>VDFB02270651.1:116265926-116280954 GCA_007258455.2 Sequoia sempervirens
TGGATTTTACTGCAAGGCCAAGATCAGTTGCGCTTGACTTGATCATTCTTCAACAACCTATGAAACAAAAGGTAACAGATGTGAAAGAAAAGGCGTATGGAACATACACAATATCCATTCATTAATCACACATTTAAATCTATTTCATCATTCAAAAAATGTATATGATATACCGATCATTTAGGGAGTCAACGGGGCAATAAATGTAATCAAGTCAACACAATAAGCTGCAGGAATATGAAAGTATTTTGCTACATGATACCCCAATAAAAAGGTTTCAATAGAATTTAAACAGCCTCAAAGTAACAAAAGTAAAGGCATTAAAAGTTTATCATAACATCCAAACTATGAGCATATTTTAAGCTCATCACACTATTAGAGGACAATTACACTGTATGCATGACACTATTCCAATGTTTAACATCATTTCTCAAGCATTGATAGCCATAATATTGTTGTATATAACATTTTTCAGATTAAATATAAAAATAAAATTTATTATGATAAAATTCAAAGAAGAATTATTATAATGCAAATAAAAACTTATTGATAGCGCTCTCTTTAATGTTTCCTAGTTCCAAGGTTTAGTTGCTTATTCAACATCTATTGTGGTGTTAATTAGCCCTATTTTGAGGAAATTTTGAGTTGCACTAGATCTTCATTTCAATCTTGTCCCCTTTCAAACCTTACCAATGTTTACTACATGGATGTGAAAAATAATTCAATTATTTTAGAGAAAAGTAAGTTCTAAATTAGAGAAGCTTCAACTTTCTTAAGGTTAATGTGCATCATGTTGGGTTCCAAAACTACTTTTCCCAATCCTAGAATACTTCTTACCATTAAGTGTAGGGATATGTTATCAAGATGAAAAAAAGAGGGTTCATCAATAGATTGAAGATGGCTCAAATCTAATGAAAAGAGTTGATGAATTCTATGTATAATTGATGAATCATATATAAAATATACCTCTCTTAGGATAATTTTTTAAAGGTTTTCTACAAATATTTTCATAGGTATAAGAACTATCCATGAACTAGATGGAAACCTAATTTCTACTCATATAATATTGGTAAATGGATTTTTTTAATTTAATCATGTGGAAGGTCAAGTTTTCAAGATTGTTGCCTTATTTTAAATATATAGGTTCATCTTTCCTCCATGATTTATGACTCAAATAATGGCTATATGTGTCAATTTATACTAGGGAGTTGTGGAGGAACATTTATATTCAATTTGCATCTCATCTTTCAAAATTGAAGTTATAGTTATGGTATGCTACAACATGGGTTGAGTCCTCAAAATAGTGGGATACATCATTTGGAAACTACACATGAATTCATTCTAGCTATTGAAAAATATTTCTATAGTAAGGAGGTAGGTAGAGAAATGCTTCATGTTATGGTTTCTAGGTCAAAACTAGAAAATCGGTGGGTTTTTAGGTCTTAAGGAGGCCTCAAAGCTAGGTCCAAAAGTGTAGGGAAGTACCAAAATATAGTCACATAAATAGAGATTGATTACAAAGTGCAAGGTTTTTGAAGATGTTTTTCTTTCAATGAGAGATTGTTTTCTCCACTTTTCAAATACTAGAACTTCTTGTTCTGTGGTTATCTTTTTATTCACCAACTCTCAGACATCCATCTGAATAAGATCTTTTACTCTTTTCCTTTTTGCATTAGTCTATTCATGGTGAAATTAGCATTCTCCTTCCACTCTTTTATACTTTTCACACAAATGGTATGCTTCCTTATGTTTCCTAATTGTATCATTGGCTAACTCTTCTCCTTGCCTCACTAGGTACTCCATCCATTCTTCAAATATGCTTACCTTATGATTAAGTTTTGAAATGGAATCTACCTACTCCTTAGACATAAGTATCATATTCTGGGGAAATTCAATCTCCATTTGATCAGATTGGGTTGATGGCTTCAAAAAACCTTCTAGGCATGTAATCCATTCCTTTAGCTCCTTTTTTTTTTTGCTCTTGTGAACTCTGGTGATAGTTGTCTCTAAATTTACTTTGATTTCTTCTAATTCATGTCCCCATGACGAATGTTTGACATTGATTGTTGTTACCCTATAATCCATAAGTGTTATTTCATGCTTTCTCTTATCTCCTGTCGAAGTAGCTATTTGGAGATTTCTCCCTCCATCTACATTCCTCTTCATATCATGTCTTGTATTTTCTCTACCTATAGGTTTAGGGGTGGGAGGAATTTGACACCAATGATGGGGAAAGGAGAAGCTTATAGGTAAGGTTTCAAGAGATACCATGGACCTAGGAAGAGATGATGAAGGAAGAAATAGGTTACAAGTCCAAGGATGGAATGGGGATGGAAAAAAATGAGTGAGTAGTGAATGAAATAACAAAGGAACCATAGATATCATGGTAAGTTTGGAGGTTATTTTTTTTCTAGGAGCTTAGAATTTTAAGGGAGCATCAGAAACTAGGGTACATGTTTGACAATAGGGAATGTACATGAGCCAAAACCAAGGGAAGCAAGAAGAATATTTCTTTTATGAGTCAAGAATCTAGATGGGATTTAGACTAAGGGGAGTGGGAAATTATAAGTCATGAGGACAAGTTCTAGAGATAAGGAAAATACTAGCACATGGAAAGTGGGAAATATAGAGCATAGAAAAAGTAGGAAACTTGGTTCCATGGATTGGGGTCAAACTCCAAGGTTCACCTAGGAGATCCAGACCTAGGGAAGAAAGAAGGAGAATAGGGTTTAGATGCTAGAAGGACTTCGCACCAAGGATCAACTCCAAAGTTTGGGATCCTCCTAGAGTTCTAATATCTACAAGGATGGAAGTGAGTATTGGGTATCTTTTTGTATGAAATTTTGAATAAATAAAAAAGTAAAAGGCTTTATGGAATGGCTTAGGATAAGAATCAATGACCTCAATTCTAGAGGGATTAGGGATCGAGGGTAGCACTTACCAAGTACTAGAATAAGGGAAATAAAAAAAATATTATATTGAAGAGAAAGAAAAATGACTCATAGTTTTAGAGATCAATGGGAACCATTAAAGTGGTACCAAAGGAATTTAGGTAAATAGTATTTTAGCACAAGAAGGAACTTAAGGTAAATGGTTGACATTTTGGGAATCAAGGGTGATAGGGAGATTCTACATATAGATGTAGATGTCTAAAATGTGATGGAAGAAATTTTTAATTTAAAGGATTAGGGATTTAAGGGGATAAATAAAATGGTATGTAAGTAAGGGAAAGTTGTAAATCCTAAATTTTTGACAAACAAAGAGAAATTACCGAAAAACATCCTACACTTACAATTTTCTTTTAGTTTTACAATCCCTAACACATTGGTAGGAAAATGGGGATGATTGGGAGAATACCTATAAAATATTTTACCAAGGAGACCCATTACGGAACATGTCATATTGATAACTTATAATGGGAATGATAAGGTCAAAACTGCACAAAGGGGGCAAGATTCAAGAAAATTTTGGCATTCTCAAATTGAGTCCTAACTATTTGTTATTTTTTGTACAAAGACATCAATCCTAATGCAACTAGTGTCCATATATATGGCTATTGGAAGCAATGGGGGAGAAATCTATATTGAAACTAGGAGAGAGAAAAACACAACTAGATAGTAGGATGTATATAGCCTCCTCTTCTTTGAGCCTTGCAAATTAGGAAGGGATTTTTTAAATATATTAAAGATAAGAACACAATTAATATAACAATATATATTTAATTATGTAGTTTCAAAAAATTATGTTAATTTAGAAATAAACTAGTTAATCATCCATATATGTGTATGCATGAGTTTCTTACAATAATCAATTACCTAGTAACTATAGAAACCCTTTTTTGATATAACATGAGTTACTTATTTAATGATTGAGAAAATTTATAAATCTATTTTTTTTATGATGGAAGAACACCTAATATACTATAATACAACATTAAACTATGAATTTTAGTTTCTTTTAAATAAATAGGATGGCCAACTTATCACTATTATATTAATACCTAATCCCATAACATATAGTAAAATATAAATAAAATCCTAATGTCAAAAAAATTACTAACATTTTAATGGGAAAAATGGACTTGGATATCTCTTGTAGAGATTAAACCCCCAAATTCTAATTTAAGACAATGATGCACCTCTACTTAATAATCCATAACTAGTTGAAAATCCCAACATATCAATCTAAAAGTGTTTCATAGTTTGGCACGAACTATGCAATGTTATAAAGTTTTATAACACCCCTTAGAGACAAAATAATGAAAAATTAGAGATTTTTTGAATGCATTAAAACTATTGAATGGTTATGCAAAAAATATGAAAAATGGCATAAAATATGTCTTACATTGATTTATTGAATTAAATTTACAAATCCACCAAAGATATCATATGAATTCAAAACTAAAAAACTACATTTATAGACATTACTATAGATGGTTTAAGACATGACCTAGAATATTCTTCAGAACTTATAACTTCCTTAAAACTATGATTGATACCAACCCCTTCAATGAAATATGAGAGCCCATATATAGATTAGAAACTAGGACAAGTAGTTTTGAAGAAAAAACTATGGTAGATTTGTGTGATGTGGGAAAAAGGGATCTAGGGCCTAAATCACACATTTTCCTACAACATAATGGAAGGAACCAAAAATGATCACAAACACACACTTGGCTACTAACCACTATGGAAGAGCCAAAATGGTGGATCATAACTTTGGTTCTTTCTTTTGGGGGTTGTGGGGTTGATTTTGAACTAACTTGATTTGATGATACAAATGTGTACTTGCGTCAACTATGTAACTACAAAAAAATATTAAGATTCCAAAGAAGTTTAAACTAAAAACATAGAAAAGGATGACAAAAAACCAAATTGTAGAGGTAGAGGAACCTGGGATATAAACTTAAGCTCAAATTGGTTGAACATGGGCACTAGCACCTTAAATCTAGGAATGTAGATCTTTAGAACTAGAAATCAGATATCATATGGTCACTTTTAATAGGCTCTTTTGTCTAAAACTCAACTTCATAAATTCATCTATCAGTAATTAATTCCACTTTCCATAATTTGTTGACATGTGAGGCTTGAATCCTTAGTCTTGTAATTACCTAGTCATCAATCATTTCCCAAATTGCTTCATATCTACAACCTACATACAAGAGAAGACAAAAATAGTTGTTGTATAGGGGATTTCCTATGTCAAACCTCAATTTGGTGTTTCCACCTCCACAATAGCTATGATGATGTAAAAGAGTGCTTACCCTTGGTCAATTAGAGGAAAATAGACCAAAAAATCACAAATTGACAAGTTCTACAACTTACCACTCATATTTGATTTACTTGATGGACTAAAGTCATTGTACTCATCACCTTCAAGTATAAATGGATGCTTTATTTGAAGTCCTACAAATTTTAGTGCTTACAAAACAAATGGACATGAAACATGAATAAACTCACATGAAAACTTGATGCATTGATAAGATAAATCTTGATTGATAATTTGTGTTGTAAACTCTATAAATTACACTCTTGGATTATTTTTAGGATGCTCAATTATCATTCCAACATGCTAAGATTTGAAATGGTAAAAAAATTCTATTTATATGCATTTATTTAATTCCTGATAAATTATCTAGCAAAATCCAATAAATGGATTTAAATTTATAAAAGTTAAAATGTTGGCAATGCCATATTTAAATTAGGAACAAAATAGGTTGGATATGGGTGCTATCACCATATTCTAGACCTATTTTGGATCTTTAAGTGTCATTAAATAAATATTAAATCATAATTCCCAAACTAATTTTGATTTTTGGAAGATTGTCACAAACAGGAAAATTAAGAGCATAAATGGGTCCAAGCACATAAGGGGGATCAAAACCTAGTGTGAAATTGTCAAGACTGATAATTTATGATGCTACATATCTCTCCCACTTTAGTTAGAGTACATGAACTTATGCTCATGTTCTCACTAAAGTATGGATAAGCCATAAAGGGTTCGTTTATCCAAACATTGAAGAGATAGGACATCATGGAATCTAGGGGATGCACTAGCCCCTAGGTATTTAATATAATGGAACACACACACATGAGGTGAAATTTAAAATTAAAAAGATGAAGCATACACAATGAAGAAATGACACTAACATAATGCAATAAATTAACACTACTTGATGCAAACATAATACAAGAAAATGCATACATGATGCAAACATACAAAATGTGGGTGTATGACACAAAATAGCAAGCTCTATAAATTATTCTTTGGATCCATATCCAAGGTGTTCTTGAATCAGAGGTTAACAAAGTTTGATATTTGCTAGGTGGACCATGAACACAAGCATCACAGGCTAGTGAAGTATGATATTCACTAGGTGAGCTTGATAAGAAACAACACAAGCTAGTGAAGTCCAATATTCACTAGGTGAGTTTCTGCAAGAGTAGCAAATGAAAACAATCAAGGGCTAGTGAATTTTTATATTCACTTGACGAGTTCTCATGTAAACCATATTAAGAATTATAGCCCTAATAATTCTAATAAGGTACTAAAAAATATGATCGATATGCCAAAAATGCATCACAAATTATAGTGTGTGTGAACAAAGTGAAGCACATAGTAGAGTGTATGCCTCCACCTTAAAATAATTGCTAATGCAAACTAGGAGAAATCACCTTTTAGGTAGAATTAAATGATATTTGCAAGATGACAGGCCATGAGATATTTTTGGTGAAACTACATTGCCAATGATATGTTTCCAACAAATTTGACTCATGACAAGTGGTTGAACACAAAATAAAGCCACATAACATAATAGAATTAAAATATCACATAAGGGATCTGTGGATGGTGAAATCTGCAAATTGCTAAAAACCTAACACACACATTATCATGGTTATTGGTTAAAACAAAGCACATATTCAAACATCTCTATGAAACAATCTAACATGTTTCATATTGCAAACAAAATAAACAACGAAACCAAGAAAAATCATATGAAACCATGATGCAAACTCTATCTCAAAGTGGATTGGTGCTTCTTCAATGTGGAAAGAATCCCATTCCCAATCCTTTGCTAAGCTCCATGATGAAAATGATATGAAAATGCTATAAATATTGTGAAGTTGTGGAGAGAGATACTAAGATTGTGGAGGATTAATACAATAAAGGAGGCCTCTATTTATAGCCAAGAAGGATAAAAGAATGCCAAACATGGAGGATGTGGGACTAAAGATCCACCAATGACAAGATGCCACTTGTCAACATGTGAGAGGTTGAGGAATGAGCACATTTTGGTCAATGTGCCAAAGAGGGGGAAATTTGAAATTTGAATTTGATGACAAGATGAGTTAAATGCTAAGTTTGACCTTTGTAAGAGACATGTAAGAGCTCATAAATTCCTTGTTGGATGTACATGTTAATTTGGGGGGAAATTTTAAACTTGGAGAATATTCCTCAAAGATGCCATGTTGAGAGAAAATGGAGAATTAATAAATCAATAAATTGATTTATTTGTGCAAGTGGGAAAAGTTAGAGGATGTGATGGGTGATTAGATTAGATTTAATCCTAATTTAGTTAATTTAAAAAGAGGATTAGGTGAGTTTACCTTTTTGCTTTAGGTTTATGGATTAAACTAAATCAAAAGGAGATGAAAGATGAATTTTGAGATTTAATTAAATAAAGTTTGATTTATTTAATTAAAAATAAGATGAACTTAGGAGATGATTAAAAATTGATCTATTTAATCAAATGAGGTAATGATTTAATTAAATAAAGTGAATTTATTTAATTAAAGGGTGAAATGTTAGATTTAATTAAATAAAGGTTATTCAATTAAAATGGTGAATTGAAATGCATGCATAGTTTAAGTGTCTTCATTTTTCCCCTCTTTGAACCAATGTACTTGCTGCGTTGGTTCAAAGAATAAACTTTTCACGATAAAAATTTAAAAAAATCTGATTTTTTCGGATGCCCCAGTGGAAAGTAGTACACTGGTACATTGCCCCCTCGAGATATCGAGCAAAAAGATTTAGTTTAAGGGTCTATCTCCTGATAAAGAGGTTCAAGATGGACGTATGGATGGTTATGATGATGAGGCAAATGAGATTGTTTTAATATGCTTAGAATAACCAATCTATATTATGATGATGAACATGCATGTGAGATGATATGCAGAATGTTGATGGTTTGTGAATGCAGGATGGATGCACTGGTGATGATGATTAACTGATCATGACGTGATGTTAGTGTGGAAAAGAAGAGAGAAGAAATGAGATGATGACAAGAGGATCCAACAAGTCCATGATCTGATGAGACTTTATTAGAGATGATGATGATAGATGATGCTTCGCTTATCAAGGATTGGGATTTTAAAAGGGCTACTTGCCTTATGTTTGATAACACACATAGATATGATGCATCAAGGTATAAAGAACCAGGATGGTATTGTACCTAGTGTGATGGACTATGACTCAACAAATAGATAAGAGTATTCTTGTTCACACTTGACATACAAAATCCTTTCTAGGATGTACCTAACAAAGCAAGTATTTGTCAAGTTATATTTACAAGAATGTCCAACAAGCACAATAGAAAAAAGGATAATGATCGATGCCCCATTCCTTTCTCTCTAAATTGTTTTGATTAGACATCATTGAGAGGTCATTGGAATGAGCGCAATAAGATAAATGAAAAGAAAAGATCAAGTACACAAGCAAGTCAATGTTCTTCATACCTCTAGCCAAAGGGATTTGTTTTGATAGGATAGGAATCCAAGTGTTATCCAAAATGATGCCAATTGTCGAAATGATATATCCTAGGACATGTATTGTATAAGATGATGATGGGTTGATAAGTTGGTTGATATGCTATTGATATAAGGTTGATTGACATGTTTGAAAATAATCAAGAGTTTGATTTTGTATTTAAAAGTTTGTTGTTTCGATTTTGATTTTTGTGTTTGAAGCTTGCTTTTGCTAATTGATGTGGTTGTTTCTATTTGCCTTGCCAAAGGATGAAGGTGACAATTAGTTTATTATGGATGATTGATTATTGTGGGTGAAAGTGAAATGAGGCAGATGGATCTTTTTCAAATATTTGGATGTTTTTGATGTTTTTGAAATGTTTTTGAGGTTTTTTTTGGTATTTTCAAGATTTTACAAATGTTTTGATTTTTGATTTTTTGAATGTTTTATGGTTTTCTGAGATTTTATGAATGTTTTTGGATTTTGTGCTTTTTGAATGTTTTTGGATTTTATTAGTTTTTTGATATTTTTTGGATTTTTGTGTCTCAGGGGCTGATCAAAGATTAGCCTTGCCTATGTTTAAGCTTAGAAATGACATAGTTTAGATTCCATTTTTTTTTTACATTTCCTAATTTTTTGATATGTTTTGCATGTTTTTAGATTTTCGCATGATTTTGACGATTTGGATATGAATGTGTGATGATATTAGTGTTCTATTTGGGATTTTGTTGAATACCAAGCTAAGGTTGACTAATCGAATCGATGGATTGATGATGATGATGATAACATTGTTGAGGATTCACAACAATGCAAGGATTTGATTGATCAGGATTGATGATGATAACATTGTTGTGGATGCACAACAATGCAAGGATAGTGTTAAGCAACACAAAGAATGGGAAAGATATCCCCAAGATGATGATGGGTTGATTGGAGTTGATTGATCAGCATTTTGAAGCTTGATTTGGAACAAAATTGTGTTGAATGATTTGATGTGACATTGACGTGCAAATTAGATGTGACTAATATCAATTGTTTGGATCGATGTTCGATTGAAGATAAAACTTGGTAAGAAACATCTTCTTGTAAAAATATGCCATGGGCTAATGATTTGGAATTTTCCTCACAAGTGGTTTGACCAATTTGATTTCATGTTTTCCAATGTTCAAATCACCATATAAGTTGGAGGATATATATCAAGATTTATTCCCAAAGAAAGATGTACATATCTACCCCCAGTGTCTAGCAATGTAAGGACTGCAATGGGTGGATGCTTGGATAGGTGTATGGATGGATGGATATGATAAGCATGCAAAGGATTCCAAGGATTATCTTGTGATAAGGTGTTTGAATCAAGAATGCTCATCGATTAATGCTTTATGGCTAAGATAATGCTGGGTAGGATAGGATCAATGAAAATGACCCATGTCCATATGTTTACCATAAGCAAGTGTAAAGTGTGCACCAAACTTTCATCAAGGTCAAGATAATTTGGACTATGGATGCAGATGGATAAAGATGGATTGGATAAATGGCTCATGGATGAATGGATTTATTATTGATGAGATGGATGTAATGTTGGATTTATTATGGATGGGGTAAGATGCTTCCTCCTGAACTAGTCTACGTAGATGCTCAATTCTACACATGATGCCTGTTTTCTTTGTTTTCATCATGGTACATGTCCAAAGCGCCGCCGTAGTGGTTTTCACTAGAGGATGATTTTTCTTTTTACTATTTTCATGATTTTTTTGATTTTTTTGGATTTTCAGATTTTTTTTTTTGGTTTTTCTGAAAGATTTTAAGCTCATACTGAACCACCTTGTGGTTTCGATGTAGATGCTTTTGTCATAATGTTCCATTTATATCTTTTCTGAAGAAGCTACTTTTCCAAGATATATGCACTTGAATGCAACTTTTGAGTTTCTTGATTTTCTTTATTGATACCAGGATTAACTCTGTCTCTGTGCACACATCACGACAGAGTGCCTTTAGAATCCTTACAATGAAGGGTGGATACTAATACATGGTTAATGTGAGAATTGGATATCATGTGTGGAGGTGTTGATGAAGTATGTTTAGGGATGAAAGGTGGATTGGTTGACAGTTTGGAACCTTTGACTCTCCAAACTTCGCAAGATGAGCAATGATGGGTGGTTACGAAAGTGTGTGTGGAATTAGGACCAACTACTTGATATAATTTGGATGTCTCTTGGGAAGCTTTATTTTTCCTTTGTGGACATCTTTGATGCATACAACTCCCTTATTTTATTTTTCCCCATAGTTTCTTTGACTAATGGAGTTTGATAGGGATCATCTTTCTTTGTATTTTTTGGTATCCATTTGTATTTGATTCGTCCATTATGCTTCTCAACTTATTTTTCTTTGATAATTTTCTTTATGCTTTGATTCAAATATTTCCTTTGATGTTGGTCCCAACTTGTGGATGGGGTGATGGGTGGATGAAGATTCATGACGTGGTTGGTTGTAGTATTGGCATCATTTTCATCATAAGGATTCTTTGTGCTCCCTATGTTGACGTTTGCTTGAGACATAGTTGCCCCTAGTATTGTGGAAGTAGTACCTTTGTGCTTTGATTATTCATGTTCTAGGAGCTCTTGTTTAGAATGCATTCTCTAATAAATGACCACTACAGCTAATGTTATTGGAATTTGTTGTTCTGTTGACTTTGGAATATCTTGTTTGATCTAACATGTTTCCTTGAGTGGATAATACTGTATATCTTTATTCATGATTTCCACAATCTAAATTTGGGATATATTTGATTATGATGTTCACAACTCAGTTTGACCATAGGAATCAATAACCTACTCTTTTTGTGTAATAATGCCATGAGTAAAGGGATCTTGTTCTGAATGTAAGATCATCTACGTGCCTATCCATAGAAAGCATCTCATGGGTAGATGGAGAAGTATGTGCATCTTGTATAGATAGGAGAGTGTCCATTAGATCATTGTAGTATCTTGGAGATAAAAATTCTTGATCTTGAATGATTTAAAATTTGCTCTCATCATGCTTTGGATCAAGTTCTTGACATGGGTCAATTTCAAAGGATGGATTGCTTACAAATGGCTCTTGGATATCTTCATTAGGCATGGGAAGTGGCTTAATATCCTCTTGATCTTTGAGTGGACTTGGATCAAGTGTCAAGTTCAGGGTTCCTTCAGTATCTGTAACCATGAGGTCAAAGTGTGTCAAAATGTCTTGGAAAGGGCCATTGCTCGATGTTGGTGAGAGACGATGATCATGCTTTGGAATAGATTCTTAAGATATGTTCTCTAACTCATTAGGTGATGTAGAGACATTTTCAACATGGTCATTGGTTGATGGATCATGGATTATGTCAATAGGATCAAATAGCTCTAACACTCCTTGGAATAGATCACTAAAAAGTGTCTCTTGATGTATGGTGAGTTGATCATTGGATGGGATAGAAAAATATTCAATGTGCTCATTAATGGAGAGATCTTGAACATTGTTTTCAACAATCGTGGTAGAGAGATTGTGAATGTCTTCAACCATAGGGTTAAGTGATGTTGACATTTCTTGAATTAGATCATTGTTGGATATTGTTGGTGGATTTTGATCATGATTGAAAAGTGACTCTTGACATATGTTGATTTGATCATTGGATGAAGTAGACATAGCTTCAAGGTGCTCAGTGATGGATTGATCTTGACCCTTGTTCTCAATAGTTGTGGTCAAGAGATTTTCATTGTTATCAGTAGTGGTTGGATCTTCATCGTTGTCCCCAATAGTTATTATTTTTTGATCAATGAAGTCTTGGATGAGATTTTTGAGTTGAATACAAATTGATGTTGTGTGTCCCTTCATTTTGTGATAATCACAATGGTGCTCCTCATTATACCCTATTGGTTTAACTAGGGGTTCTTGATAGTTCCCATAGACAGGGAGCTTGATGAGATTTTCTTGTACCAATTGTTGCAGGACTAATTCGATTGGTTTCCCAAGTGGTGTGTATTTTCGCTTGTTACCTTGTGAGATTTATGTCTTAAATTGACCTTGTTGTGATTGATTTTGGAGATGTGGTGATTGATCTTTGAAATGTTACGATTGATCTTTGAGATGGGGTAATTCGGTTTGTTGTTGATGTTGTTGATCTTGATATCTAACTTCTTGACTTTGGAGATATTGTTCTTGATGCGGTTGTGGACACAACTCAATGCTTTGATGACATGGATTAACCAATGGAAGAGTGTATTGATTTTTGAGTGAAGATATCTCTTGGCTCAATAATTCAATTAGTTTGACATGTGAAGCAAGTTGCTCTACGAAATTTGATCTTGATCTTGAATTTGACTCCATTGATTTGGCTTTTGTTCAAGCAAATTTGGGATGTACACTTGTGGTGTTTGCATGGGATCATTGAAAAGTTGGTTTTGGAAAAAGTTCTAATTTGGGATGGTGTTCAGATTTGGCATTATAGGTTGAAATTGAACATTGTCTTGATTTAGGTAACTTTGATTTTAGATGGTGTTACCTTGTCTTGGAGTCGTTAACATCTTGTTTGGACTTTGAACAACATTTGTAAACATATCTATCCCAAATTTTTCCAAGTGCGGATTTGAAATGTTCATGATTAGAAAAATTGTACTTGGTATATTCACATTTGACATGTATGGATTTGGTGGGATGACGTTGTTTCATGGAAGACTCATGCATTGAGTGTTTGGTTGATAGATTTGTAGGTTTGGAATTGAATTTAAATCTACCATCAGGAAAGGTGTTCCAAAATTTAGATTAGGCATACTCACATTTTTTGTACCATTGAGGTTTGTAGGAGATAGTGATCCCATGTACAGATTGTATAAATACGAGTTTTGATAATCAATCGGCATTGTAAGGATTTGATAGCTTGGTTGACTTGGATTACTCGTGATGTATGGATCAAGTTTATATTCCATGTCCTTCTTGTGTTTTGACCTTGTTGACCTCTAAGGTGTTTAGGACCAATGATGAGATGAATGATGAAAGGGGCGAATGATATGGTTGTTGAATGTTTAGGAACTTTGGATCAATGCTAGACTTTGGGATTTGATTTTGATTGGTTTGATTGGATTTGGATAATGGACTTGCAAACTCTAAGATATTAGATGTGATCTTAGGATGAACTTATTGAAAGGATTTCTAATTCAATTAAATGTATGAGAAATAATGCATTCCCATACACCTAACTAAACAAGGTGATTTTGATTTTGATGATTTACCCAAGTCTAGAATGATGTTTCCAAAAGCTCTTTTGTGGGATGGAGATTATAAATGTTTGGGGTAGATGAAGTGTTTGATTTTATCCTAAATGAACCTTAGAAGGACTTGTTTACTAGACCAAGATAGTGAAGAACATGCCTTTCTCTAAGAGTAATTCAAAACCAAAAGACCAATGTTTGCATGAAAACCATATGACCAAAAGATACACAAGCACATGTGTGGGGTCCAATTGATTCAACATTTTCTTAATGGATTCTTTTTATTGCAAACACTTCTTGATTAGCTTTTGAAACTAGATGTCCAATGTCCTAATTCTCTTTCATCCCACAAGCGCATTATGCGAAAATTGAAGAAATCAAGGCAAAGTTTTCCTAATGTTGACCTTAGTAGGAGCAAATTGAGATGAAATCCAAATGCTTAGAAGCCTCTAAGGATGAGAATCCTAAGGGCAAGCAATAGCATGTGAATTTGTTCAAGGATATTTGCTTCTCCTAAAGGGTCTGGGGTTTGATGCTCATGTTGTGACGAGGGAGCAAACCCGAGACACTCAAATACACTCACAAAACAGAGAATAATATTTTATTCATAAATATTGAACTTCTTACATGCAGAGGATCTCAAATCCCCAAGCTCTGTATTACATGCAAATTACCAACTTACAGTAAATTACCCAGATCCCCTTTCACAGCATGTGAACTTCTTTCCCCAAAAAGTTACCCAAAAATTAGAAACAAGCCCCTAAATAGGCCCATTTCAGTTTGGAACCAAAAACAACCTTCAAGATAAGATTTTTGATGGTTTGGCGCCAAAATTACAATTTGAAATTCAAGTTAAATTCACAGTTGAAAATTAGCACATTTCTAAAATATGCACCAACTTCCGGCAGCCATAACTTTTAATCCGACCGTTGGATCTTCAATGATAATACCTTTTCGGAAAGGTCTCGAAAAGACGATTTTCCACAAAGTAGGCCTTTGGCAAACTACTTTGGCGTTTTCGCAAATTTTCAGGCCCATCCGGGATCATTTGGTGC
>VDFB02270651.1:116281054-116308732 GCA_007258455.2 Sequoia sempervirens
AAAATATCATCTAATTACACAATAACAAAATTCCCCAGAAATTCTTTCAGTACCTCATTCATGAGCCATGTGAATGTGTTTGATGCATTGGTTAGCCAAAAGGGCATGACTAACCACTGTCAATTTCCTCTTTTGGTCTTGAAGGTAGTCTTCCATTCATCTCCCTCCGCGAATCGGAGTTTGGTGGTATCGCTCTTCGGATCAATCTTTGTGTCTTGCGCTCTCACTCAAGCAGTCCATCAAGTCATCCATCGCCAGCGAAATAGCGATTGTTATCTTATTATGGCTCACAAGTCGTACATCCTCCCTCCCCATCCTTCTTTGGTGCTGAGTACTCCAGTGCGCACATGGAGCTCGAACTTCTCTCGAGATCAAACCCTTCCTCAACAAATCTTGAACTTGTCTATTCAACTCCTCATTCTCTCACGAATGCGATACGTGGCGCTTTATTTGGAAAACTAGCTCCGGGGATCAAATCAATCGATGGTGATCGCACTCCTCATTGGTAATGTAAACCCTCGGGTACATTATCGAAATAATCTCACGGAACTTCGTCAATAGTCCAGAAACTTCTATTGGTACCTTCTCACTACCTTCCTTATCCATTCTAGGAATCAATGCATAACACATACGCTCATGCTTCATGCCTTCTAAAAATTTCTTTCCATCAACAAAACAAATTCTAGCACTACTGCATACCTTTTCTTCGTCCTTCTTCAGGGGTTTCAACTTATGGTAGATTCCATCCTTCATCAAGGAATAAGTGTTTGCATGGCCATCATGTACAACACGCCTCTCGAACTGCCATGGCCTCCCCAATAACATGTGATATGCATCCATGGGGATGATATCATAGAGTACCTCATCATGATAGCTCCTGATCTTGAACTTCACTAGGCACTACTCATTGACCAAAACTTTGTGGTCTTTTTGGAACCAAGCAATCCGATATGGATGTGGGTGCCTTTCCTTTCAGCTCGACTTCGTAACCATCTCTTCCGACACCAAATTATCCCGGTGCTTCACTATCAATAATGACTTCGCAACATTTTTCTTCACACTTGCACCTTGTGCGGAACAGATTCTTCCTTTGTTATGGCTCCTTCTCTTTAGTTACAAGGGCTCTTCTAACCACTAGGGCTTCTCCCCCTTCAGCATCATCTGAATGCTCGGACTGCGCCTCCTCATCTGCATGTGCAACCTTCCACGACCTTCTGGCCTTCTGTCCGTCCTTCCTTGGTGTTGTGGACATTCAGAGGCCCGATGCCCTTCTTCACCACAATGGAAACAAGTTCTTCTAAAACCGCCTCTTCCGGGTCCTGGCCCAGATCTTCCTCATCCTCTTCCCTTTGATCACCTTGTTTTGATCGCGGTGATAGAGATTATCATTCCCTCCGACCTCGTGAGTGCCCACATCTTTCATTTTTCCTTTCATCCTCGTTGAAACCAAAGATCTTCCACTACCCCTTCCGCTTTGACCTCCACGACCTTTTTGCTTGCTGTCAAATCTTTTGTTGAGCTTCTCCTCAACTTTCAGAGAAAACTGGTATGCATCCTCAATGGTAGTCATTCTGACCAGGCTTAGCTCCTCTTGAATGCTCGGTCGTAACCCATTAAGATAATGGGCTACCTTCTCCTTGTTGGCTTCTGCATGGCCCGTTCTAATGATCATCTTGTGAAAATCTTCTATGTATTCTTTCACACATCTACTTCCTTGCTTCAACCCTTGCAATTTATTTAGCAGATCTAACTCGTAGTCCACTAGTATGAACTGCTTCTTCAGTTTCTTGACCATGCGATCCCAGTACTGATCTTTCCTTTTTCCTCTTGATTTCTCCAGCTGGACCTCTTTCCACCATATATTGGCATGGCCCTTTAGCTTTATTTTTGCAAAATTAACCCGATCTGGGTCCTCTACTTCTTCATACTCGAAATATTCTTCTAGCTCGTTGAACCAATCGATCAACTCCTCCGGGTTCAGACTTCCAGAATAACTGGGGACTTCAATTCTGGGTCTTTTTCCGATCTTTGAAATGGCCCTTATCAACCACATCTGATCTTGATCGATCAATTCTTCTTCCTCTTCTACATCTGAATCTTCCACCTCGTCTTCATCCTCACTTTCTCCTCTCCTTCCCGGGTTTAACCCTCTTCTCATCTGTTCTTGCAACGCATCAATTTGTCTCTGGAGGGCTCTGAAACCCTCGGCTGCCAATGGATCTTTTCCATCAGCATTTCTACCACCTCAGCCACCTCTGGAACCACCACGCCTACCAGGCATCACTCTTGGAGGCATCTTGAAGATCTTGAACCCACAACCATGGTCCTGGTGCAAACTGCCTCACGATCGGTGATCTGTTCACACGCTCAAGAAAACCTGCTCTGATACCACCTGATGAGGGAGCAAACCCGAGACACTGAAATACACTCACAAACATAGAATAATATTTTATTCATAAATATTGAACTTCTTACATGCAGAGGATCTCAAATCCCCAAGCTCTGTATTACATGCAAATTACCAACTTACAGAAAATTACCCAGATCCCCTTTCACAGCATGTGAACTTCTTTCCCCAAAAAGTTACCCAAAAATCAGAAACATGCCCCTAAATAGGCCCATTTTGGTTTGGAACCAAAAACAACCTTCAAGATAAGATTTTTGATGGTTTGGCGCCAAAATTACAATTTGAAATTCAAGTTAAATTCACAGTTGAAAATTAGCACATTTCTAAAATATGCACCAACTTCCGACAGCCATAACTTTTAATCCGATGACCAGGATCTTCAATGATAATACCTTTTAGGAAGAGCTCGAAAGGCGATTTTCCACAAATTTTCAGGCCCATCCGGGATTGTTTGGTGCCTCAAACTGAGCTCGGAAGGTTTTTCAGGGCAAAAAGCAGAAATTGGAACTTGAATAACTTTCAAGTCGTGAATGATCTTGACCTGATTCTTTCACCAGACTATGTATTTTTCCATCTTGAACCTTCCCATAAATTTATGTCTTCCCACGACTTCAAATGCAAACTTGCTAAAAATAGCAGTTGAGCAGAAAAAAAGTAGAAAAGTAGTTCTGAAAGTTGGAAACTCTTATTCGACGAAAAGGGTATCCAGAAATACAAAAAAATCTACAAAAAGAAAACAACAGGAACAAAAAATGGAAATCATCTTTTGGGTGATGCAAGATTGCCCTCACACCACTGGATGCTCTTGCATCATGTTGAATGTATGTTTTCCAAAATTTTCGATCAAGAAAAGTGTTTCAATTTCAAGAATAATCACAACCCTATGGATATGAAAGACAATATTTGTTGAGTCCCCACTTGGACAAGTCCAGCTACGCTTATCTTTAGTGAATGGTTAGATGCTTGACCCTACTGGCTCCCCTCCACGACACTCACTTATACAGGGCAACCAAGAATCAACACCCATGAAAATCATATGGCATGCTTTCCATTTCTACTAAAGATGATAAAAGTGTGGGGCGACTTCAGAACGACTATTCTTGCACCAAGAAATAGATAGGGATTTTGGCCTTTCTATAACAAATATTTTAATTTGGACTTTCCATTTGTAGGAGTTGACCCAACATGGTGAGAGACCATTGTTTCCCTTCTTGTTGGAGTCAACTACGTGATATTGGTGTTTATTCCAATACCCATGTGATTTATATCTCAGCTGGAAATACTCTTGGCTTCAGAGTGTTACTGATTGAGTCGTTCCCTTGGATGAGTACATTTTCCCCAAGGCAAGCCCTCTAGGATAAACAAAAGTGAGTAAACATATTCATAGTTCGATCAACCTTCATTTAGAAACAAAGGGAGAACACATGCAATAGGATTACTCACACTTGCAAAGTGTTTTGTTCAATTTTAAACCTAAAAATAAAGTGTTCAGGTGATTACTTTATCCCACCCCAAGATCATCAAAAAGGCCTTTTGATTCTCAAGATCGCTATGAAGCACGAGAGAAGTGCATATGTCCTTTTCAATGATGTTAGTTTAAGTAAGCAATCACAAAAAAAAAGTTGAACATATTCATTTTAAGTCCACAAAGCAATGATTTTGATTCATTTTAAAGCACCAAAATGAGATTTGAAAGTTGTCTTGTTCAATTGTTAACCTCAAACGAAATCTAGTCAATTTGCCTAAAGTTCATCTTAACCCCTTTGCAATAAAAATTGAAAGCTTTTGTAATGTTCGTTTTAAAGACCAAAGACAAGTGAGTTAGTCTAAAATAGAAAATTAAAGCATAAAAAGGAAGTCCCTTAAAGCATTTAAAAACACTTTTGTCAACTTTAAGTTTCAATGTCTGATTTTCTTCAACTTTAATCTTGCTTTGCTTTTGCTTGATTCCAATGCTCAACTTTAACCTACAAACATCACAAAATCATGACAAATAAGATTGATTTCAAGAAATAAATAATGACTTAACATTATAAATATAGTTTCGAGCATAAGAAATTTCCAACTTGTCAAAACAAGAAAACAATTCTTAGAAACAAGTGTTGGAGAGATAAGAAAAGAAAATAGTTCAATTAGTTATTGTAAAATAACTTATTAAACAATTCGCCTTCTAAACCCATTTTCAGCCTGTGACTATAGTTGTTCAAAATAGACTCAAGGATGCTTTAAGAATCATTGTTTTCTTAAAAAAAAAAAAATCTGCATTGCCCATACCCAAATCCTTTTTTATGAAAAGTCAAATAAAACATCCAATCTCATATATTTGGATAGCTAGTCTACAAATTCAATGTCTATGAGTTGATAGTTTTAATCTTCAATGCATTCCAACTATAATAATAAATCATGGTATGGTCCACTTGTAGTCTAAGATATGATCTTCAATGAGTTACATTTGGTCAAGCAAGCATGGCTACAGAATTTAAAGACAGAGAACTTCAAAAAATGAGCGCTCTGATAAGTCTTCTGAATATTTGATGGTATGCATGAAAAAGAAAAATGAAACCTTATTAGATGCACCAAAATAACTTTAAGAAGTTTTAATGGTTCTAGATATTAGACAAAGAGAAATCATACACACAATTCCCAGAAAGCTAATGCAAAGTCAATTTCAAATATATATATAAAAAGGCACACAACTCCAAAGAGCTACCTATAACCTACTTAAACAATATTTCTTTCCACCGCCTCTCACTGGCTTGGTGGTTTTTTGACCTGGAGGTTAGAGACTCAAATCCTTGACTATAAAGTTTGAAAGATACATATTTGATTATATTTCTGTGCATTGAATGAATAATGTTTCTTCTTTTAAACTCCTAGATAAGGTGCATAGATTAGTTGATGGAATCACACGAAGAACTATGAAAAATCATGTGTTGTGATCAACGGTTTATGATATCCCTACAATATGTTTGGCATATAATGTGTTGTACAACTAGTGTAAATGTCACTAATTTCATAGCAGATTTGAATGGAGACTGTGCAAGCATAGGGAAGGCATGTGATCTAATAGACAAAGTGCTTGTGTGTAGAATGTGCAATCATAGGCAAGGCGTGTAGGTCATAATGTTTTTTGTGTAGAATGTGTAAGCACAGGCAAGGCGTGTGAACTACTAGAAACAATTCTTGTATGAAATGTAATCTCATGGAATGCCATGAAAGTTGAAACTGCAAAAAGGATTCATTGAATAGGCAGAAGAAACTCTCAATCAAATACTATTGGCTGGTATAAAGCTGCATTCTTCAACTTTTAACCAGCCTCCTCCCTTGCAAAAAATTAAAACAAAGTAGTTTTTGGAGGATTTCAAAAAATAGATTTCAAGTGCCAATAATTTAATAGTTCAATATGTGTGAGAATGGAAGGCAATGATAGTTGATGGCATAGAACAAATTTTAGATAGCAATATCTAAATATCAAAGACATGTTGTAGCGAGCCCTCTTCTACAACATTTCCCAACGTCCAAGGCTTCAGAGGAAATCTATGCCAATACACTTTGAACAAACTACCGTGTTTGAACTGATGAGGACCAAAAATAAGTGAAACAAACTATTGAAATCCTACAATAAAATCACCACAAATTTCTCTTAAAGTAAGATCATGATCTTACCAATTGAATCCAATAGATTATAGATTGCATGCACAAATAGCTTCTTCCTTTTAAAAAAAAAATATACATAAATAAATAAATAGGTAAACTACATATTGCATGCATAAATCAATCCCTCCTTCTAGCACCATTATGTGGATGGTAAAATCTGCAAATTGCTAAAAACCTAACACACACATTAGCATGGTTATTGGTTAAAGCAAAGCACAAATTCAAACATCTCTATGAAATAATCTAGCATGTTTCATATTGCAAACAAAATAAACAATGAAACCAAGCAAAAGCATATGAAAACATGATGCAAACTCTATCTCATAGTGGATTGGTGCTTCTTCAATGTGGAAAGAAGCCCTTTCCCAATCCTTTTCTAAGCTCCATGATGAAAATGATATGAAAATGCTATGAAGATTGTGAAGTTGTGGACATAGATACTAAGACTGCAGAGGATTAATACAGTAGAGGGGGCCTCTATTTATAGCCAAGAAGGATAAAAGAATGTCAAACATGGAGGATGTGGGACTAAAGATCCACCAATGACAAGATGCCACTTGTCAACATGTGAGAGGTTGAGGAATGAGCACATTTTGGTCAATGTGCTAAAGAGGTGGAGATTTGAAATTTGAATTTGATGACAAGATGAGTTAAATGCTAAGTTTGACCATTGAAAGAGACATGTAAGAGCTCATAAATTCCTTGTTGGATGTACATGACAATTTGGCGGGAAATTTTAAACTTGGAGAATATTCCTCAAAGATGCCATGTTGAGAGAAAATGGAGAATTAATAAATTAATAAATTGATTTATTTGTGCAAGTGGGAAAAGCTAGAGGATGTGATGGGTGATTAGATTAGATCTAATCCTGATTTAGTTAATTTAAAAAGAGGATTAGGTGATCTGACCTTTTTGCTTTAGATTTATGGATTAAACTAAATAAAAAAGGAGATGAAAGATGAATTTTGAGATTTAATTAAATAAAGTTTGATTTATTTAATTAAAAGGATGATGAACTTAGGAAATGATTTATTTAATCAAAAGATGGAATGTTAGGATTTGATTAAAAATTCATCTATTTAATCAAATGAGGTAATGATTTAATTAAATAAAGTGAATTTATTTAATTAAAGGATGAAATGTTAGATTTAATTAAATAAAGGTTATTCAATTAAAATGGTGAATTGAAATGCGTGCATGCATATTTTAAGTGTCTATAGGATCCAAAGATCCAAGGTCAATATAAATGAGATATAGCATATAATATGATCATGCTCAAAATTTACATCATTCCCCAGTACTTGTGGAACTACAAACACAAGGGAGGAACTATTGAACATAGGTTTTCATTGATGCAATAAGAAGTTTGATGTCAAAGGAGTTCTCTATGTAAGGCTAAGCTTGAGATGGTACTTGAATTATCATTATATTCCCCTCAAATTATGATTTTGAGTTGCAGAAGATTTGCAAATGATATGTTGAAGTATCTTGTATGTTAGAAGTTCAGTATGGTTGCATACCTATATGTGTTGATAATTCTACTATCTGGATGCAAAATTAAGAAATAAATATTATTAGTCCTGATTAGTGTTCGTGTGATTGTTTTATGCTTGAAATATCATTCTTACATTCTCTATGACACTGGTGGTTTGGAATTTTGTATCAGAATGTTGTAGTTCAGTTCTCTAGGCAGAGACATTTCTCTGGCATTACAATTATGGTTCGTATTTCTTTAAGAAATGCAGTTTTTCTCAACAATTTCATCAGAGAGTATGCCTAGACTAGTTCTAGCATATTCTAGAGTTTCTTGGGGATATTTTCAACATGAAAAAAGGATGTAATGATAAAAGATTTTATGTCTGTCTATCAACCAGTTGGAGTTTAAGGTGTCTGCAGTAATGGCTAGAAGTTCATGGAATTCAAACCTTGGAAGATATGTTGTAAGGATGAATCTTGATAACTTGATAGACAATGGGTAACATAGATGGTTGGTACAAAATACTTGGATGGATATCCCAAAAAGTTTAAAGCTCTCACAACTCATATAACCTAAGGAAATCACACACATAGCTCCACACTGAGGAGTGCTTTGACTTTTTAGGGACCTTGGAGACTAAAGAGCACATAGAGGAAAACATAAGGTATACTCATGCAAATTTTTAGCAAAGGGAAGGTGGGATAACACAAAGACAATGTAAACCATTGACAAAAACAACTAAATTTGCAAATGTTTTTGGCATGCATTACTAGGATCTAACACTAACATCTCACATAAGTGAGGAAGATTCAAATAATTCCAAGAGAATGAGAGATGTATGCTAATATTTGAATAAAGTTTGAGCTATTCTTGAAAAATATTGGTCAACAGTGTAGAAGAAATACCTTCTTGGTTATACATGACATGAAACTTTATTTTTCATCATGTGACTTATTTCATAGTGTTGCAACATACTAGTATATTAAATCTCTACGAAATTTCTTCCATAAGAATATTAACATATGAGTTTCATTTCTCTATAATTTTATACATTTTTTAGTGTTTTTGGTAATCCTTTTGAGCATAAGAATAAAAGAGTTGTATAATTTTAAAGAGACTATGATTTTATCATTGATATTATTTTCTAATTGAATTTTAACTTGTTCCCTATATATACCAAAATATTGGCTTATAAAAGGACACTTATGAATTGAGACATGACTATACTATCCAAGAGATAATAGAAATCCATTTTGATTGAGGTTACTATAAATGAAAGTTTTGTTAAATTTAACTTTGTTTTAGATGAAGTAGATGTAGGAAAGAATGTTACAATAAGAATACTTTTCAATAAAACTAGTTTGATTGAGTTATAAATAATAGAAAATAAGATTAAAGTTAAAAGTGCAAGTACTCATCTTGACTAGAATGAATAGAGGAGGAATTGAAAGAATTGACTCATTTATACATATATTTTAAAAAAAATAAAGATTGTATTCATAGCTTCAAGTGTTGTCTCTCATGTACATTCTATATGACAGGACAAGGATGCTTTCGTCATTTGAGACCATGGGAATAGGGATAGTCAAAGTGTGGAAAGGTGTAGACCCAATTGAGAAGCGGGAGGAAATAAGATGCAATCCCTATTACATAAATAATAAGTTCTTTATTGGTTCAAGGAAACCCAATAGATGGAAATCATGTCAAACCATGTTTACCAAACCATGGAAGGAATCTCTAGATAAGGCCTATTCCTTATGAAGATGATGTTAGATGTCTATTTTATTTACTTTAAAAAACAAAGCTTCAAACATTCTACTTCTAATGATAACCTACTCTAAATTCAAAACATGGTTGGAAAAGGGCTAGGAGAACAAGTTTTAAGAAAATACAAACCACCAAAAATAATTGATCAATTTGGTTCCCTCTTTAGATTTTAACCTTCTCTTTACATTATGCACAAAATATTTTTTAAAATTTCATGACTCATTTAATAGACCAAAATTCACACTAAACTAAATATAGATAGAATAGTAGTGACACGAAATCATAGTTCATTAGTTAAATCATTTCCATACTGAGAACATAAGTAGACACAAACAATGAAATACTTTGAGTCTAAGGAAACTTTATAAGGTGACATGTTAAGATCTTAACACAAAGTAGCAATTATATAATAAGGGAAAGGGGCCCATAGTGGGTAGGGGTCCAATGGTCGCTATAGAAGTAGGCCTAAGTGGGCCCCATAGTGGGTAGGCTTAATATCCAATAAACTTACACTTAATATCTAATTGCAAAACACTTTTATCCATAAAGTACACAAACTAACAAATCGTGTGATGCCACATCAAAGCACCAATAATACATGACTTGGTGACCCACTATTGGTCTTGCCTTTTTTCTGGACCATTTTAGATACCTTGACAAAAAGCATGTTGATGTGGCATCATATTTGATGATGTAGCCTTGAAACCTATTTTTATAAGTAGGGGACTTGCCAAATAAGCTGCTATACAAATTTTGAAGTGATTTGAAATTTTCACAAAGGACTTTGAGAAGCATGAAGTTAGGGTGACCCACTATAGGCCCCTCTCCCTTAGTTAATAAACTAACAAATATTTACAAAAGGTTACTAAGAATGTATTTACACAGTAAGTTGAGTCATAAAATCATGTCATATGATACAATATAGATCATAATGTTAGAATAGAAGAAAAAGATAGGTATAGATGTCAAACCAAAAGGATGATTAGTAGTGGATGTTGATTGAACTACTAAGATGCTTGACAAAAATAGTTATACACAACCCTCTTTACAATTATAACTATTTTTGAACAACTTGAAATCAACTAATCTTTTAAAAGCGTACCTACAAGATCCAATACATAGCAATTGTTAGATGTGCATGTGAAGGGCCACCCTTGTGAATAATTAAAACATCAGGTGAGATTTTCCCCAATCACATGTGCTAGGAAGTTGTGATATAGCGCGTAGCTGGTGGACATTTGTCATGGAAGAAAAAGTTTATGTGGGTGAGTAGAAGGGGGGAATACTCTACGCAGGAGACAGAAATTGTTAGATCCACAAGTAACCCTTTATGAAGAAGTCTTACATAGGGATGGTTGCTTAGATTAGATAGTGGGCTCAAAAAAAAAACCAAAAGATGTGGCTGGTAGGCCCAACATGAAAGTGGAATTCACTAAAGTCGGCTGAAATCATCAAATTTGGGACCCAGTTAAAGATGGCCACATAAACCAATAATCTATTATCTTTTGACAGTTGAATAATGAGACATCTTAAGCAGGAAATTGCCATTTACAAGAACTTGGACCTACAAGGTCCTATTAAATTCTCTCTTTGATTTTGCTCCTCTCTCTTATAACCCGCAGTGTGACCCTTGAGATCAACAACCGTCATCTTCCGCACAATACGGTGTTGTAATTCTCAGCAAATCTCTTTTGGGTGCATCAAATCTTCTCTGAGACATGGATCAAGATTTTCTACTGACTTGAGTGCTGACAACCGAATGTGGGAAGATTATTTTCTCAACAGGCACCGTGTAACTGCAGTTCCTTCTTGTCAAATCTGTGGTCCTTCACTACCCATATCAGATCCTTCTTCGACCGCTAACCATAGAATTTCTCATTACTTGAGGATCTTCTTAATTCTTTGTAAGGTCACCTTTTGGCGAGTGAAATTAGAAGCTTCATTAATAGCCTTTCAGCTCCTCCAACTTTAATCTTGGTTAGTTCATTGGCGCAAGAGAGAATCTTGGTCCAAAATATACAATATACAAGAATTTTAAATATATACACAAAATAATAGAAACGTATTTATGGATTTCTGTCTACATGCATAAAAGTTATATTTCATATAGTAGTAAGAAAAATAACTTTTACAGATTTCTGCTGTTATAAAATTGTTGTGTTTGTATTTTTATTTTTCATTCATTATTATCTGATTTTTTTTGGTTCTCTCTTTTTTTCTATCTATTGAATTATAAAAGCAACATATTTTAATATAATTGACTTGCATTCCAAGTTTCTGATTTGAGTTGTATTGATATGATTTGTGTGACTTGTACTTTGACTTGACATCATTTACATAATATTTTATCATTGATACATTTGTACAAATAAAGACTTAAGGGGCAAGATTATATTTCTAACAAAACTTTCCTCTCAACCTTCTTGATTCTATTCTAATATTTCTCTATGACCTTAAGTTATTATTTGTGGGACTTAGACCCATGCTATTTCTTCTAGAGTTAGTCTTTGAATATTTGAATAGTGTCATTCTTAGATTATCCATCTTCTAATGGGCCAAGATAAGCTTTACTTCTCATACGCTTTCCAAATATTCAGCTAATCCATGCAATAAATACCACAAGTGATTAGTAGGTGGAATCTTGAATATCATTTTTATTAAGAAAACATCTCTCACCATCACCTTCTATAAAAATTATTTTCAAAATCTTCAAATTTCAACCAACATTATAAATTTTTGTAAATTACTTAACCATTTAATATAAAGAAAATTCATTCATCTTATACTAAATACACCTCATCAATTGATTAAACCATGTGCCATCTTAGTGTTTAACAATAACAATTATATCTTAATATGTTATAAATTTTATTTCTTTTCTCTGCATTAAATTCAATATTAAGTTGGAACTTGCACGGACAAAAGGTGGTCCATATTCTAGGGATACACATGAATAAGATATTCATTCATTTATTTATTAATTTCATAATTTTCCTGAAATAAAAATGTTTTTAATTATATAATTTTAGGAATATAAAATCAAACTTTTGAATGATTGTTATACGTGTATATAATTTTTAAATTTAGTTTATTAAAAATAATATATTAATTTTATGTGTTAAATTATATGTAAGTGTTGTAAGATGTTGATAGTGCAAAGATTTTTATTTTTTTTATATTTTATTTTAGAAAATAATGTCTAAATTATATTCATATTTCTAAAAATATATATTAAATATGTTTAAAATTTATGTTTGAGTATTATTGAATTTAAATTTAATTTTTTATTTTTGAGGTTTAATAGAATTGTTTTTCATCTTTATGTGTAGAGCTTTCAATGTTAAATTTTGATCTATTTTGTCTACATTCAAAATAAAAGACAACCCTATGAATCTTAATTGTCTTAATAAATAACCTAAGCACCTTGTTTAAATAAAATTACTTGATATTTTTAATTATAAAAATATTTCTTTAATTGTTATGTTATTTTTAAAAGTTGAGTGCCTCTATCATAATTGTTTATATTTAATAAATATAATTTATTTGAATAACTTCTATGAAATGATAAAATTATCGGTATGTAAGATAAGAATAAATTTTATCAACATTATTACATTCTTATATAGCTATTGGTTTTAACTAAGAAAAATGGTGTGCTCCTACTCCTCCCAATCCTCCCACTCTCTTGGTTGTTCAAATAGTACTTTCCCACTCAATGGATCTTTTTATCTTCCTACACGTAATTTGGTGGTCAATTTGGTGCTCCCTAGGCTTGGTGGTGCATATGTTTCTTTGCCTTTGTTGTAGCATGTTCCCTATATTATTTTTGTCCCTTCAGATGGGATTTTTGTTATGATGGAGGGGTTTGGGCCTTTGGATGCACACTTTCCTCCTACTTTTGTGTTTAGGTTTTACTTCTTTATGTTGTACACAAGATTTGTTTGTTGTTGTTTCTAGATAGGTTGTGGGTGGGACCCCCTTGCTAGGCTATGTTTACTAATGTCGTGAAGACTGCACTAATAAGGTGGTGTTGGACTTTGTTAATGCTAATAATTTTTGGTGTTCCTCTACTTATGAGGAAATTGGTAATGCTAATGGTAGATTCTAAAAAGTGGATCATTCTTCTAAGAATTTTAGTCCCACTTCTTTTTCTTGTATCTTGGTGGAGGTTGATTTGTCAAAAGTGTTATTTGGAGAGGTCGTGCTAGTAGTTAATGATTCGTCTTAGTCTTAACTTGTGGATTATGAGGGAGTTCATTTTTATTATAGGCATTGCTTTGGTATTGGGCAGCTATCTTCTGATTGTCTCCATAGTTCTTGTAATATGTCTTCTTCCACTTGGTGGAAAAATTATCTTCTTAACCATCTTACACAATATCATAAGATTCTACTATTAATAGTGAGGATTTGGAGTTGTCACCTATTGCGTCTCCTCCTCATTCTATTTAGTTGGCTAATAATATTGTTTCTAAAAATTATGTTTCTCCTACTATACATGATGCTCTGGTTTTAGATAAGGTTGTTTCTTTTTCTCAACCTTGTTTTTTTGTGGGTATTGTTCCATTAGATAAGCAATTTGAGGAAGCCTCTCTCTTGTCTTATGTAAAGGTTTCAGATCTAGATGATGACTTAAATAAGCACTCTAAGGGCTCATATCTCTCATATTGTGTAAAGGTTTCAGATCTAGATGATGACTCTTCTTGGATATTTGTACAATGAAGTAAGAAATGTCTCCCTAAGCTGGACTCAATAAGCTAACATTAAGCTTGACTTCTTTCTCTTTGGTTGGTTACATTATATGTTTTTCTTCTTTTTGTTAGGTCTTGTGGCCAACATTTCTATTTTGTAATGGGATAAGGGCCCTTCCCTATTTATTATATGAAAAAGTTATTACATTATTTTATTTAAAATTAGAATCATATGTAATGATATTTAAAAGTAATTTTAATTGTAGAGTAAAAGTAGGTTATGTTAGAGTTTTAGAAATGAAACAACCAACAATGATATACAATTTGGTTGTTGATAAAATGCTAAAAATTAAAGTTAAATGGGATGTCAATCTTTATATAGTATATTTTATTTTATTTTCCTTCCATTATTATTTTGTATTTATAACTTGAAACTTTAGTACTTGGATTTATTTATTTTCACCATTTTGATTAATATATATTTTAAATAGATCTTAAAATCTAAGTCCACTTAAAACACAATTGTTCCCATGGGACATCACTTTTTGTCTTAACTATTTGTCTAAAATAGAAAACATAACCATCATGATAAATTATCTTTTCTCTAGTGCATCAATTTTTTTCTAATATATATATATATATATTTTATATGATAATCAACCTTATATTTTGGTGTTGATGATCTACGTTTATTATAAATAAATAAAATATAAAAATTAATTAAACAACTAAAAAATTATAGTTTTTAAAATTACATTTATAAATCTACAAAAGAATATTTCCATATTTAAAAAATAAATATTTATAAGAGTAAGATTTGTTAAAACATCATTCTTTTTGAATTGTTTTATATTTTTGATAAATTGGCCTCAAATTGGTGCAAAACATGCAATTAGTGGATAATTTCACTTGGAGAAGTTGTGGCCGATATCTAACCTAGCTAGAGAAAGTTTAGCTTGACCATCTATTTGACAAAAAATGATTTTTAGTTGGAAATGTTTATATTCACTTTTGATAATAATTTGATTGAAAATGTGACATAGTTTTGCATTTTTACTTTCTAAAATTATTTGATTAAATTACTATTAGAAAATAAACATCATTAGTTTTTAAATAATTTCAAAGATTTTCTATTTCATCTCCAGATATGTAAATGAATAATTTGTACTATATAAAAAAGCTTGAAATCACAAATTGCACTCTCAAAGCTCTCCCCCTTTCTTAGCTTTGACCTTGAGAGAAATGTATATAATAATAATAAAAAAAACTTATGTAGCAAAAATTAGAAGATTGGCTAAACAATAATTTTTTTATATCCTTATGATCAAATGAAAATAAAGAATTGCAATACTTAAAGTTGACTATCTTTATCAACCTAATAAATTATAGGACTTACAATGGATCTAATAAGAAATCTTATATACCAACAAAATTATCATATACTATTATAAGAAAATGCATTTTTAGATCATATTTTTTGCATACTAAAACATTTTTTTTTGATAGTGTATTCATAAAAATATCAAACTAATACTTTATGACAATCAAAACATTATTTAAGAGGAATTCAAAATTTATATTAAATAACCTAAATTTCATAAATTCATTTTGGACTCAATATCTCACAAAATCCTATATTTTCAAGTGAAACTATGTTGTTGGCACAAAAAATATCCAAAATCACTTGTAGAAGACATTTAGCTATTAGAATCTTCATCTAAACAAAACAAAGTAGATAAAATAAGATTATACTTTTTTCTAAATTACTAATCATAATGTTCTTGTATTTATTTTCCTATAATAATATTGTAATGATAAAATCAACTACAACAAGTATAAATTAGATCGATTCTATCTATTTTTTCATAGATCAGTCCTCTCCTTCAAAATAATACATTAATTTATGTTTCTATTTCCTGTTTACCATCATATTTTTTATCAAATAAAATGACCCAAAAGAAACTGTATAATTATACTTAAATTTTCTTTCTAAATTAAATATACTCTTATGATAATAAATCTAATTAATAAATCATAAAATTATTATTTAACATTATTTGCAATGTTAGGAGACCATACTGCCCCCAAGGATGCTGCTGGATCAACAACTTTTATTCCAAACCCAGAAATCTAAACTCTGTAGATTAGAAGCCGGCCATGCTTGTGTACCTATAACATAGGGAACAACCTAGATAACGTGAAAACAATAGAAACAACAAACTTATAACAGAGAAAATAACAAAACAATTCAATTCATCTAGGTGTTCTAAATATGAACATGAATAGAACGATTAACAGAAGAGAAAAGATTAAAAGAGAATAGAACGATCTCTGACAATAGATGCAGCTGAGTTAATCAAACAAAGATTATGAATACATTCAACCAAATGCAAATCTAATGATACTTATTAGTATTACAATTTTTCTTTATTACAAAAATAAAAGAAAACCTTGGACCCAGAAGAATACCAAATGAGTATGAATGAAATTTATGCAAGGCTCCTGTCAAGCATTTCTTGGTATCTCTGCAAAGAATTTTGTCGTTGCAGTGCAAGCTGCTGGTGAAAATTTGCTATGAAAATCTCGGCTTTTGTATTTACCGATTCGTCATCACTGTGTAAGCCTCTACAAATCTCTTCTCGCTCGATTTCTTTGTCATACTCCTTATTCTCTTCACGCTTGATTTCTTTGTCATACTCCTTATTCACTTCACCGCTAGAATTGCTATCTTTAGTAAGAATGAGATTTATGCAAGGTAACTTGATGTCCAATAAAAGATCTTGCACAATTTTTGTTGGTGTTCTCGAGGCTTTGTTTGTAAAAGAAAATTCATAATCCATATGATATCTTATGCTCTTCTCGCTCTTTTTCCGAAATCTCAGTTTCAAACGAGCCTTACGAAGAGCTGAACGAATTTCAGAAATCAATGGATTCATGGCTTCCATCCTTGGACGTAGATGCAGAGAGACATTTACAGGTAAATACATGATGTTTAAAGCTTTATATGAGCGAAATTAGTGTCCGGGGAATGTGTAATAAATACACTTATTTATGGTTGTGGAATTTGCATGGAAACCAAGACCAGCTTTCCCTGAAAATGTGAACTTACACGGTAGTCATGGCGGCGTGGGTTTGATCACATTAACATGGATTATAACAGGTTACCATGTTTTCGTTTCCAACAAGCTTGCGCGTTTGCTTTGCAAGTTATATTGAAACTAATTATTCTTCTAAAAATGCTTAGAAGATTCGCATAATTGACTAGTGCCGTGCGTAAATTATCATGTTAATCCATCCGAATCCAAGTGGGGGCATACTTTAGTATGACGAAGTAGCTCAGAGCTTTTGGACAAGAAAAGGGTTACTGAAATACGTAGAAAAACCATGACTGTCATTCAATTTCTTTCCAACGAAGATAGCTTTAAGTGGTCCTATTTCTATTATTATTATTTTCTTCCATGTAACCATTGAGCTCTGCCTTCGGGATGTGCATTATTCTTCTCTCAAGACGAGGAAAGCTTTTATATCAATGGTGGATACAGTTTTCACAAAAAAGTGAGAAATGATACAATCTTTGAATCAACTTGATTCTTGTTATGACATCTGTGTAATGTATGTGTTGATAGTTATGTATGGTTGAGTATATTTTATTTTAATGTAAAATAAATTGATAGGTTTTAGTGGAGATTATTTTTAAATTATTTTTATTGTCTATATAAATAAGTAATATTAATTCTTTTACATAATTTATCATTTACACTAATAAAGAGTATTTTGCTTATGGTTTTAATGGATTAGTTAGTCATTACCAATTAATATTGTACATATGTAGTCATCTTTTTCCTTTTGTAGTATTATAATTGCATTATCTTTTGTGTGTGGGACATTGATATGTAAAGATAGGACATGACCCATGCTATTTTAAAGGATAGTTGATGGAAACTATTTTAAGTTATCAAAATTCATAAATACAGTATTTGAATAGCACCTTTGTATGCTCTTAGAATTATTAATTGTACTTACCTATCCATATATTTTTTACTCTCTACCCTTTCACCTATACTTTTACTACTTTTAGTACCCAATATATCTCTTACGCCTACACATTCTATTTTTCTCCTCATATCCCTACTCTCCTTGCATTTCAGATATATTTTCCCACTAGTCCACTTTTCATCTTTTCCCATCTATCACTTTCGAATTGTCTTAATTTTTATGCCCTCCTATTCCAAATCCTTAAATCACTTAACCTATTCCCTTTTCATAGCACATCCCCTATTAATGTATATATTTTGGCACTTACTTCACAAGCCATAACCACTAAATTGATTTAATATGCCCTTGTATGTCTACAAACTAAAATAAAGCACTTAATTTGTCAAATCAATTGTTTTTATGCAGAAATAACAACTAAAGAAACCATGTGAAAGAAAAATCTCTCCATTAATGAAAAATATAGATGAAGAAAAAATAGTGAGATAAATAACTCGTCTTTTTTTTTTTTTTTTAATGTGAATTAATCTAGTGAACCACTCAACCTTATCAATGGTATATTTTCATGGTTATTGGGTACAAGAAAACACCAAATATTATTATTGTTTGCTTCATCCATTACAAGCTAATTTAGGAACAATGCTTCACTCTCTGAAAATAAACACATGAATGAATATCATTAATCAATCAAATGAGTCAAGTTGTTGATTAAAACCACTTAATTCAATAAGTAAGAGTATTTTGTGAGACTTTGGAGAAGATAGATCTTAAAAATATATGCATTAGATTCTATGCTAAATGTGAACATTCTAACAACATATTTTTTTTACCTCATCTTTTATCCATTAATATTCCATCTAATACAATAATATTAGGTTGAAAAACTCATTTTCACATATAATTTAATATTAATTTTTTATGAGAATCCAAGTGACATATTTCAAATTCATATGAAAACAACCATGATTGTGTGCAAGTGAGGATATCATTGTGGCCCTTCACTACTTATATTACTTTGACTCTTAAGTTATTTCTCAAATATTAAATGGACCACTTTTTCAAATCTTTACATGAAGTCCATATCATGCTTTGTCTCTTATATATCCACTTCCTAGGTAGTTACTATTTTTTTGCTAATGTACAATTGAATTGTGTTATGTCAATCTCAATAGATGTCTTATTTTTAATCTTTGATTTCTTGGTTTATATTTATTTGAAATAAATATTTTGATTTCAACTCATCATTCTTTCAATCCAACTAAAAATTAATTATAATAGAAAAATACCATTTAGATTATTCTTAAATATCAACTAATTCAATGGTCAAAGATAAACTTTGACCAATAAAAGTAGAACAACTATTTACCTTTTTTTTATAACGATGAGATGTAAAATTACAATTAATTATTTTACTATTAAAAATATGATTTGAATAGAATATTACAACATATAATGTTCAATATAATAAATACAATTTCATATCATCTCACAAAATAAACTCTAAATACAAAAAAAATTGAATGATCAACATATACAAAAAGAATTGTAAATTGTATTTATTTAAAAAAAAAAACAATTAGAAAGTTATTTTTTTTAAAAAAAATTATAACCTCAAAATAAAAGGCTCAATTGCCTCTCATGCATTCAACATGCAACAATTAAACTTGGAAGTACACTAGAATTCATCCACTAAAAAATATAGGATATCATTCCTTAGAAATCCCTTTAAATCAAATCAAACAGCTAATTGCAACCCCTTTATATGCGCATGATAACTTCTAGGTGACGTTTAGTAAAGCTGAGATAAAAAGGATTTTAACTCTTTTAGTTAAGAATTTTTCTGCAGAAACACTTATCTAATCTAGGTGGGTTTGTAGGTGTGCTGGACTTTCTATTGAAATCAAGGTTGTCTTTATTTTAGATAAAATATAAACCAAATCTTAGTGCGCGTGGGCACAGAAATTAAATCTGGGAATTACTATTTAAATTTCACAATACCAAAATTCACACTTACTCTAGATTATGTTGCTTATGTGAGCTACATGTTGGCATCATCCGATGAAGCTTATCACACCACCGAGCGCTTCCACCCTCGATCGAATCTCTGGAGCTCTCTTTCCATCATCGTAGTTACCGCGTTATAGAAGTTCTCTTTCCAAGGAAAGCTCCTCCTCATTCCCTTCTACTTAAATTTCCACGCGATCTGCGTCCTGGGGATTGTGACTTGATTCGTTACGTCGATATTACAAGTTGCGCTACACATTCTCCTGTTTAAGTAAATTCTTGGTAATCAACTGAAGCGGTGCGACGTAAGTCATATCGCTAGAGTGAGAGGTCACTGGTTCCAATCTTGGTTTCGGCATATTGGTTGGATGGAGAAAATTCAGGAGGGTTTCTGTGATCTAAGAACCCAAGGCTGCTCTGTCGAAGTGAGTTCCCAAGCCACAATTTATTTGTAGAAGGAAGCAAATGCTTTAGATAGTGGGAAAGTTTTATTCTTGGCAGAAAAAGAGAAAGCAGATGCTTTGGACAGTGGAGAATAATTACATTGATGTGTATTTGACATTCGTATTTCATTATTCTTTCATAAAGAAGAAGCACATAGTTTGGACGGTGCGAAAGGCTCCTAGAGATATCTATTTAATTAGCTTTTTAGGTGAAATGCTTCCAGCTGGGTTTCAGCTGGCAAAATACCTTTTGATTGCAGAATCTTGTACAGAAACCTGTATATAACATTGACAATCATCATTAAATTCCATTAATATTATAACGTAACATTCATTCATTGAAAATTTCACCCTCTATTTCTCATGTAAAAACGCATTCAGCATAATTAATAATAACTAATATCAAGGAAAGAAAGATACATTCTCATGTACAATTTACAAAGACACGATACAATCCCCTGCACTTTTATATAACCTTGGAAGGTTAAATGTAGATTCTAATTCTATCTGGACTTTTATTTTCTGATAAAATTTCAATAATTATAATTTATAGGCAGTTTATGATAATTCATAGTAGTTTTGATAATGAATATAACGAGAATTATTTTAATTTATAAATTTGTTATATAGGTTGTTTTTATAGAGTAGTATTATATGTAAAAATATTAAATGTTAGAATGGTATTATTATAATTACAAGTATATTGTGATGTTTCTTAACATCTTGTTAAAGTATTATTATATGTCTTTAGGACCTAATTATTAAAGGACAATCACATTGCATGAACAATATTATTTCAATATTTAATGTCATTACTTAAACAATAATTTCTCCGCAACAATATTATATATAACATTCTTCACATTAAATATTCTAATAAAATTTAGTACCATAGATTTTAGCATAACTATCTTGAATTTCTCATCCAAGATAAGTATTTTCTACTTTTTTTTTTTTTTAATAGTCACTTCAAACCCCTTTTTGATCCCCCATTTCTATGCACTTACCCTTAAGATTTCTATAAAGTAGTAAATCCATGCGTGCATATTCTTTTATAGGTCTAGCAAGTGTTGTAAATTAATTCTTATACCAAAGAGACATATTTTTTCTACTTATTGATAAGTGTAAGACCTTAGCATTCCCACTTGTGAGAATTACCCCTATACTACTCATTTTTGACATTTTGTCTCTATTTTTTGGGTACATTAATCTATAGAAACAACTATGTGTCTATATCTGGACACAATTAATTCCCTCTAATGGGTTTGTCTTTATCTAGACCACTCAACCTTTATTTTCTCTTGTTTGTTTCTCTCCAACTAAGATTTTGAATGGGAAAGCTCAATATTGAATATGGTCTTGTAGCTCATCTCCTAGCAATAATGCCTCACTAAGTGGACATTTCTATGGGAGAATACCTTTCATTCTTGCTCAATGTATTTTAAAGAATTATTCAAATCCCTTCACCTCAAATAATGCAATGAATATGTTAAGGATATTTTGTCCTCACATGAGTGATTTTTGTCTCTCCTTGATAATATCCAAAAAATCCTTCAACATTATAAAGATAGTTTTAGGCCATGAAGATTCTACTAAATATATTGAAGCCTCACATAAATGCATTGATATTGTTTCCTTCAAGGTTAGACTAAAACTTCATGTGATATTTCTCACACTTGATGAGATTTAGTCCGCTCTTATGAAAATAGAAAATAAAAAAAATCCTTGTCAAATCAGTAGGCATTATTATTAATTAGTGTAAAATCATATTTATTCCTAATTTTGAAGATCATGAGTTGGCCTCTAGTTAGAGGATATTCACTTTGTTGAATGTATCTTATAATATCTTGGCTAAATCTTATGTTTTTTGTATCTACTTTTTGGTTCCTATTATTTTGTGACCTAAGATAAAAAGTTCAATAAAAAACTATGAATATTTTGAACAACACTATTGCCATTTATGATTATCAATAAAAAAATTTAGTGGCTTGTCACTTTTATTTTAAAAAAAAAAAATGATTATCATTTATGAGATTATGTAATATGACAGAATTTATTAGTAGTGTACATTTACTTTATTAAGATTTATTTTGATAATTCCTACAGACATAATTGAATTCCCTTTCTAAAAAAAAATGTTTTCTTTCTTATGAACAACTTTAGGCGATTAAGAAAATAAAAAAAATCCCTTGTCAAATCATTAGGCACTTGTAGGGACTTGAGAACTGAAGTCAAGGCCTTACTAGATTATGATGTTATGCATGGGAAAGAGGAAAATACAATTAATGATTAAAGAGAAAGCGGCCAGGTACATCGAAATCAAGAGATTTTATGGGGCCGCATCATGTTACTTAGAAGGGAAGAAAAAGTGGCACTCTTTGTGGGTGCATTGGAACAACTGCATAATTCTACAACAAGTTCTCAGTGCTGGTAGAGTCTACAGTAAGGAGCAAACGAAAATTGGGGGGATAGGAAAATAGTTGAGCTTAAAATCTATGAGGTGCACACTAGGAATGACAAGGTTTAGGAGCAGATTGAAAGAGGTGGGTTGGTTCCATATCTAGAAAAAACTTCATGGGCTCAATTTTGTGGCCACATACTACTTCGAGAAGAACTAGAACAATAGAAAAATAATTCTCTTTAGAAGGAAGGTGAAGCTAGATGAGCAAATTATAGGCAAGATTACTAGAATGCCCACTGGGGGCGTGAATTTTTATTGCGACATAAGGTTTTTTGATGAGGCGGTCATCAGATTTCCTAAGAAGGACAAGGAGAAATTGAAACTGGTTAAAATCTCTAATAGCTATTTTGAAATTGACACCATCAAGGCATTGTGGAGAAAGGTACTTCGTGTCATAATGGAGTATATCACACTGGACGGGAGATTTACCAAAGTGTATGGGCATCATTTTGACATTCTTAACCACTTTTTCCATAAGGTACAATTTTTTTTGCCTCAATACTTGTTATGTTCATTGAGTAATAGCCTTGATGACCATAAGAAAAATCCTAGGAGATACCCTATTCTTCATTTTTGTCTTAAAAGGTTAATATATGAACACTACCAAAGCATGCCGACTTTATCTAAACTTGTTGCCTCTAAAGAGTCTAAGGACTATGATACTGATAGTAAGGGTTTGGAGATTCAACCAAACCATGAGAGAATTGTTGAAACCCACTCATCCTCTGAGATGTCTGGTAAGAAAACTCAGTCTAAAAAACCCCAGCTTGCTAAAGCTAACCCTGAGACCTTCCTTGACTGCTATGCCCCCTTAAAGAATCATGTTCTTAAGGGCTCCCTTGTCAACAACTTGGTTTCCTACTCTGTGGACTCCTTGGAAGACAAAACCAAGAACCCTGAAGCTAGTAGAAATTTTGTCTCCTCCCCTCCTACCTCTTTCAGATTTGAAGGTACTAGATTTCCTAACTCCCCTAACCTAGGTGATGTTAACCTCATATTAGACCAGGTTCAGTCTGGTGACATTCTGGCCTCTGCTAGAAATGGCATCAGTGACATTTTTAGGGTGTTAAAGTGGGCCTATCAAGAAATTAATGAGCTTAATCAAAGAAATAGGGCTCTGTATAGTAAATTAGAGGAACTAGAACTGAAGTTGGCTGCTCTCGGCAACAAAGAAGTGAAATGAAATAAGAATAGTATTGGAAAGAAAGAAGGTGATATTGAGGAAAAATACAAGTCTCTTGAAGAGGAAATGGTTAAAATTAAAAATAACTTGAAAACAGTCGTAGAACAAAATCATAAAATGGCTAGGCACAATGCCATTATTATCAATGCTATGTCTGAAAAGCTAGAAAAAATGCAATAGGGTTTGTTGGTTGTTGATTTGGAAGAGAACAAGAAAAGTAAGAACGAGGACCAAAGTATTTATAAAAGGACCTTGGCTAATCTCAAAAGGAAAGCGCCTCCCACTACATAGATGGTTCAAATATTAAAGAGGGGGGTTCAGGATATGAACGAGCTGTAAGCTGAGACTGCTAGTCTTTTAAAGACACAAATTTAGCTGTTATTGGCTTTTTGTTTATTTTTTTGGTTCTATGGCCTTCACTGGCCTTTTTGATGGCTGTGGTCATTTACTGTTGTTACTTTTATAGCCTTTCTGACTGTGATGTCTTTATTGAATCTATCTTTATTTTGTAAATTTTATGGTTTCGAGTCCCTGTAAAACTCATTTTTTCCTCTTTCAAAATCTTTAGGCTATTAAGATTCTTATTGTAAGCATCTTACCCATTTGATCTATTTCTTGGCTATGAAACCCTTTGGCTACCTTCTTCTTCATAAATATTGATTAGAGATAATGGAGAAAAAATTTCTACATTCATCTCAATAAATTATTAGTGGCCACTTTTCTAACAACCCATTTCTTACTTTTGTGGATAATGACTTTGGAACGCTAATGCTCCCTAACACTTCTAGGGTTTTTCACCGAAAAGGAGAGAAGTAAGACAAAATGTGCAATGTCCCCACTCAAAACTAATTAAATACGGATAAAATGTGTCTAAATGTAATGTCCTAAATGTAATAAACTAATAAAACATATTGATTATTAATGTAAAAGTAATGAAATGCAAGATGTTTGAAAACACAATGTTGTATGAAAAATGACCTAAGAATTAAAACAAACAATAACGAAAATGAAAGAGAATAGAGAGGTGCACCTAGAAACTGGAATGTGATATAGAGAGGCTCTAAAATCCTACAAAATTTACTATTGAAGCCACCTAGGACACTTACGCCAAGCTGGGCAACTTAGTCCTGTTTTGGGGAGATTCTGTCAAAACAAGTTTCAACCAAAAGGGTATCCAAAAATACAGAAAACTCATTGTAGGCCAGGTAGTGGGACTAATTCACCATTGATGGTGACTTAGTCCACCTTCAGCTTTCAGGAATTTCAAAGATGCAATCTATAGCTTTGGTTTGTACTTTGGTTCTTGATAGGTATCCAAATCTAAATGTGTAGAATTCGGTCTGTAGGTGATTTCCAAGATTCTTTTAGGGCTTTTTTGACTTGAATGACTTTGATGGATTGATTTCACCTTTTAACACATTTCTCTTTGACAAATCTACATACAAGACCTATAATACACACATGCAAAGAGGGGAAAAAGGGTTAAGGGTTAGAGAATAGGGGTTTACTTTGGTCATTGAAATATGGTTTGGTAATCAAACCCTTGAAAATGAAATGAAATGAAAAGAGAATGATGAATGAAAAATATGCAATGACACAACACACCAAACCCTTGAAGAAGATATCTAAACATATGTTAATGACTACTCCAATATGCTTGAGAATGCTTGTTTGAATGATTGCTTGAATGCTTGAATGATTGAAAATGATTGCTTGAATGAATGAGTGAATGGGGGTGAAAATGAGAGGAAAAACCTTTATTTACACTTTACTTCACAAAATTTCCCAAAAAACCACATCGCATGATGACCTCAAGGATATGAGAATAATATCCCACCAAAATTTTAAAATAATTTTGATTTTTGTGCGAAGTGGGACTAAGTCGCTCTAGGTGGCAACTTGGTCCCACCAGGGAAATTTTAATGGGTATCAGGAATTAAAGTGCATTTAATGATAATTTTTAATGGGATTATTCTCCAAAAAACACTTAAGAAGGACCATAAAGTGTATTAAGGGTCCATTTAATCATAAGAAAGGGTTAAATTATTGATGACAAGTCTAGAAAAGTATGAAAGTTAGTTACAACTCTTTAGAAAACTTTTACAAGACATCATAGAATTCTTATTGATTCACAAGGTTCCAAGACCTAATGTGAATGTGTCAACCACATTACAACATTAAATCTAGGAAAAACTAAGCCAAGATCCATAAGAAAGACTCAAATGAGCATAAAAATGTCTAAAGATACATTTTTTTGTGACACATTTAGCCCCCACTTTAGTGAGAGGATAAACTTGTTTCAAACTCACACTAAAGTAGCCCAACATGAATATCAAGAGGGATCCAAATGCACCCATGCTCTAAAGATGAGACAACAACAATCAAGAGGTGTGATAAAGACCCCAAGATCAAGATCCCATGGTAAAACAAACATTAGCACAAAGGAAGAGACATGAAAATAATGAAAAGAATGAAAGAGAGAGAAGGAGAAGGAAAAACAAGAGACAAATCAAGCTTCAATCATTTTTCCATCTCCATGTGGATTAGATCTAGGCTATTTTTCTGGAAAATGCAGACTCACTCTAAGGTGATGAAACTCATGGTTGTCCACTAGATGAGAAGGCCCAAAAGGTGAGAACCATACAGTCATGGCTAGTATTCACTCACACACACGTAGGTGGCTATGGGGAAAGTCATGCCTTGGAATGGACTTCCCACTTAGCCATACCAAAGTTATACCTCTTGATAACTTTAATAAGGTGCCGCAACATTAAATGGCCTTTTGATCTTCACAAGACAAGCAAAACTTCATATACTTGGAGCTCATGAGCAAACGTGATGGCACCACAAGCATGCAAGCTATGTTATGCAAGGTGGCCATATAACAAATGCAAAATGCAACATGCAAAAGATGTTCAAAAGAGTCTTGCTTAGTTTATGCAAGGTATTTAACTTAGGGAACATTGTGTCTAATGTCTCCATGAGAGGACTGATCAAAGAATAGAAAATTTGAAACTTAGGGGATGTAGTGTGTCACATCAAGCCACCAAGAGGAATGTAATATGCCAAGATAGATCACGCTCATGAAGGAAACTACAGCCAATGTCATCCACAAAGTGACAAATGCATCGTACGAAGTAAGAAGACTACACTAAGAAAAAGGAAAAATGCAAAAGAATAATGCCAATTATGGCACCACTTTAAAGGAATTACTACACACCATTCTATGAGCAATTACTTTAAAGTAGTAAATGAAAAATGCAAAGAAGAAAGAAAGACATGAGAGCCAATTTGGAAATCCCCTATGCCAAGTCATATGTTTCTGAGTAAGGTTGCATCATGTGAAGGAAATGAAGAAGAAAAGAAAGGAAGGGATTCCCCCCATAAGGAAAACACCAAATGCATAATGGATCTATGGATTTAGGGTCAATATGTTCTTTGTTGTAGTATTTTGTAAGGAGCTCAAAACTGTTATCATCCCCCAAATTAATAGAATTGGAAGAATGACACAATGAGAGCAAAAACAAAGAGAAAGAAAGATCCGTTTGGGTCAACATGGAAAAGACATAAGGTGTCTTGATGCTTTCTGTCATCCCAA
>VDFB02270651.1:116308832-116529260 GCA_007258455.2 Sequoia sempervirens
CTTGAGCTTCCTCAAAAGGAGAACTTTATGAGTATAAAATTTAGGAAGAGTTCTTAATACCTTCTTTAGTACCTCATCTTCTTGCAATTTTCCACAAAGTCCATTGATGAAATTGACAACTTTTTCCACTTTATGCATGTAGCTTGCAATATCTTCATCTTATGACATCCTTAGGGTTTCAAACTTAGTCTTAAAAATTTTCATCTTTGCTTGGTTGACCTTATCATCTCCTTCATGGACACTTTTTAGCTTCTTCTAGATTTCTTTAGCAAATTTATAGCTCAGAACCTTCACAAGTTTTGAATCAACAAGACCACTTAAAAGATTATTCCTTGCTTTTCCATTGTTCTCATATGATTGATCTCATTATCAATTAAAATACCATTAGTGGGCATGGTATATTCATCTTCAATTGACTTCCAAACTCCAAACCCTAGGGAAAAAAGAAACCCTTCATCCTGGTTTTCCAAAATCCATAATTTTTCCAATCAAACAAGGGAACATCCTTCCTATGTGTCATCTGAACCTACCTAGAAAGTAGTTAAGCTTCTTCCAAGGAACCTTTCTCTAATACCAATTGTTAGATGCATAGGACAATTTAGAGGGTGGGTGAATCGATTGTACATTAAAACATCAAAACTCTCAATAACATTTAGATTTGTATTAGCACTTAAACCCTTATCATGCATTACTAGAATTTAAACATATCAAACAATAATGTAAAAACATGAAACACATAAGAACACCAAATTTATGTGGAAAAAAGAAGAAGGGAAAAACCACAGTGAGGATTATCTCACAATATAAAGTAATAGCAACACTAAATAGAATAGGCTCACTACCCAAAAGAAAGAAGTGCTCACTACCAAAGGACTCACTATCTAGAAGATATAAGTTAAAAGAAGGGATGTCTAGTTACCAATTTGAATTTATAATAATGTACATGTCTTATGCTAAAGGTATAGTTCCAATAAATCACAAAAAACTCATTCAAAAGACTAAAATGTAGACACCTTCTCCTCAATACATCTAGGAGTCATAGGCATTAAGGCTCACACTTAGATTACCACACTTAATCACTTCTGTATCTTTCACATCACACCCCTTCTCTTCCTAATGCACACAAAAAATTTCCTTATATTTATACCATCCTCAACCTAAAATAATATCAATTAGGTCAGCCTTAAGGAAATATATGCACCTCAACCATACAACATCAAATAGGCTGACACCAAACACTCCACATGGTATAAATAAGTGAAAGAAGAACATGCCACAACTTAACCAAGACCCAAAGCTACACAAAGATGCTTCTCAACACTTCCATAAATAACAATAATCCTTTGCAATTAGTGCTAGCATGCAAGGTCAACCAAACCTACACTAACACTAATAAGCAACCAAAAGCATGCCTCTCTAGGTCTGGAAACATCTTGTTGACCAGAAAGAAGCATTCCAAAACATCTCAAAATATTCCACATCATTAGAATACTTGCCACTACTACTTCAACCACGTGAAACTTAAGAACACCTTTATTTTGTGCAACCAAATACACTAACATAAACATCCAACTCATGCAACAACCCTGCAAAACACCACAACACCTGAGACTTCAAGTGAAGGTAGATATAGAATATATAAGCACATTCCCAGATCTATACGACAAGAACCTTTACTACTAATAAATGCAAAGCAATTTCATTTCTCCCAAACACCCTATTTCACCAGATATCTACATATTGTCAAACATATCTTTCAATGCAAAATGATCAAGAACCTAAAACTTTAGATATAGAAACTCTAGAAAATTGTAAGATTCATCATATTCAAACATACAAGTATATCTTCAACCATGAATAAATTCAAGCAAAACATTGAACATCACTATGTCACATTGAACTATCTTTTATTCAAATTTTCTCAAAAGGTCTTGGAAACCAAGTGAACCAACTACATCAACAACACTACTAACATCTCCACAACACATCTACAACATTTGAAACATCTCTCATCAACAATAGCATATCCAACTATCTCTCCAAACACAACTCTGCAACTATATTGAAGTAAGACGTCAATGACAACACTAGCATTGGGTTGACATCAATGCCAACAACTCCAGGCTTCCAACAACTCCAATGCTAGGGGTTGACATCATCAACACCGCCACTATTCCATCACTCTCATCATACAAGGGGTTGGTTCAACATTAATGACAACACCCAAACAACTCACAAACAACTCAAGCTTCCAACAAAAAAATGGTCTAAGAATGGGGAGACTAGTTTTGGAATCTAACATGAGACACATTAACCTTAGAAAGTATTCTCAAATTTAAAACTTCCATTTTCATAAATAGTTGAATTATTTTGCACATCCATGCAATTAGCATTGACTAGATTTGAAAGGAACAACATTGATTTGGATTCAATGCAACTCAAAATTTTCTTAAATGGGGATAACACCAAATTAATTGTTAAATAAGCTATTAACTTTAGAATTAGAAAATGATAACGAGAGCATTATGAATAAGTTTGTGTACTAAATTTTATTAGAATATTTAATGCAAAGAATGTTACATATAATATTATTGTGGAGACTATTGTTTAAGTAATGATGTTAAATATTGAAATAATGTTGTGCATGTAATGTGATTGCCTTTATAGTTAGGTCCTAAAGACAAATAATAAGACTTTAGCAAAGTCTTAAGGAACATAACAATATACCTATAATTAAAATAATAGCATTCCACATTTATTAATTTTACTTGTACAATACTCTCTCTCTCCCTCTCTCTCCTAATCATGTCATAATTATCGATATATTCATTATCATATCTACTATGAATTATCATAAACCACCTATAAATTATAATTATTGAAATTTTATTGAAAATACAATTGCAAATAGAATTAGAATCTACATTTAACCTTGTACGGTTATACAAAAGCTTAGGGGATTGTATCGTGTCTTTGTAAATTGTACATGAGAATGTATGTTGCCTTTGTTGATATTAGTTATTAGCCGATAGGCTACATATAGTGTGAGATTTGAACCTAAAATAAGTTTCATGCCAACAAGCTTCAATTGTCATTTAATGGTAAACTAGCTACCGATTAAATTAGCTGTCGTTTAATGGTAAAATCCTCCAAAATATCAGGTAAAAGCCTCCAAAATCTCACTTATCAATAAAAGCCAGATAAATATTGATTTGACAACTAGATGGGAACATTCCATTTCCATTTGCAGTGTTTTTTTGTCAATTTGATGACAACTTTCTTTTTTTATTTGTATTGCTTTCTGTTTTAAATCTGTATGCAAACATTTCATAATCAAATAATACTTAATTTCTTTAAGGAAAAAATCTAGATTTGTCTAAGTTTATTTCATTCAATTATTCAACATTTATTATTAATTGTTTAATCCACCCACATGCAACTAGAATTTGCATGCACAATCTCATACTCTCTAACATATTAGCATACATTCTAACATATTAACATACATATAATTTTCTATCCACATAATCCTCAAGTGCAAGTGCTAATTATTAATTTTGCTGAATGCGTCTTTACATCAGAAAAGGAGGGTGAAATTCTCAATGAATGAATGTTACGTTATAATATTAATGGAATTTAATGATGATTGTCAATGTTATATACATCGTTTCTGTACAAGATTCTGCAATCAAAAGATATTTTGCCAGTTGAAACCCAGCTGGAAGCATTTCACCTAAAAAGCTAATGAAATAGATATCTCTAGGAGCCTTTCGCACCGTCCAAACTATGTGCTTCTTCTTTATGAAAGAATAATGAAATACGAATGTCGAATACACATCAATGTAATTATTCTCCACTGTCCAAAGCATCTGCTTTATCTTTTTCTGCCAAGAATAAAACTTTCCCACTTTCGAAAGCATTTGCTTCCTTCTACAAATAAATCGTCGCTTGGGAACTCACTTCGATAGAGCAGGCTTGGGTTCTTAGATCATAGAAACCCTCCTGAATTTTCTCCATCCAACCGATATGCCCAAACCGAGATTGGAACCAGTGACCTCTCACTCTAGCGATATGACTTATGTCGCACCGCTTCAGTCGGTTGCAAAGAATTTACTTAACACAGGAGACTGTACGTAGCGTAACTTGTAATATCGACGTAATGAATCAAGTCGGAATCCCCAGAACGTAGATCGCATGGAAATTTAACTAGAAAGGAACGAGGAGGAGCTTTTCTTGGAAAGAGAACATCTGTAACGCTGTAAGTACGATGATGGAAAGAGAACTCCAAAGATTCGATCGAGGGTGGAAGCGCTCGGTGGTGTGATAAGCTTCATCGGACGAAACCAACATGTAGCTCACATAAGCAACATAATCCGGAGTAAGTGTGAATTTTTGTAATGTGAAATTTATATTGAAATTCCCAGATTTATTTTCTGTGCCCACGCGCACTAAGCTTTGATTTGTATTTAATCTAAAATAAAGACAACCTTGATTTCAATAAAATGTCCAGCACACCTACAAACCCACCTAGACTAGGTAAGTGTTATGCCATGAATAAACTTCTTTTATTTTTTTAAATAGAAAATTCTTAACTAAAAGAGTTAAAATCCTTTTTATCTCAGCTTTACTATAAGGATTTTATTGTTGCATGTTGAATGCATGAGAGGCAATTGAGTCTTTTACTTTGAGGTTGTATATCTCTATAAAAATAAATAAAAAATTCTAGGTTATTTTTTATTTTATTTTTTTAATTTTTTTTAAAAAGATATAATTTACAATTATTTTTTGCATATGTTGATCATTCAAATTTTGTGCATTTAGAGTTTATTTTATGGAATGATATGAAGTTGTATTTATTATATTGAACATTATATGTTGTAATATTCTATTCAAATCTTATTTTTAATAGTAAAATAATTAATCATAATTTTTCACCTCATCTTTATCAAAAAAAGGTAAATAGTTGTTCTATTTTTATTGGTCAAAGTTTATCTTTGACCATTGAATTAGTTGATATTTAAGAATAATCTAAATGCTATTTTCTATTACAATTAATTTTTAGTTGGATTGAAAGAATGATGAGTTGAAATCAAAATATTTATTTCAAATAAATATAAACCAAGACATCAAAGATTAAAAATAAGATATCTATTGAGATTGACATAACACAATTCAATTGTACATTAGCAAAAAATAGTAACCACCTAGGAAGTGGATATATAAGAGAGAAAGCATGATATGGACTTCATTTAAAGATTTGAAAAGGTGGTCCATTTAATATTTGAGAAATTACTTAAGATTCAAAGTAATATAAGTAGTGAAGGGCCACAATGATATCCTCACTTGCACACAATCATGGTTGTTTTCATATGAATTTGAAATATGTCACTTGGATTCTCATAAAAAAATAATATTAGATTATATGTGAAAATGAGTTTTTCAACCTAATATTATTGTATTGGATGGAATATTAATAGATAAAAGACGAGGTTAAAAAAAGTATGTTGTTAGAATGTTCACATTTAGAATGGAATCTAATGTATTATCTTTTTAAGATCTATTTTCTCCAAATTCTCACAAAATACTCTTATTTATTGAATTAAGAGGTTTTAATCAGCAACTTCACTCATTTGATTGATTTCTCCAAATTCTCACAAAATACTCTTACTTATTGAATTAAGTGGCTTTAATCAACAACTTGACTCATTTGATTGATTAATCATATTCATTCATGTGTTTATTAGCAGAGAGTGAAGCATTGTTCCCTCCACTAAATTTGTAGCCATATTCCTTGAAAATCAAAAGAAGTTACTGAATTAGCTTGTAATGGATGAAGCAAACAATAATAATATTTGGTGTTTTCTTGTACCCAATAACCATGAAAAGATTCCCTTGATAAGGTTGAGTGGTTCACTAGATTAATTCACATTTTAAAAAAAAAACGATGTTCCATAGAGTTATTTATCTCTCTAGTTTTTCTTCATCTATATTTTTCATTAATGGAGAGATTTTTTCTTTCACATGGTTTCTTTAGTTGTTATTTCTACATAAAAAACAATTGAATTGACAAATTAAGTGCTTTATTTTAGTTTGTAGACATACAAGGACATATTAAATCAATTTAGTGGTTATGGCTTGTGAAGTAAGTGCCAAAATATATACATTAATAGGGGACGTGCTATGAAAAGGGAATAGGTTAAGTGATTTAAGGATTTGAAATAGGGGGAGGGCATAAAAATTAAGACAATTCTAAAGTGATGGATGGGAAAAGATGAAAAGTGGGCTAGTGGGAAAATATATCTGAAATGCAAGGAGAGTAGGGATATGAGGAGAAAAACAGAATGTGTAGGCTTAAGAGATATATTGGGTACTAAAAGTAGTAAAAGTATAGGTGAAAGGGTAGAGAGTAAAAAACATATAGATAGGTAAGTACAATTAATAATTCTAAGAGGATACAAAGGTGCTATTCAAATACTGTATTTATGAATTTTGATAACTAAAAATAGTTTCCACCAACTATCCTTTAAAATAGCATGGGTCATGTCCTATCTTTACATATCAATGTCCCACACACGAAAGATAATACATTTATAATACTACAAAAGTAAAAAGATGACTACATATGTTCAATATTAATTGGTAATGACCAACTAATCCATTAAAACCATAAACAAAATACTCTTTGTTAATCTAAATGATAAATTATTGTAAAAGAACTAATATTACTTATTTATATAGACAATAAAAATTATTTTAAAATAATCTCCACTAAAACCTATCAATTTATTTTACATTAAAATAAAAATATACTCAACCATACATAACTATCAACACATACATTACAGAGATGTCATAACAAGAATCAAGTTGATTCAAAGATTGTATCCTTCATTAGTTGTCTCACTTTTTTGTGAAAACTGCATCCACCATTGATATAAAAGTTTTCCTCGTCTTGAGAGAAGAAAAATGCACATCCCGAAGGCAGAGCTCAGTGGCTACATGGAAGAAAATAATAATAATAGAAAGAGGACCACTTAAGCTATCTTCGTTGGAAAGAAATTGAATGACAGTCATGGTTTTTCTACGTATTTCAGTAACCCTTTTCTTGTCCAAAACCTCCGAGCTACTTCGTCATACTAAAGGATGCCTCCACTTGGATTCGGATGGATTAACATGATAATTTACGCACGGCACTAGTCAATTATGCGAATCTTCTAAGCATTTTTAGAAGAATAATTAGTTTCAATATAACTTGCAAAGCAAACGCGCAAGCTTGTTCGAAACGAAAGCATGGTAACCTGTTATAATCCATGTTAATGTGATCAAACCCACACCGCCATGACTACCGTGTAAGTTCACATTTTCAGGGAAAGCTGGTCTTGGTTTCCATGCAAATTCCACAACTATAAATAAATGTATTTATTACACATTCTCCGGACACTAATTTCGCTCATATAAAGCTTTAAACATCATGTATTTACCTGTAAATGTCTCTCTGCATCTACGTCCAAGGATGGAAGCCATGAATCCATTGATTTCTGAAATTCGTTCAGCTCTTCGTAAGGCTCGTTTGAAACTGAGATTTCTGAAAAAGAGCGAGAAGAGCATAAGATATCATATGGATTATGAATTTTCTTTTACAAACAGAGCCTCGAGAACACCAACAAAAATTGTGCAAGATCTTTTATTGGACATCAAGTTACCTTGCATAAACCGCAGTCTTACTAAAGATAGCAATTCTAGCGGTGAAGTGAATACGGAGTATGACAAAGAAATTAAAAGTGAAGAGAATAAGGAGTATGCCAAAGAAATCGAGCGAGAAGAGAATTGCAAAGGCTTACACAGTGATGACGAATCGGTAAATGCAAAAGCCGAGATTTTCATAGCAAATTTTCACCAGCAGCTTGCACTGCAACGACAAAATTCTGTGCAGAGATACAAAGAAATGCTTGACAGGAGCCTTGCATAAATTTCATTCATACTCATTTGGTATTCTTCTGTCCAAGGTTTTCTTTTATTTTTGTAATAAAGAAAAATTGTAATACTAATAAGTATCATTAGATTTGCATTTGGTTGGATGTATTCATAATCATTGTTTGATTAACTCAGCTGCATCTATTGTCAGAGATCTTTCTATTCTCCGTTAATCTTTTCTCTTCTGTTAATCGTTCTATTCATGTTCATATTCAGAACATCTAAAAGAATTGATTTGTTTTGTTATTTTCTCTGTTATAAGTTTGTTGTTTCTATTGTTTTAACATTAACTAGGTTGTGCTCTATGTTATAGTTACACAAGCATGGCCGGCTTCTAATCTACAGCGATTAGATTTCTGGGTTTGGAATAAAAGTTATTGATCCAGCAGGATCCTTGGGGGCAGTATGGTCTCCTAACATTGCAAATAGTGTGAATAATTTTTATTTTAATAATTTATTAGGTAAATAAATTCAAAAGAATTAATTGTTTATTATGTGATTAAATTTATTAGAATTAATTCAAATTCTATCATATTTAAATAGCATATGTGTTAATAATTAAATATTTAATACTATTTTTTTCAATTCATTTTTATTAAAAATTGTAAATAATTAATTATTTTTATTATTGGAAATTTATTTTTGGTTTTTAAGATTGACAATGTTAAATAATAATTTTATGATTTATTAATTAGATAATAATTCATCATCATAAGAGTATATTTAATTTAGAAAGCAAATTTAAGTATAATTATATAGTTTCTTTTGGGTCATTTTATCTCATAAAAAATATGATGGTAAATAGGAAATAGAAACATAAATTAATGTATTATTTTGAAGGAGAGGGGTGATCTATGAAAAAATAGATAGAATCGATCTAATTTATTCTTGTTGTAGTTGATTTTATCATTAAAATATTATTATAGGAAAATAAATATGAAAACATTATGATTAGTAATTTAGAAAAAAGTATAATCATATTTTATCTACTTTGTTTTGTTTAGACGAAGATTCTAATAGCTAAATGTCTTCTACAAGTGATTTTGGATATTTTTTGTGTCAACAACATAGTTTCACTTGAAAATATAGGATTTTGTGAGTTATTGAGTCCAAAATGAATTTATGAAATTTAGGTTATTTAATATCAATTTTGAATTCCTCTTAAATAATGTTTTGATTGTCATAAAGTATTAGTTTAATATTTTTATGAATACACTATCTAAAAAATGTTTTAGTATGCAAAAAATATGATCTAAAAATGTATTTTCATATAATAGTATAGGATAATTTTGCTGGTATTTAAAATTTCTTATTAGATCCATTGTAAGTCCTATAATTTATTAGGTTGATAAAGATAGTCAACTTTAACTATTGCAATTCTTTATTTTAATTTGATCATAAGAATATTAAAAAAATATTGTTTAGTCAATCTTCTAATTTTTGCTGCATAAAACTTTGTTATTATAATTATATACATTACTCTCAAGGTCGAATCTAAGAAAGGGGGATAGCTTTTCGAGTGCGATTTGTGATTTTAAGTTTGTTGATATAGTAAAAACTATTCATTTACATATCTAGAGATGAAATAGAAAATCTTTGAAATTATTTAAAAACTAATGTTGTTTATTTTCTAATAGTAATTTAATCAAATAGTTTTAAAAAGTAAAATTTCAAAACTATGCCACAATTTCAATCAAATTATTATCAAAAGTGAATATAAACATTTCCAAGTAAAAATATTTGTTTGTCAAGTATATGGTCAAGATAGACTTTCTCTAGCTAGGTTAGATATCGACCACAAATTCTCCAAGTGAAATTATCCACTAATTGCATGTTTTGCATCAATTTGAGGCCAATTTATTAAAAATATAAAAAAATTAAAAGAAAATATGTTTTAACAAATCTTACTCTTATAAATATTTATTTTTTAAATATAAAAAATATTGTTTTGTAGATTTATACATGTAATTTTAAAAACTATAATATTTTAATAGTTTAATTAATTTTTACATTTTTTTTAGTTATAATAAATGTAGATCATCAACACCAAAATATAAGGTTGATTATCATATCAAAAAAATATAAAAATTTATTTTAAAATTTTAGAAAAAAATTGATTGCACCAGAGAAAAGATAATTTATCATGATGGTTATTTTTTTGTTTTAGACAAATAGTTAACGAAAAAGGTGATGTCCCATGGGAACAATTGTGTTTTTAGTGGACTTAGATTTTAAGATCTATTTAAAATATATATTAATCAAAATGGTGAAAATAAATAAATCCAAGTACTAAAGTTTTTCCAAGTACTAAAGTTTCAAATTATAAATACAAAATAATAATGGAAGGAAAACAAAATAAAATTTACTATATAAAGAGTGACATCCCATTTAACTTTATTTTTCAAAATTTTATCAACAACCAAATTATATATCAGTGTTGGTTGTTTAATTTATAAAACTCTAACATAACTTTATACTTTTACTCTACAATTAAAATTACTTTTAAATATAATTGCATATGATTCTAATTTTAAATAAAATAATGTAATAATTTTTTGATATAATAAATATGGAAGGGCCCTTAACCCATTACAAAAATAGAAATGTTGGCCACAAGGCCTAACAAATAGAAGAAAAACATAGAATGTAACCAACCAAAGAGAAATAAGTCAAGCTTAATGTGAGTTTATTAAGTCCAGCTTAGGAAGACATTTCTTCCTTCATTGTACAAATGTCCAAGAAGAGTCATCACCTAGAGCTAAAACCTTTACACAATATGAGAGATATGAGCCCTTAGAGTGCTTTTTAAGTTGTAATCCAGATTTCAAACCTTTACATAAGAGGGAAGAGAGGCTTCCTCAAAGTGCTTATCTAATGGAACAATACCCACAAAAGAATAAGGTGGAGAAGAAGAAACAACCTTATCTAAAAACCAGAGCATCATCCATAGTAGGAGAAACATAATTTTTAGAAACAATATTATTAGCCAACTAAATAGAATGAGAAGGAGGAGACACAATAGGTGATAGCTCCAAATCCTCACTATTAATAGTAGAATCTTATGATATATTGTAAGATGGTTAAGAAGATAATTTTTCCACCAAGTGGAAGAAGACATCTTACAAGAAATATGGAGACAATCACAAGATAGGTGCCCAATGCCAAAGCAATGCCTATAATAAAAATTAACTCCCTCATAATCCACAAGTTGAGACTGAGACGAATCATTAACCAGTAGCACAACCTCTCCAAATAACACTTTTGACAAATCAACCTCCACCAAGATACAAGAAAAAGAAGAGGGAGTAAGATTCTTAGAAGAATGATCTACTTTTTAGAATCTACCAATAGCATTACCAATGTCCTCATAAGTAGAGGAACACCAAAAATTATTAGCATTAACAAATCCCAACACCACCTTATTAGTGCATTCTTCATGACATTAGTAAAAATATCCTAGCAAGGGGGTCCCACCCATAACCTATCAAAAAACAACAACAAACAAATCCCGAGTACAACATAGATAATTAAACTTGACACAAAAGTAGGAGGAAAGTGTGCATCCAAAGGCACAAACCCCTCCATCGCAACAAAAATCCCATCTAAAGGAACAAAAATAATAGGGGACACATTCTACAACAAAGGCAAAGAAACATATGCACCATCAAGGCCAGGGAGCACTAAACCAACCACCAAATCACATGCAGGAAGATAAAAGGATCCATTGGGTGGGAAAGTACCGTTTGAACATCCAAGAGAGCGAGAGGATTGGGAGGATTAGGAGCGCACCATTTTTTTTAGTTAAAACCAATAGCTATATAAGAATGTAATAATGTTGATAAAATTTATTCTTATTTTATATACTGATAATTTTCTCATTTCATAGAATTTATTAAAATAAATTCTATTTATTAAATAGAAACAATTATGATGGAGGCACTCAACTTTTTAAAATAACATAATAATTAAAGATATATTTTTATAATTAAAAATATCAAGTAATTTTATTTAAACAAGGTGCTTAGGTTATTTATTAAGACAATTAAGATTAATAGGGTCATCTTTTATTTTGAATGTAAACAAAGTAGATCAAAATTTAACATTGAAAGCTCTACAAATAAAGAGAAAAACAATTCTATTAAACCTAAAAAATACAAATTTAAATTTAAATTCAATAATACTCAAACAAAATTTTTAAACATATTTAATATATATTTTTAGAAATGCCAATATAATTTAAACATAGTATTTTCTAAAATAAAATATTAAAAAAATTAAATTCTTTTTACTATCAACATCTTACAACACTTACATATAATTTAACACATAAAATTAATATATTATTTTTAGTAAACTAAATTTAAAAATTATATACACCTATAATAATCATTCTAAAGTTTGATTTTGTATTCCTAAAATTATATAATTAAAAACATTTTTATAGGAGGAAAATTATGAAACAAATAAATATCTTATTCGTGTGTATCCCTAGAATATGGACCACCTTTTGTTTGTGCAAGTTTCCAACTTAATATTGAATTTAGTGCAAAGAAAAGAAATAAAATTTATAACATATTAAGCTATAATTGTTATTGCTAAACAGTAAAATGGCACATGGTTTAATCAATTGATGAGGTGCATTTAGTATAAGATGAATGAATTTTCTTTATATTAAATGGTTAAGTAATTTATAGAAATTTATCATGTTGGTTGAAATTTGAAGATTTTGAAAAGAATTTTTATAGAAGGTGATGGTGATAGATGTTCTCTTAATAAAAATGATATTCGAGATTCCACCTACTAATCACTTGTGGTATTTATTGCATGTATTAGTTCAATCTTTGGAAAGCATATGAGAAGTAAAGCTTATCTCAGCCCATTAGAAGATATATAATTTAAGAATGACATTATTCAAATTTTGGAAGACTAACTCAAGAAGAAATAGCATGGGTCTAAGTCCCACAAATAATAACTTTAGGTCATCAAGAAATATTTGAATAGAATCAAGAAGGTTGAGAGGAAAGTTTTGTTAGAAATATAATCTTGCCCCTTAAGTCTTTATTTGTACAAATGTATCAATGATAAAGTATTATGTAAATCATGTCAAGTCAAAGTACAACTCACACAAGTCATATCAATACAACTCAAATCAAAAACTTGGAATGCAAGTCAATTATATTAAAATATATTGTTTTTATAATTCAATAAATAGGAAAAAAGAGAGAACCAAAAAAAATCAGATAATAATGAATGAAAAATAAAAATACAAACACAAGAATTTTATAACAGCAGAAATCTGTAAAATTTCTTTTTCTTACTGCTATATGAAATATAAACTTTTATGCGTGTAGATAGAAATCCATAAATACGTTTCTATTATTTTGTGTATATATTTAAAATTCTTGTATATTGTATATTTTGGACCAAAATTCTCTCTTGTGCCAATGAACTAACCAAGATTAAAGTTGGAGGAGCTTGGCCCATGATTTTTTAATATTTGTTATTTTGGACTTCTGGGCTCGGCCCATGATTTTTTGATTTTCTGGGCTTTGCCCATGTGACATTCGGGGTGTGCTTTCTTACCTCCCAAACTTTTTTTTTGTGAATATGTATTTAATCTCTTTATTAATATAGATTAGAAGCTTATTCATCAAAAAAAAAAAAAAAAAAAGAAGCTGAAAGACTATTAAAGAAGCTTCTAATTTCACTCATCAAAAGGTGACCTTACAAAGAATTAAGAATATCCTCAAGTAATGAAAAATTCTATGGATAGAGGTCGAAGAAGGATCTGATATGGGTAGTGATGGACAACAGATTTGACAAGAAGGAACTGCAGTTACACGGGGCCGGTTGAGAAAATAATCTTCGCACATTCGGTTGTCAGCACTCAAGTCAATAGAATAACTCGATCCATGTCTGAGAGAAGATTTGATGCCGAACCTTGTTCCGAGATATGATGAACCCAAAAGAGATTTCTTGAGAATTACGACACCGTATTGTGCGAAAGATGACAGTTGTTGATCTCAAGGGTCACACTTCGAGTTATAAGAGAGAGGAGCAAAATCAAAGAGAGAATTTAATAGGACCTTGTAGGTCCAAGTTCTTGTAAATGGCAATTTCCTGCTTGAGATGTCTCGTTATTCAACTGTCAAAAGATAATAGATTATTGGTTTATGTGGCCATCTTTAACTGGGTCCCAAATTTGATGATTTCACCCGACTTTGGTGAATTCCACTTTCATGTTGGGCCTACCAGCCGCATTTTTTTTTTGGAGCCCACTGTCTAATCTAAGCAACCATCCCTATGTAAGACTTCTTCATAAAGGGTTACTTGTGGATCTAACAATTTCTGTCTCCTGCGTAGAGTATTCCCTCCTTCACTCACCCACATAAACTTTTTCTTCCATGACAAATGTCCACCAGCTACGCGCTATATCACAACTAGCTAGCACATGTGATTGGGGAAAATATCACCTGATTCTTTAATTATTCACTAGGGTGGCCCTTCACATGCGCATCTAACAATTGTTATGTATTGAATCTTGTAGGTACACTTTTAAAAGATTAGTTGATTTCAAGTTGTTCAAAAATAGTCATAATTGTAAAGAGGGTTGTGTATAACTATTTTTGTCAAGCATCTTAGTAGTTCAATCAGCATCCACTACTAATCATCAAGCTAACCATCCTTTTGGTTTGACATCTATACCTATCTTTTTCTTCTATTCTAACATTATGATCTATATTGTATCATATGACATGATTTTATGACTCAGATTATTGTATAAATACATTCTTAGTAATCTTTTGTAAATATTTGTTAGTTTGTTAAATAAGGGAGAGGGGCCTATAGGGGGTCACCCTAATTTCATGCTTCTCAAAGTCGTTTGTAAAAATTTCAAATCACTTCCAAATTTGTACAACGGCTTATTTAGCAAGTCCCCTACTTATAAAAATTGGCTTCAAGGTCACATCATCAAATAGGATACCACATCAACATGCTTTTTGTCAAAGTATCTAAAATGGTCAAAAAGAAAGGCGAGACCAATAGTGGGTCACCAAGTCATGTATTATTGGTGCTTTGATGTAGCATCACATGATTTGTTAGTTTGTGTACTTTATGGATAAAAGTGTTTTGCAATTAGATATTAAGTGTAAGTTTATTGGATATTAAGCCTACCCACTATGGGGCCCACTCATGCCTACTTCTATACCGACCATTGGACCCCTACCCACTATGGGCCTCTTTCCCTTGTTATATAATTGCTACTTTGTGCTAAGATCTTAACATGTCACCTTATAAAGTTTCCTTAGACTCAAAGTACTTCATTGTTTGTGTCTACATATGTTATCAATATGGAAATGATTTAACTAATGAACTATGATTTTGTGTCACTACTATTTTATCTATATTTAGTTTAGTGTGAATTTTGGTCTATTAAATGAGTCATGAAATTTTAAACAATATTTTGTGCATAATGTGAAAAGAAGGTTAAAATATAAAGAGGGAACCAAATTGATCAATTATTTTTGGTGCTTTGTATTTTCTTAAAACTTGTTCTCCTAGCCCTTTTCCAACCATGTTTTGAATTTAGAGTAGGTCATCATTAGAAGTAGAATGTTTGAAGCTTTGTTTTTTAAAGTAAATAAAATAGACATCTAACATCATCTTCATAAGGAATAGGCCTTATCTAGAGATTCCTTCCATGGTTTGGTAAACATGGTTTGCCATGATTTCCATCTATTGGTTTTCCTTGAACCAATAAAGAACTTATTATTTATGTAATAGGGATTGCATCTTATTTCCTCCCACTTCTCAATTGGGTCTACACCTTTCCACACTTTGACTATCCCTATTCACATTGTCACAAATGAAGAAAACATCCTTGTCCTATCATATAGAATGTACATAAGAGACAACACTTGAAGCTATGAATACAATCTTTATTTTTTTAAAAATATATGTATAAATGAGTCAATTCTTTCAATTCCTCCTCTATTCATTCTAGTCAAGATGAGTACTTGCACTTTTAACTTTAATCTTATTTTCTATTATTTATAATTCAATCAAACCTTATAGCTGAAGTGACTGAAATGTCCACTGATGGACACAAATTTTTTAGGGACATGATTTTTTCCTAATGAAGCTATCATCAGATTTTTGAAGAAAGAGAAGGGAAGAATAAAACTGGTGAAAATTTCTAACAGCTACTTCGAAGTCAATACCATAAAAGCTCTCTAGAGAAAATTTCTTCATGTTATCATGGAGTACATTACTGTGGATGGTAGCTTCACCAAGGTCTACAGATATCACTTTTCCCTGCTCAACCATTTCCGCTACAAGGTCAGGGTTTCTATTCCCTACTATCTTCTCTGTTCTTTGAGAAAAAGGCTGGATGATCACATGAAAAAGCCAAAAATATATCCTATTTTGCATACTAGTTTGATTAGGTTAATTGTTGAACATTACCAAAATATGCCTACCCTTGCTAATTTGGATACCCCTCCTGATTCTGAGGAGGATGATACCAAACACAGCTACTTAGGAAATTTTCCCAATTTGAGCCCGGTTAGGATGGTCCTTAGCCCTTCCTCTGTCCAAATTGGTAAGAAAAGCCTTAACCCCCTTTCTGTGAATGCTTGCACTATGCCTAAGTCGGGAAGTTTTGCCCTTAAAACTAGAAGTGTAGGTATGAATCTACCAGGTGAAAACCTTGTGTCGTACTCTGAAAATTCTCCTGATTCTCAAGATTCTAGTGCAAACAATACTTCATCCTTTACTGCCTTGTCGTTGGAAAGAGATGCTAGAATTGGTTCCCCTATAACCCCTGACCCTGCTAAAACTTGCTTCAACCTAGATAGGGAACCCATTGTGGATGTCTTGGGTTTAGCTAGGAATAATGCTACTAACCATTTCAGAATTTTGAAATGGATCTTTCATGAAATTAATGAGCTAAAAATAAAAAACTGGGCCCTTCAAAGTAAACTAGAAGAAATGGGAGCCAAGGTTACGATGCTTGGTAAGAAAGAGGTAGAGCGAAAAGTTCATGGTGCCAATAAAGAAACCCAGAACCAAGCGGGCATGGACAAAAGGGTTGAAATTGAGCTGGATAAAATGAAAAATACTGTTAAAATTATAGCCAAGCAGAACAATAGGATGGCAAGACACAATGCCATCATCATTAATGCCATGACTGAAAAATTAGACAAAGCTCAATAGGGGTCTTTAGTGGTTGATCTGGATGAGGTCAATGATAAAAACTAGGATGAGGATGTTGGTATTTCAAAGAGAACCAGAGCTAATTTGAAGAGGAAGGCTCCTCCTACACCATAGATGATACAAACCTTCAAGAAGGGTGTTTAGGACATGCAAAACCTGGAGGTAGAGACAGAGTTTATTCTAAAGACTCTAGGTTAGTTGCGGCTGGTCTTTTTGTTGGCTTTTCGGTTGGTTTTTTGTCTGACCCTCCTGGTCTTTTGCAGGTGGTTGTTGCATTTTCTGGTTTTATCCTTTTGTGCAGCCTATTTTTACTGTTGGACTTGTTAGACCTTTCTCTTTTGTTGTAAACTTGGTGGTTTCGAGTCCCTGTAAAACCCGTTTTTCCCTTTATTAAAAGCATTCTTTGTTGCATCTACTTCATTTAAAACAAAGTTAAATTTAACAAAACTTTCATTTATTGTAACCTCAATCAAAATTGATTTCTCTAAAATGGATTTCTATTATCTCTTGGATAGTTTAGTCATGTCTCAATTCATAAGTGTCCTTTTATAAGCCAATATTTTGGTATATATAGGAAACAAGTGAAAATCCAATTAGAAAATAATATCAATGATAAAATCATAGTCTCTTTAAACTTATACAACTCTTTTATTCTTATGCTCAAAAGGATTACCTAAAACACTAAAAAGAGTATAAAAAATATAGAGAAATGAAACTCATATGTTAATATTCTTATGGAAGAAATTTCAAAGAGATAATGTACTAGTATGTTGCATCACTATGAAATAAGTCACATAATGAATAATAAAGTGTCATGTCATGTATAATCAAGAAGGCATTTCCTCTACATTGTTGACCAATATTTTTCAAGAATAGCTCAAACTTTATTCAAATATTAGCATCCATCACTCATTCTCTTGTAATTATTTGAATCTTCCTCACTTATGTGAGATGTTAGTGTTAGATCCTAGTAATGCATGCCAAAAAAAATTGTAAATTTAGTTGTGTTTGTCAATGGTTTACATTTTCTTTGTGTTATCCCACCTTCCCTTTGCTAAAAAATTGCATAAGTATACCTTATGTTTTCCTCTATGTGCTCCTTAGTCTCCAAGGTCCCTAAAAAGTCAGAGCACTCCTTAGTGTGGAGCTATGTGTGTGATTTACTTAGGTTCTATGAGTTGTGATAGCTTTAAAATTTTTGGGATATCCATCCAAGTATTTTGTACCAACCATCTAAGTTACCTATTGTCTATCAAGTTATCAAGATTCATCCTTACAACATATCTTCCAAGATTTGAATTCCATGAAATTCTACCCATTACTGCAGACACCTTAAACTCCAACTGGTTGATAGACAGACACAAAAAATCTTTTATCATTACATCCTTTTTTTCATGTTGAAAATATCCCCAAGAAACTCTAGAATATGCTAGAACTAGTCTAGGCATACTCTCCTATGAAATTGCTGAGAAAAACTGCATTTCTTAAAGAAATGTGAACCATAATTGTAATTCCAGAGAAATGTCTCTACCTAGAGAACTGAACTGCAACATTCTGATATAGACTTCCAAACCACCAGTGTCATAGATAATGCAAGAATGATATTTCAATCATAAAACAATCATACAAACACTAATCAGGACTAATAATATATATTTCTTGATTTTGCATCCAAATAGTAGAATTATCAACACATATAGGTATGCAACCATACTGAAGTTCTAACATACAAGATACTTCAGAATATCATTTGCAAATCTTCTGCAATGCAAAATCATAATTTGAGGGGAATATAATGATAATTCAAGTACCATCTCAATATTAGCCTTACATATTGAACTCCTTTGACATCAAACTTCTTAGTGCATCAATGAGAACCTATGTTCAATAGTTCCTCCCTTGTGTTTGTAGTTCCACAAGTACTGGGGAATGATGTAAATTTTTAGCATGATCATATTATATGCTATATCTCATTTATATTGACCTTGGATCTTTGGATCCTATAGACACTTAAAATATGCATGCATTTCAATTCACCAATTTAATTAAGTAACCTTTATTTAATTAAATCCAACATTTCATCCTTTAATTAAATAAATTCACTTTATTTAATTAAATCATTACCTCATTTGATTAAATAGATCAATTTTTAATCAAATCCTAACATTCCATCTTTTGATTAAATAAATCATCTCCTAAGTTCATCATCCTTTTAATTAAATAAACCAATTTTTTTTTATTAAATCTCAAAATTCATCTTTCATCTCCTTTTTGATTTAGTTTAATCCATAAATCTAAAGCAAAAAGGTCAAATACCTAGTCCTCTTTTTAAATTAACTAAATCAGGATTAAATCTAATTTAATCACCCATCACATCCTCTAGCTTTTCCCACTTGCACAAATAAATCAATTTATTGATTTATTGATTCTCCATTTTCTCTCAACATGGCATCTTTGAGGAATATTCTCCAAGTTTAAAATTTTCCCCCAATTTGACATGTACATCCAACAAGGCATTTATGAGCTCTTACATGTCTCTTTCAAAGGTCAAACTTATCATTTAACTCATCTTTTCATCAAATTCAAATTTCAAATCACCCCCTCTTTGGCACATTGACCAAAATGTGCTCATTCCTCAACCTCTCACATGTTGACAAGTGGCATCTTGTCACTGGTGGATCTTTAGTTCCACATCCTCCATGTTTGGCATTCTTTTATCCTTCTTGGCTATAAATAGAGGCCTCCTCTATTGTATTAATCCTCCGCAATCTTAGTATCTCTCTCCACAACTTTGAAATCTTCATAGCATTTTCATATCATTTTCATCATGGAGCTTAGCAAAGGATTGGGAAAGGGATTCTTTCCACATTGAAGAAGTACCAATCCACTATGAGATAGAGTTCGCATCATGTTTTCATATGCTTTTGCTTGGTTTCATTGTTTATTTTGTTTGCAATATGAAACATGTTAGATTATTTCATAGAGATGTTTGAATTTGTGCTTTGTTTTAACCAATAACCATGCTAATGTGTGTCTTAGGTTTTTAGCAATTTGCAGATTTCACCATCCATATAATGGCGCTAGAAGGAGGGATTGATTTATGCATGCAATATGTAGTTTACCTATTTATTTATTTATGTATATTCTTTTTAAAAAGGAAGAAGCTAATTGTGCATGCAATCTATAATCTATTGGATTCAATTGGTAAGATCATGATGTTACTTTAAGAGAAATTTGTGGTGATTTTATTGAAGGATTCCAATAGTTTGTTTCACTTATTTTTGGTCCTCATCAGTTCAAACACAATAGTTTGTTCAAAGTGTATTGGTGTAGATTTCCTGTGAAGCATTGGACTTTGGGAAATGTTGTAGAAGATGGCTCACTATTGCATGTCTTTGATATTTAGATACTGCTATCTAAAATATGTTCTATGCCATCAACTATTATTTAGAAGACGGCTTTATTGGTATTAAAAATTTCTTATTACATCCTTTTTAAATCCTATTGTTTTTCATTAGCTTGATAAAGATAACCAACTACAATTATTGTAATTTTTTCTTTTAATTTGATCATAAGGATATTGTAAACTTATCATCTAATGTCACAAGTAAGGGATTATTTTCTCGGCCAATAGTGGCATTGTGTGATGACTGAGTTGTTGTGTTATTATTCTTTACATCAAGGTTCAAACCCCATTAGGGTATAAATTGTTGAAAATTTATCTTGGAAAATAGGCCCCCCATTCGTGACCTCACTGGTTCATAGCTCCAAGTCAAAAATATTTACCCATTAAAAAAAAGGGGATTATTTTCTTGGAATACCTTGCATGATCAAAATAGAAAATAGTCAACTCTTCCAAATGCAATATATGCTCCTATGGTTATTTTAGGAAAGGAAGTGATTAGTTGTGAGAATTTCTTCATGAGAAAGGGTTTGATTTGTATATTTTTTATTTGTGGCCTTCTCTCATTGATTTTCATTGATAGAATTTTAAGCATTAGAATCCTCAAGTTGATGGTCATATGGATATTTATCATTGTGTTAGAGGATTTTTGTGGTATGTTTTAAGTTTTTAGATGATAGAGAGGTTGTCTTAGATGTTGGGGACTAGATGTGGGATTTGTATCCTCTCTCAAATTTTCCATGGTCTCCCTCTTTCAACCCTCTAAAAGAGGATATTTACATAACACTTGTTTGGGTGAGATTTTGTTATTTACCCTTATAATTCTAGTGCAAATTAACCTATAAGGGTATTGTCAATGCTCTCATTCAATTGCTAAATGTGGACTCAACTTCTATGATCTTGTTCACACTTCTATTACATGTAGCTTTGTGGAAGTTGATCTATTAAAATCTTTACCAAGATAGGTTATTTTAAAGATTAATGACCAATCTTAGTCTCAACTGGTTGATTACAAGGTGACCCCTTTCAATTTAGACATTGATTCACTATTAGGCACTTAGCTTTGATTTTTCCCTATGGTATATGTAAGCATTCCACCTCAACTTGGTGAAAATTCTCTTCAAAACTATCTTATGGCATTCCTTGAAGATTTCATGGTTGATTTAGAGGACTCAAAGCCACTCTCCTCCATTCTATAAACTTCACCCTCTAGCCTAGTGAGGCTCCATCCTAACTTTAGGATAATGTTCTTGAAGATAACCAACCTATTTTTACTATTATTGTGTTAGCTTTAGCTTCAAACTTCCCATTTATTGCTCTTGAGATGGTGGTTTTTAGTTAAAAAATACATGTTGTTCCTCAAATTATGGAGTACCCTTAGATGGGCCCATTGGGGGGTCATCATGTCCCTCTTCTCTCTGGTCTATAGAATTGGAATTCAACTCTTCATGGGTAGTTGTTCAAAGTAATAGGAAATGCCTTCCCAAGTTGGTCTCACAACAATATACTTAGGTATAAGGGTCTAAGGATGCATATGATTGGATCAATCATTGTTTAGGTTGGATCTCTTTAGTTATTCTTTAATTTGGGAAAGCCGGTTGCTATGGTTTTGTGTGTATTGTTCTACTTCTATTTTATAACATGGTTTTGACCCTATAAAAACCCAACTTACCTTAATAAAACAAATTATTGGTTAATCAATCCTCTAATTTTTGCTACGTAATTTTTTTTTTGTTATAATTATATACATTTCTCTCAAGGTTAAATATCAAGTAAGGGAGAGAGTTTTAAGAGTGTGAGTTCCAATTTTAATTTTGGTTATATAGTCAAAAGCACTCATTTACGTATCTATAGATGAAACTAAAAAAAAATTGAACTTGCATTGACAAAATTAATGATGTATAATTTCTAATATTGTTTTAGCTAAATAATTTAACAATAAGAAGTGATTTTAAAAACCATTTATATGATTCCAATTTAAAATGGAATAATGCAATATTGTTAACAAAATTTATGTATGTGTTATATTGTGATAGTTTTCTCATATTATAGAAATGATTCAAATCAAGTCAAATTATTCTAATATTATTTGAATTCAAATTATAAAATTTAGAAATTTTTGTTTAGATTGGAGGAATTGGGTAGCACGACCCCCTATAAACTACAATGCACCTAGTAAAATTTTTAACGTGACCATCGATGCTGGCGTGACACGCCCTCTAGTACCACAAGGGTGGGGGAGGCTAGACCTCATGACCAAAATCTTGCAATAGGACAAATTTAGCCAATCGAGCTAGGGCCCCCACCTCAAAATTTAGGAAAATTTTATAATTATGTACAACTCTCTTTTTTTGGAAAAAGAAAAGAAGCGTGAATTATTTATATTAATATAAAGTGAAAGTACATAGGAGCATGTTAATTCCATCTAAGATTACATATTCTAGATTGTTGAGGGACCAAAACTAGACAAATTATCCTTGAAAATTGTGCAAAAGTTAGAGAGGCCAAGCCAAAGCCTAGGCCTAAAAACTAAAATAATCTAAGAACATAAAACTAGTAGACTGAATAGGAGTTTGGGCAGACTTAATACTCATACAATGCCAAGGGAGTCATTGAAATCCAAAATCCATTAGAAGTTAATCATTTTCTCTAACTTGTTAACTTTCTTAAGAAAGACACAACCCATGCATGTTGTAGCTCTATGTTGCACCAATGAAATTGTATGAAAGTTGTCAAGGCAATGAATCCATTCAACACTAGGGTGATCCCATAATAGTGGTTTATAATTTTTGGCTAAACTGGACACTAAAATTATTATTTTTAACTAAATCTTCACATTCGGGCACCTATAGCAGCTAAACCGTGAGGAATTTGAAGATGGTGCAAACTAGAGTCTCATCAAATTTTGTTTTTAGATTCTAAAAATATTTTTTTTCAAAATTTTTGGAATCAAATTGCACTTCTTTTTCCATCTCCCACGAAAATTGATTTTTTTCAGAAAACAACATTTTTAAAAAGTGACCCACACCGTATAACGCATAACTTTTTTTCCATGAAGGATAAAATTCTAATTATTTCAAATTTATATTTGTAACTCTGATATCTAGTGCTTCCACTTGGTTAGATAGTTTTTTATTGAATATTTTTTCCTTAATCAAGTTTCAAAGTCAAACGAATTACAATTCAGACACAACGCGACCGTATAATGCGTAACTTTTTTTGTATATGTCAAAATTTAATTTAATCTTTTTTGTTGGATCAAGGACTTCAATATCTGGTGCACTTATATTTTTCAAATTTTTTTTTTGATAATCTTATATTTTTTCACATGTGAAGAACAAAGAAATTCATTTTCGATGAAAAACCTATGTTTAATAAAACTTAAAAAACAAATACATAACAAACCAAAACATATTAAAATTATATTCATTGGATAGCTTGTTCTGAAGAATACCATAATCATTTAAAATAAATTTTAAATGAATTCATCTGATCCCCCAAAAGCTAAATCAAAATTTATTTTTTATCAGCATTTTGATAGGTGTAAATGAGACGCATTTATAGGTATGCTTTAAAACTAGCGAGGTTCTATCCAAGGGGGTTTGATCTAAGGTGATTTGATTAAACCCTCTTCAATTGGAATCTTTAAAATGGAACATTTTAAGGCTTAAATCATTATATTTTCTAAAAATATGTGATTTTAGCTAAAATTTGTTCCTCTCAGGAATTGTAAACCACTATTGTGACATCACCCACTACCAAACGCCACACATCCATGTTGTGAAGACTGCAACTATGGGATGCCAACACCAAGCCTTACCAAACTAAGGCTTTCATTTAGACCTTGGAGAATATGTTTTCTAAACAATAAGGAGGTCAATTCCTTCACCATTTCCTTCATCTCACCAAGGTCTTGCAAGGAGGCCAAAAAATGTGAAGTTATATCTATATTCACACTATAATGCTTAGAGGGCCTTATAAAATCAGCACCTAGGACCATCTTCACTACTTGTAGCTCCTTGCCAAATAGGTGTTTCATTATTACTTTCAAATGTTGGTTTGATATGGCACAATAGAAGGCCATCTAGCATAGTGAGCACTTGAGGTGGATAGGAGTTTCCATACTTAGTGTGCTCATAAGACAAAAACTAGAAAAAGGATAATCAAATAGAATGGCTATACAACTTAAAATAGGGAAAGCTTTTGTAGGCTCCCATGTATGCAATGAGGAGGGAATTAATTCAAAGATCTTCCCAGCAAATGAAGTACGTACAAAATTGATGCGGCTTTTGTTACACTTTTGTTTGTATGTGTGTTCATACACTTGAAGAATACTACATAGACAAATTGGCATTGTTGATAAGACCAAACAATACCTGGTTGTTTATATAATATTTTCCAATTTATGTCCAAAGATCAGCCATACTGAGAGTTTCCCTTTGATGGTGACATCAAATTAATACTATATAGATGGAAATAAAAACATAATAAATGTATATCCCACTTAATTAGGAGTATGTGGTGCCTTAATTAATGATTTAATTAATTAAGGCATTTGTGAAATGTGGCTGAAGTTTTCAAAATAAGAGGGCCAAAACTTAATAAGGATGATCGGAAGAGCACGCTAATGCCACATGTTGAGATGTTATGCTAGAGATAACATTGACTATGTTTGGAAGTTGCTTTATTAATTTTACATTCTCAAAAGCCACCATGGCTATCCTTGCCACCTTTTATCTTCATGATGAGCCCAACTAGCACTCCAACCAATCATACTACATTAGTTACGTGTTGGAATTGATAGAAAAACCAAAATTTACTAGCCTTCAGAGTTATAGATCTGTGATGGAGTTTGTGTGAAGATGTGATAGATTCCACGTACACCCTAGTCTAAAAATAAAATGATAGCTATCCACTAGCACAATGATTAACTTCCCATGGCCATGATATACACCTCATTTTTCACTTTATATTTAAAAATTAAAAAAAATAGAAAAAATATGATGAAGAAGGATCTCAATTATTAGAAATCATATGATAATTAAGAAAATGTTTTATAAATAAAAAATATCAAGTAATTTTATTTGAGCAAATTATATAATTATATATTAAATGTAGACAAGTAGATCAAAATTCTTACATTAAAATATTTACACATAAAGAAAAAATTAATTCTTTTAAATCTAAAAAATACAAACATAAAATTAAATTCAATAATAATCAAAATTAAAATTTTAAAAATAATTTATATATATTTAAAGAAAATACAAATTTAAATTTTAAAGATGAAATATTTTCTAAATATTAAATATAATAAATGTATGCATCTATTAGAATCATTCTAAAGTTTGATTTTGTATTCCTTAGATTTATATGATTAAAAGGCTTTCATTGGAGAAAAAATATGAAAAAATAAATAAATATGACCTATTCGTGCGTCTCCCTATAATATGAGCCACCTTTTTCCCTTCATGCACATTCCAACTTATTATTGAATATTAAGGTAGAGTTAAAAATAATAAATTTTATTAGATTAAGATATAATTGTCATTACTAAGTATTAAGATAATATGTGGTTTGTAGTCAAGGTGTATTCAATATAAAATTAATGGATTTGTTTTTATTAAAAAGTTAAAAGTTAAATAATTTAAAGAAATAAATATTATATTGGTTGAAATTTTAAATAATTTTGTAAAAAATAATTTTAATGGTATTTTTAGAATTAATTTAAGCTATAAGAATTGTTATTTGAAATGGATTTGGTTTCTTTATATATGACGATTTATATTCTTGGGTACTCACACAAATAACATGATAAAATTTGAATTTATTATTCAAGCTTTATCACTTGATAAGTCTTGTATTAAAAATTAATTCTTGGAAGAGATTGATTATTGGTTAGAAATGGGTTTCACAAAGGTATATTTTCAAATTGGAAACTCAATAGCCTCTTATAGGAAGCCACTAAAGTTACTAAATCCTTTGATGATACCATTTTACTCATTACTTCGAAGGACTTGATAAGCTAGGTGATCTTCTAGTCAATTGTGGTATTGAACATAAACAATCACATGAGTATATATATCATTTTTCTAATTCTCAATTAGATCTAGAAAATTCTAATTTTTAGAGAACCTCCTTATACTATTACACCCATTGTATTATGCCTACTAAATTTACTCATTAGTATACCATCCTATGTCCTACCAAAAACTACTAATGAAATATGAATATCATGTATATTGACATATATTCTTCCTATCCTCTAAAAAATATAGATGATAAACTCATATTCTATTTAATTTTTCATATTGGAGTTGTTTAAGCCCCGTAAACAAATTATGGATTGGCATTTAAGGTATGGTGTGTGCCTTATTATATGTTTTCTATGTACAATATAGAATGGAGTTCATTATCTTGATGAGATATTCATGAATATTTTAGTTTGACTATTAAAATATCTTAACATAGTCCAAAAAGTACTCCAAATGAAAATTTTTATCACAATATGGTGTTTGAGAAAATTCTTGCTTCTACATTCACTTACAAGCATACCACAACTTTAGATTTAATAAAAGTTCTTTTTATTAGTCAATACGCTATTTGTTTAAACTTTGCTCAGCCTTCCTAGTTTTAGACTTTTCTAACACTTGGGAAAAGGTGGCAGGTTGTTTTCCTATTTTGGTGAACTTTGGTAAGAATTTTTGTCAACCTTCCTAGTTTTTAAGGTCTCTGATGCCTTGGAAAAGGTGGAAAATTGTTTTTAGATTTTTTGAAATAAAAAATGTTTGGCACGATGATAGAGAAGGCTAGTGAAATGGCATCAACATTAATTTTTGTATGGTTTCCATGTAGTGGTGATGGTGCAAGTAACATTTTCCTTAAAGTCCTTAGAAAACAAAGTGAATGTTTGTGCAATTTTTGATAATGCATTGGTGGGTGTCATTCTCTAGGTTTATCTTGTTGTTCAAGATAGCTGTAATGTCTGTCGTGTAAACCCCAAAGAACAAAAAAAATGCACACATTTATCTTTAAAAGAACACATATAAATAACCATTAACATTATTACATTACATGATAACATCATAAACATCTAAGTCCTTTGGGGCACACGAGGTCACATCGCATAAAACCAACCCATAATGAAAGATACAAATAAATATAAATAACTTAACTAATCTTTACATCCATCATAGACATTAAAATATACGATTACAAGAGATAGCATCCATACATTCATAAGCATAAATATATAAATACATCACATGATACATGAGTTACATCAAACCTCCCATACATGTGGGATAGATACATCATTCAAATATTATCTGAAATACAAGATGAATAGCTGGTATAAGCTCCACCTAAAGGATACTACGAAGAAAAAACATAGATGGGGAACCCAACGGGTGTGGAGCACGTTCCACCCGATCATGTGGGTTTTAGAAAAAACTCACCCCTCGTGCTTAGAGGTGACAAGGAAGTGACTGCGACCAAGAATACCAAGAATACTAACAAAAATAATAATAACATAACAATAGTAACTCCAATAACAAAAAAAAGAGATTACATAGATTATAAACAACAACCAAGATCAAATATAATAAACACAAAGCCATAAAAAATATTATAAATAAACCAAGGCAACAACCATTAACCACTTCTAGAGGCAAGCAAGAAAGCAAAGCATAAGGGAAACTAGTGGAGAGTGTCATCGCATAGTCCTACATGGGTAATCCTGGCCCTTCCTCCTACATGAGGCATTGGTCCCCATCTATGGTTATCCTAGCCCTTCCTCCTACTTGAGGCATCGGCCCCATAGGGTGACTCATGCAGAGTCGTTAACCTTTCATGAAGAAGAGGTAACGACCTTTCCAACCATGACCTTCTCAGTCTACCATTAGTCTACAAAAGCCCTAATGGATAGATGAGGTATCCAAGATTATCTTATTATGTTATTACTACCCATCCCCCTAAATTCTATTATTAGGTTTTCACTTGTTAAACTAACTCTTACATGGGTTATCCTAGCCCTTCCTCCTTTGGAGTCGCCAGCCCCCATGAAGAGCCACTCTCCCAAGAGACCCCAAAACATATACAAAACCAAGGGTTGTACCAAATAAAATAAATGTAAAATATCAACAAAAAAACATGTGAGGCATTACCCATCTTGCTAAAAACACATAATCAAAGTCTCAACAATTCCCGTACAACCCTTTCAAAATAATGATACTCAATAACTTGCCACATCAAAGTACCAAAAAGAGAGAAACATCAATTAACAAATGAACTCAAGCGTCTGGAAACTTACAACATCCCTAAGTGGGTTCCTAAATCAAAATGGTTCTCACATCGAAAAAGTCAAAACAATAACATAATGATAAGGAAAATTAATCAAATCAATTTAACAAGATTCCATAATGCAAGTAACATAACAATATCCACAATTCTTTTTATTTTAATGAAATAATTTTGAAGATAACATCTTGATAATAATTCTGATATGAATACAATTTGACTATTTCTATGAATAAATTATAGTCACATTTATAATTTCATAATCATAAGAGAACTCAATATATCTATATATATAACTAAAACATATATATAAATAAAATTCTGCATATTTTTTTTAAAATATTTTTTTTTTATCAAATAATAATTTTGGCCTCATTGATTTTTCTGGTGTATACATGTTCCAAAAAAAAAACATATATAATATAAATATACATATATATATATATATTAACATATATTAATATAAATCTAAATATATATATTTATGTATATATTATAACAAAAATAAAAAATTAAATAAATATGTATATATATATATAAAACGAATGAAAATAAAAAATAAAATTTCATTTAAATCACAAACAACCATTGTATGGTCGTGGTCGCATGCAGTGCAAGGGACTACTCATAGTAGTCCAAAGGACTGTTGCATATTGTAGTCTAATGGACTGCTGTGGTAGTCTCTTGACTGCAGTGTAGCCCATCACCATACGGTTGGGAAGGGGTATGGCCAATGCCGAGCCCCACCTAGCAAGCAATGTACAATATGTCGGCGATAGAGTACTATGGCCCCAAACAAAAATGCATTCTCAAATAAAAAATTTTAATAAATATATATATATATATATATATATATTTATATATGTGTACATAGTTGTGTGTATTTATATATATAAATATATATATATATACATATAAATATATATGTGTGTATATCATCAAGAACATAGAACTGTGGAAACTAGAAATCATATTTGTTTATATAAATATATAATATGCATATATGTATAGCCACGAATTTGTGTATATACATATATGTGTACATATATTTATATATATATATATATATATATATATATAAACACATAAATCCATTCAATTTAGAGAGGAAATAATTTTCCCATAATAGAATTATAAAAATTCAGAACATTTGCAAAATTTCAACAATAAATTTCTCTCAATTATTTGCTACCCAAAGATTTCTCAAAACTCCAGAAGATTTTTCCTTTCTACAAAACAACATGATCAAGTCATTTCAAATTTAACAAGCAATAAAGATCAATAAAGCAACCTGGAGTCCTATGCTTGTTGAGAAGTTGATGAAGCTTTCCTTTGATTTGAACCAGCCTTTTTGAAGAGCCCCCTTTCCTTCTAAAGAATATCTCCATTAGATTCTTTGATCCAACTTTCAATCGACTTTTCTATTTAGAACAACCTCTTCTCCAGAACAATGAAAGGGAAACGATTTTTTTACAGAGAAAACAAGAGAGGATGCAATCTTTTCTAGAACTCAATATTTTTCTTGAAGCTTATGTCTATTTTCCCATGAATCAAAACCTCCCATTTTTGCTATTAAATAAAAAGATATCTTCTTTTTTTTGAAAACTCAAAAATCAGAATTAAAAGAAGTTTTATATTTCTTCACCAACTTTTCAGCCCAAAAAACTCAGCATTCATTGGTCCTTTTATTCTTTTCTTTCTTTTTTCTATTCAAACTATACTTTTTTAGTTGTAATTTCAATTTTGCTAATTATAGTTGCAACTCACACAATTTAACTTATTTAATTATTTTATTCCATTAATTATCCTCAACATGCTATTTTCATTAAATTATCTAAATACTAATTTAAATAATTTAATTTACACCTTTCAATTTATTTATCCTTAATAAATTACATAACTTTTAATTTAATATTATTTTTATATTTTAATAAAGACTACTCCAATAACTATTATTAACATTTATTTTAATCATTTAATTATTTAAATTACATCATACTACAATACCAACATAAAATAAATCATGTAAATTCATTCATACAAAACAACTATCACAAAATGCAAAAATGACTAAGGTCAAAGACGTACAATACCACTAGACACAAGACGGGTTAACAAACTTGGGATGAGGTGACTTCCTTGTCATCTCTGTTTCAATTTCATGCCCGTTGGGTTAATTTGATGCTGACCCTATCATGCCGAAGCAGGTGGAATCAAGACTTTGTTCCTACAATTCTTGCATACAACAAGGTTGTGTACAACATGTATATATAATCAAATACATCACATTGTGAGAAGGAATCGCAGCATAGCAGAGAACTCACACACGAGTGGTGCTACATTGTCCCCTCACCAAAGCTATAATAACAACTACAACATTGAATAGAAAGTAACATTGCTAAACTAAACCAATCACATTGTATCATCATAAAATAATTACTAATCTACTACAATACTCTTTGTTTTTTGTGTTTCCTATGTTGAATTCATGTGTTTTTTGTGGGCTTTGAATTTGGGTTACTCTTGAAACCAATATTGTTTCATTGCGTCGATTGTTGTTGAAAAGACTATATAGTTTTGTGGGTTTTCGCATGTGGGTGACTATTGGGTATATTGTTTCATTTATGGCTTTCGTTTTGTGTGAATAGTTGCAAAATATTTAATCTGGTGTGTTTTTGGTTAATATTGAAAGCACGTTCTTTTGTGTTTTGTGGGTTTTGGCTTATGGGTGACCATTGGCTATATTGTTTCATTTATGGATTGCTTTTTGTGTGAATGTTTGCAAAATAGTTAATCTAGTGTGTTCTTGGTAAATTTTTTGATCTGGGTTGTTGTTGACACCAATATTGATTCATGTATGGTTTGCATTCTCTGGTTAGGGTTTTGAATCATTCAATTACTGTGAGCTTTCTATGTTTTGTGCATTTTTCATGTGGGTCACTATTGAATGGCATGTTTTTTTGGCAAAGATTGCAATGTAATGGGATAGTAATGTTATACAGGTTGCATTGTTTTAGGGTATATTGTTACCTTTTTGAAAATGGTATGTTGAGAAAAGACTATATAGTTTGTTGACACCAATATTGTTTGATTTATGGTTCAACTTTTGTGGGGATGTTTTTGTATGGTTTTTTCACTATCATTTTTAGTGTTTTGTGGGTTTGGCCATCTAGGTGACTATTGATAATAATATTGTTTTATTTATGGCATTCATTTTGTGACGATGGATGCAATACAATAAAATAGTTAATGTTATGTTGTTCATGTTGTTTTGCATAGGGTATTGTTCATTCTTGTTTTCTACCTTAGCCTATATTGTTTCATTTATTGCTTCCATTTAGCATGGTTGGGGAAAAGGTGGTGAATTGTTTTCTTGTTTTTATAATATAGCCTCAGCTAGAGAAGAGTAATCAATAATACCTAATGTAATCAAACATAGATTCTACAACATTAACTATTTTATTCTGCTATAACCATAACCAAAAAATATAAGCCATAAATTAAACATCATTGGTTTCAATAGCGAGCCAGATGGAGAAACCCATAAAATATACATATATGAAAAGAATTTGGCGCACTGATAGACAAGGCTAGTGAAATGGTATCATATAAATATACACACATCGATATATATGTGTATGTGTGTGTGTAAAATAGTGAGAAATAAAAGTAAAAATATACTTACTTCTCAACAAAACCCTATCAAAAATTGAAAGGATATAACCTTTTTAGGATTGCTTCTCAAATATTAAAAGTGACAAAACCATCGAGAGATATACTCCTTTCTAAACAGAACCTTATTGCAAATTGAAACAATATATCCTTTTCAACAACACTTTATAAACAATGAAACAATATAGCCTTAGGTAGACAAGAGTAATCATATATATCTATATATATATATATATATATAGTTTTGTGGGTTTTGGCATGTGGGTGACTGTTGGGTATATTGTTTCATCTATGGCTTTCAATTTGTGCAAATCATTGCAAAATAGTTAATCTGGTGTGTTTTTGGTTAATCTTGAAAGCAATTTTTTTTATGTTTTGTTGGTTTTGGCTTGTGGGTGACCGTTGGCTATATTGTTTCATTTATGGCTTCATTTTTGTGTGAATGGTTACAAAATAGTTAATCTAGTGTGCTCTTGGTGAATTTTTTGATTTGGGTTGCTGTTGAAACCAATATCAATTCATTTATGGTTCGTGTTTTCTGGTGAAAGTTTTGAATCGGTCTGTTATTGCAAGCTTTCTATGTTTTGTGTGTTTTTCATGCAAGTCACTATTGAAAGGCATGTTTTTGTGGCAATGGTTGCAACACAATGAGATAGTTAATGTTATACAGGTTGCATTATTTTAGGGTATATTGTTACCTTTTTGAAAGGGATCTCTTGACAAAATACTATATAGTTTGTTCACACCAATAAATTGTTTGATTTATGGTTCAAATTTTGTGGGGATATTTTTGTATGGGTTTGTCACTATCATTTTTAGTGTTTTGCAGGTTTGGCCATTTGGGTGACTATTGATAATAATATTTTTTTATTTATGGCATTCATTTTGTGGCAATGGTTGCAATGTAATAAAACAGTTAATGTTATGTGGTTCATGTTGTTTTACATAGGGCATTGTTTACTATTGTTTTCTACCTTAGCCTATATTGTTTCATTTATTGCTTCCATTAAGCATGGTCAGGGAAAAGGTGGCAGATTTTTTATTTATTTTTATAATATAGCCTCATGTAGAGAAGATTCATCAACAATACTTGATGAAACCAAAAGTAGAGTGTACAACATTAACTATTTTATTTTGTTGTGACCATAACCATAAAATAGAAGCCATAAATTAAACATCATTGGTTTCAACAGTGAGCCAGATGGAGAAATCCATAAAATATACATATAAGAAAAGTGTTTGATGCACCGATAGACAAGGCTAGTGAAATGGTACCATATACATATACATATATATATATATATATATATATATATATATATATATATATATATATATATATATATATATATATATATATATATATGAATATATATTTGTGTGTGTGTGTGTATAACATTGAGAAACGAAAGTAAAAATATACTTACTTCTCAACAAAACCCTATCAAAATTTGAAATGATATAGCCTTTTCAGGATTGCTTCTCAAATATTAACAGTGACAAAGCCATCCAGAAATATACTTCTTTCTAAAAAGAACCTTATCGAAAATTGAAACAATATAGCCTTTTCAATAGCACCTTATCGGAAATGAAACAATATAGTCTTAGGCATAGTATAGTTATCATATATATGTATATATATGTGTGTGTGTATAAAAGTGAAAAATGAAAGCAAAAATGTACTTACTTCTCAACAAAAGCTTATGAAAATTGAAAGGATATAGCCTTCTCAAGATTGCTTCTCAAATATTAATATTTAGAACTTATCCATCCAAAAATATACTCCTTTCTAAACAGAACCTTATTGAAAATTGAAACAACATAGCCTTTTCAACAACACCTCATTGACAATGAAATGATATAGCCTTAGGCAGAGAAGAGTAATCATATATATATATATATCAGTGAGAAATTAAAGTAAAAATATACTTATTTCTCAACAAAACCTTATTAACAATTGAAAGAATATAGCCTTCTCAAGATTTCCTTCTCAAATATTAACAGTGACAAAGCCATCTAAACATATACTCCTTTCTTAATAGAACCTTATTGAAAATTGAACCAATATACCCTTTTTCAATAGCACCTTATTGAAAATGAAACAATATAGCCTCAGGCAGAAAAGAGTAATCAACAATACCTGATGTAACCAAACATAGAGTGTACAACATTAACTATTTTATTCTATTGCAATTCATAACCAGAAAATGAAATCCATAAATTAAACATCATTGGTTTCAATAGTGAGCCAAATGGAGAAACCCACAACATTGTAGCCATAGATCCCATGTAGAATGATGGCCATATAATGCAAGCATAAATGAAATGATATTTCTTTTCAAACTAATATTGTCTTCTATCAACAACACCTTATTGAAAATTGAAACCAAATATCCTTTTGAATAGAACCTTATCAGAAATGAGACAATATAGGCTGAGCTAGAAAATAAAAATCAACCAAAAACTACATTACATCAACAATTTTATTTTGTTGCCACGCAGATGGAGAATATAGGATTTTTAGTAGCACCTTATTAAAAATGAAACAATATAGCCTCAGGCAAGGAACAGTAATCAACAATACCTAATGTAACCAAACATAGAACCAACAATGTTAACTATTTTATTATGTTCCAACCATAAGCAAAAAATGGAAGCCATAAATCAAACAATATTGTTTTCAACAATGATGCAAATGGAGATACCCACAAAATTGTAGCCACAAAACCCATGCCAAACCATAACAAAAATTCAAAGAATCTATGCTTTTCAATATCACCCTATCAAAAATTGCAATAATATAGCCTCTTCCATGGTACGTTATTGAAAATAGCACAATATAGCCTAGGCTAGAGAACAATAATCAACAATGCATAATGGAATCAAACATAGATTATATAGCATGAATGTATGGTTGATTGCAGAAAGCAAAAAAAAATGGAAAGAAAAAATGGATTGAACGTATGGTTGAACATACATAGCAATAGCCAACAAAAAAGTTGGATAACGTTAAGAATTTTATTTCATTCCAAGCATAGGGAGAAAATGATAGCCATAAAGAGAAACCTAGAGAGGTACACAAATTGAAACAATATGGCCTCCTCAAAAGCATCCTCTTGAAAATTAACAATGACAAACCCATCCAAAAATATACTCTTGTGTTTGTATCTAGCTTAAGACATATATATATCTATATATATCTATATCATATCCACATATATGTATATATGTTTGTATATATATATGTATCTATATAAAAATCTATATATATATATATATATATATATGTGTGTGTATATATATATATGTATATATATATGTCTATATATATGTATATATATAAAATATATATATATATGTATATATATATATGTATATATATATATGTATATATATAAATATATATATATATATATATATATATGTATCTATACATGTATATATATGTGTATACACACACACACACAAACAGATATATATATATAGATATATATATTGGCTATTTGTGTGGAATTTGGTTGGAATTTTTGTCAGCCTTCCTAATTTTGGACTGCCCTAGCTCTAGGGACAAGGTGGTGGGTTGTTTTCCTATTTTGATGAACTTTGGATGGTATTGTCGCTGACCTTCTATTTTTTTTGAGGTCTCTGTCACTGTGGAAAAGGTGGTGGATTTTTTTTTGGGTTTTTTAATAAAAATCATTTGGCATGATGCCAGAGAAGGGAAGTGAAATGGCATCAACATTAATTTTTGTATGGTTTATGTGTAGTGGTGATGGTTCAAGTAACATCTATCTTTAAAGTCCTCATAAAACAAAGTGAATGTTTATGCAATTTTTTATAATGCATTTTTGGGTGTGATTCTTTAGGTTTATCTTGTTTTTCAAGATAGATGTGAGTGAGGAGGGCAAGCTTCTACGAAGGTGCAAGTGTGTTCATTGGCTATGAAATTTCTGTGAAGATTGCTAGAGGTTATTTTGTGTTTTTTGCATATGTTGATGGTTCCAAAAGCACTAGAAAAGTGTGGGTTGTGATAATTTTGTGCCCATTCCTTGCAGGCGGTAGAGAAAGAACAAAGGGATGAGAAAGAAAGTGAGAAGAGGTGAGTGAAGCCACAATAGTGGTTTACAATTGAAGTGAGGAAGGAAAACTCATAGAAAACAAATGCATGGCAAAAAAAAATGATTTTAGTGGTTCGTACGAACCCATTGGTTCAACTGAACCCATTAGGGGTTCAGTAGAACCTAGGTTCCGGCAAACCCTCCAAATACTTTCCCGCCAAAATAGCCATCAAAACCCCTTATAGAAGGGGGGTTCAAATGAACCCTAGTTCGAGTGAACCCCTAGGGGTTCGCTCAAACCCCTATGGGTTTGTTTGAACCCCCTTTATTCCTCATCCCCTCCCTGAGACACCAAAAAAACATGAATTTTGGCACTTCAAAGCTCAAGTTGAGGATGAAAATGGAGGAATCTTCACAAACCCAACTTGAATAAGGTAGTCCTGAGAATGAGTTACCCAACAAATATAATTTTAATATGTTTTGGTTTTATTATGTATTTCTTTTTTTAGTTTTATTAAACATAGGTTTTTCATCGAAAATGAAGGTCTTTGTTCTATACATGTGGAAAAATAGCATATTATCAAAAAAAATTTGAAAAATATGAGTGCACTAGATATTGAAGTCCTTAATCCAACAAAAAAATAAAAATTGAATTTTGATATATACAAAATAAGTTATGCATTATACGGTCATGCTATGTCTGAATTGTAATTAGTTTGACTTCAAAACTTGATTAAAGAAAAAATATTCAATAAAAAAATGTCTAACCAAATGGAAGCACTAGATATCAGAGTTAAAAATCTAAATTTGAAAGAATTAGAATTTTATCCCTCATGGAAAAAAAGTTATGTGTTATATGGTGTGCATCACTTTTTAAAAATGTTGTTTTTTGGAAAAAACTAGTTTTCATGGAAGATGGAAAAAGCAGTGCAATCTGATTCCAAAATTTTTGAAAAAAATATTTTTAGAATCTAAAGACAAAATGTTATGAGACTCTAGCTTTCATCATCTTCAAATTCTTCATGGTTTAGCCACTATAGGTGCCCGAATGTGAAGATTTAGTTTTAAAAAATAATTTCAGTGTCTAGTTTGGCCAAAAATTGCAAACCACTATTGTGGGATCACCCAGGTGTATTCCTAAGATAGTTTATGTTAATTTACCTTATCAAAAATTCAAAAAATATAGCCTTTTGAAGAGAAATATAGCCCAGGATACACAATCACAATCAACAAAAATTGGAAAAGGTTAACAATTATATTTTGTTCTAAACATAGCCACAAAATAGAACCCATAAAGAGAAACTAACAAAGATTCACAACAAGCAACCCAAGTAAAAATATCCTTATTTCTTAACAAAATTGTGTCACAAATAGAAACAAAATTAGGATCTAATTGTCTATTTGACCATTGTGACTAATTTTGCAATTAGTTCATCAAATTTTCCATTATAGCTGGAGTTTGTTGTAGAAAACTAACAAAAAAATGTGAAATTTAGAGTGTTGAACATCTGTATTTGATAGAGAATATGTAAATCAGCAAATTTAAAGAGTTTTATAATGTACACTACAAACTATGGAATACATGTGTACTGCAAGGGATATATATATATAATGTTGTTCATGGTTTCTGTGGAGTTGCAGTGGGTGGAAGGCACTATTGTTTGATTATGTCTTGGCTTGTTACTATTTACCTTTGTGTTTTTGTTGTGTTTTCCCCATCTTGGTCATTGTTGTAACCAATATATTGTTTTTTTTTTATGTTGCATTGTTTTTGTGCACTATTTTATTGCTTTGAAACTATTTCCTCTACATGGAAACCATGAATGAGATCATATGTTCAAAGCTATTCAACAACGATGAACAATGTATATATGTGTGTGTGTGTATGTATATGTATATGGGTGTGTGTATATATGTGTGTGTATATATATATGCATGTATGTATATATATATAAGTGTGTGTGTGTGTGTGTCTATGTATATATATACATATATATGTGTGTGTGTATATATATGTGTATATATGTGTATATATGTGTATATATATGTATATATATATATATATGTATGTATATATATATGTATATATATTTGTGTATATGTGTATATATATATGTATGTATGTATAGGTATGTACATATATGTGTATAGAGATATACATATGTATATATATATATATGTTTATATATATATATGTATATATATGTGTGTATATATATGTATATGTATACGTATATATATGTGTGTGTATATATGTATATGTATATATATGTGTGTGTGTGTCCCAGGAAAAAGGTAAATAGATTAACAGGATATGCATCTAAGTTTGCTAGAATGAAGAAGAAAAGGAGCTATTTTGGCCTGCAGAGAATGCAGTGAAGTGTTATAAAATTCATGGAATTTTCCAATAAATCACAGGTCATGGTATTTTCCATGGATTTTATAGCACTTATGATTGCATGCACTACAGGGCAAGATCACTTTTCAATGATCCCTTGTGCCTGCTTATGGTATGGTTCCTGAGGTGTGGAATATCAGGTGTAATTACAACCATCCCCACAATATGGATGCCATGCAACTATTAATGTTGGTGCCACAATGGCTTGTTCTTGTACAACTGTTGCACATGAAGAATGCAACCTTATGAAAAATTGAGAGAAGCTAGCCTTCCCAAAAGCAACCTAACAAAAATTGAAATATCATACCCTCTTTAGTAGCACCCTATTGAAAATAAAACAAGATAGCCTAAGCCGGAGAACAGTAAGTAACAATGCATAATGGAATCAAACATAAATTGTATAACAAAAATAAATAATTAGGAAAAATGCTTCAATGTTGTATATAACAATTAATATAAAGTATATCATTTGAATTATGCCTAGTAAAGGTTTAGACAAATAACTATTTTTAGAAAATACTAAACATTGGGAAGAGTACGTATGTGTATTCCTAGTATCTACTTTGACATACATAGAAATCTACACACATGAAAATTTAACATTGTCTCATGTATGGCTTCCAATCTGTTGCAATATATTAAAATAGTTTGTGTTGTTTTCATAATGCAATGCTAATTATCGTTATATGCCTTTGGCTATATACTTTCATTTGCAATGTAGAATAAAATAGTTTTTGAAAGAGGAAAAATTGGGTTTTACAGGGTCACAAAACCACAAAGTTTACATACATAAGATAAGATCATCAAAGACACCATTAGTAGAAAGGCTATAAAGACAACACAAAATGACAAAGCTAAAACCACCAAAAAAGCCAGCAAGGGCCATAAAAAAGACCCAAAAAGACTAGAATAAATGCCAGTAGCAACTAAACTTGGGACTTTAATGTTTCCATACTCTTAGCTTCCAAATTGTTCATTTCCTAAACCCCCCTCTTTAAGATCTGGACCATCTGGGTAGTAGGGGGTGCTTTCCTCTTAAGGTTGGCATGGGTCCTTTTCGATATACCTTAGTCCTTGTTCTTTCTTTTATCCTTGTCCACTTCCAGGTCAACAACCAATGAGCCCTGTTGTGAATTTTCCAAATTTTTAGACATTACATTGATGATAATGGCATTGTGCCTAGCCATTTTATGGTTTTGTTCCACAATAGTTTTCATGTTATTTTTTATTTTGACAATTTCAGCTTCCAGAGTCTTATACATGTCCTCAATGTCATCTTGACAAGGGAGAAAACCCGAGACATAGAAATAATGCACACAACTAGAAAATTTTATTATTATTCAATAAGGAAAATCTTACATGTAGAGGATCCCAAATCATCAAAATCTGTGATACATGCAAGCTACAAAAGTTTCCAAAAATTTTCCGAAATTATAGAAAATCCCCCTTTTAGTAGCATGCAAACTCTTTTCCCAAAAAGCTATCTAAAAATTAGAAACTAGCCCATAAATATCCCCTTTTTCGGTTTGGAGCAAAAAACAACATTCCAGATAAGATTTTTGGCGGTTAGGCACGAAAATTACAATTTGAAATTCAAGCATTGAGTCTTAATTTGAAAATTGTCCAAAAATTGACCAACTTCCAAAAGGAATAACTTTTGATCCGAGGCTTTTTTTTTTAACTGTTTGCACCATCGGAAAGTTCTCAGAGTGAAGAAATCTCAAGGAACTAGTTCCATCGGTTCTGATGATTTCTAGGCTCATACGAGACTATTTAATGCCTCAAACTGGAATCATAAGGTTTTTCAGGGCAAAAAGCAAAAATTGGAACTTGAATAACTTTCAAACTGTGAATGATCTTGACCTGATTCTTTCGCCAAAGTGCTTATTTTTCCATCATGAACCTTCCCATAAATTTTTGTCTTCCTATGCCTTAAAATTCACACCTGCTAAAAATAACAGTTGAGCAGAAAAAGTAGAAAAGTAGTTCTAAAAGTTGGAAATTGTTATTCGATGAAAAGGGTATCCAGAAATGCAAAAACATCTACAAAAAGAAAACAAAAGGAACATAAATGGAAAACATCTTTTTGGGTGATGCAAGATTTCCCTAACACCACTGGATGCTCTTGCACCAGAAACCCAGGGTAATTTCATAAGTGACCCCATCACGTCTCAGATGGTTGAGGAAAACCCAAATGGTCAACCTCTACTTTAGATAGCCAAGATGAATCTGTAAGGAAAATTAGATGCAGAAAATAATTCTCCTAACGTCAATACCTCAGGAAAGAATGTAGATACACTTTAAAATTTACAATTACAGTCAAGTTAAGATGCACTAAGAAATAGATAATAGAAACAAAGTATTTGACAATCACACATGAACACTAGATATACATTGGAAAACCCTTACAAGAGAAAAACCCAACACACCAAGAGAAATCACTTTGTATTACAGTAATGAATATTACATACAAATTCCAGACTTATCTTTCTAGTGTCATTATACAACAGCATTCACCATGAACATTCTGGTATAGGAACCTTCAAGTTACAATCCACAAAATAGAATTCATCCATTGATACAATCAATCAACAACTTGTCGATTCAACCAACCGATCATAATCTGCAATCCTAAAGTAAATCCATGTTGAACTCTGTCTGTAGAAGTTCCTCACAGAACTGTCACAACCGATTGTCTTCCAACTGTTCACATTTGACTCCTCCTATTCATCCACGAGATGCCACATCAGAAGGTCTTACTCGGTCAACAAAATTTGCACTGTGTTGGCATCTCAGTGAGACACTAACAGTGTCTCGCCGATGTCATATTTCCTTCATACCAATGTCGCCAAGAGTCTTTGTTATCACTAAGATGTTCCATCGAGCTTCATGAGTTACATCAAGTCACCAAGCAGTCACCTAGACCTATCGCATTTGCAAGAAGACCATAGCGAGTCATCAAAGTTATACCAAAGGCACAAGTCATATCGAGCTCCAAAGGATAGTTGGCAAGACATACCGATCTTGCCAAGACCTCATATCAAAGTCTTTGAGTCATGCAACAGTGTGTTTTCCATTTGGCATGACTCGCTTTTCGATGAGATGTTATATAGATAAACAAAGTCACGACGATCTCAACATTCCTATCAGCAAGACTTACCACTCGCCAGGATGTTTCACTGAGCTACAATAAGTTACCTCGATAGCCTATGGCTATCGGCAAGACATTCTTTAGTCGCTAAGAGGTTTCTTCGATCGCTTTGAGTTACACTGAAGGGTAACACTTGAGTCTTCATCAGTAAGACATATCCACATCGGTAGGACTTCTTACTGATGGAATTTCCTTCGGCCAAGTCTCCTCAATGAATACAAACCAAATACTGTTAGCGTGACATTCACTTTCACTGAGATGTCTTCCTGGATCATTAGAGTTACCCCAAAGACTTCAATACATATGTTGTCGATGAGAGATTAACACTTCGCTGAGACTTCTTAGCAAGAACTCTCAGTTATCCCGAAGCCTGTAGTCACCAAGAGTCTCCCAGATACACGATTGAATGGCCTTTTGGCCAGAGGTCTCTCGAGTGCTAAGAGATCATAGCGAATACACTATGTCATAGTGATAGACTCCACAGTGTAACCCTTTGGCAAGACAGTAACAAGGTCAAAGTGACCTATTCAAAATGGAATGAACCAAACTGGTAGTCAGCTAGACAATGAAGATGTCACACTGACTTGGCTCTAATGGAAGTTTCAGCCTGTATTGTTTGAGGCACATATTTCCAACAATCTCCCACTTGATGAAGATCATACAGGCACCTCCAGAGCAGAAATAATACTTACTAAAAATCATGGGCACTAAGGCCCATTGAACTAGCACACCATCTGAACTTGTTTGTGCTCATTGGCTTTGTCAATGCATCTGCAACATTCTCTAGAGTATCAACTTTTTCCAAACTGACATTTCCATCCTCAACCATATCTTGTACAAAGTGGTACTGTACATCAATATGTTTCGTTCTGGCATGGAAAGTTGGGTTCTTTGCCAGAAAAATGGCACTCTGACTGTCACATAAAATTGTTATTTCCCCTACATCAAAACCAATGTTAGAACACAAAATTTTCAACCATATAGCTTTTTTACAAGCATGAGTAGCTGCCATGTATTCAACCTTTGTAGTGGACAAAGCAACTACATCCTACCGCTTGCTCATCCAACTCACTACACCACCATTCATCATGAAAATGTATCCACTGGTGGATCTTTTGCTGTCAATGTCCCCTGCCCAATTAGAATCTACATATCCACGAATGCTGAGAGTCCTCTGTGATTCAACCGAATTCCCATGGTAACACAATGTAAAATCTGAAGTTCCCTTCAAATATTTGAAAACTCTTTTCACAACATCCCAATGCATTATTTTTGGATTAGCCATAAATTGACTAAGTACTGGGTGATCCCATAATAGTGGTTTACAATTTTTGGCCAAACTGGACACTGAAATTATTATTTTTAACTAAATCTTCATATTCGGGCACCTATAGCGGCTAAACTATGAGGAATTTGAAGATGGTGCAAACTAGAGTCTCACCAAATTTTTTCTATAGATTCTAAAAATATTTTTTTCAAAATTTTTGGAATCAAATTGTACTTCTTTTTCCATCTCCCACGAAAATAGATTTTTTTTCAAAAAACAACATTTTTAAAAAGTGACACACACCGTATAATGCATAATTTTTTTTCCATGAAGCATAAAATTCTAATTCTTTCAAATTTAGATTTGTAACTTTGATATCTAGTGCTTCCACTTGGTTAGATATTTTTTATTGAATATTTTTTCCTTAATCAAGTTTCAAAGTCAAAAATTACAATTGATAAAACCACTATATAACGCGTAACTTTTTTGTATATGTCAAAAAAATTATTTTATTTTTTGTTGGATCAAGGACTTCAATATTTGGTGCACTCATATTTTTCAATTTTTTGGCAATCTTCTATTTTTCCACATGTGAAGAACAAATAAATTCATTTTTGATGAAAAACCTATGTTTAATAAAGCTTAAAAACAAATACATAACAAAACCAAAACATATTAAAATTATATTCATTGGATAGCTTGTTCTGAGGAATACCATAATCATTTGAAATAAATTTTAAATGAATTAATTTGATCCCCCAAAATCTAAATCAAAAGTGATTTTTTATCAGCATTTTGATAGGTGTAAAGGAGACGCATTTATAGGTATGGTTTAAAACTAGCAAGGTTCTATCCAAAGGGGTTTGATCTAAGGTGATTTGATCAAACCCTCTTCAATTGAAATCCTTAAAATGGAACTTTTTAAGGATTAGATCATTATATTTTCTAAAAATCTGTGATTTCAGGTAAAATTCGTTCCTCTAAGGAATTGTAAACCACTATTATGGCAGCACCTTACTCCCATTGCTTGGGCAATGTCTGGCCTTGTACATACCATTGCATACATGAGACTTCCTACTGCACTTGCATAGGGTACACTGGTCATGTCCTCCATCTCAGAAGGATACTTTGGACAGTCCTCAACAGATAGCTTTGTTCCCTATAAGACTGGAACAACTAACTACTTGCAATCATTCATGCAAAATGTCTCTAGAACAATCCTTATATACTTACTCTGACTGAGCCAAAGCTTTCTATTTTTCCTATCCTTGGTTATCTCCATCCCCAGAATATACCTTGCTGCACCAAGATCCTTCATTTCAAACTTAGCAGACAACTAAGACATAAGATCATAAATCATTAGCTTACAATTGCCTATGAACAACATATCATCAACATAGAAAGCAATAACAAGCACTTCGTCACTTTCAGCTTTATAGTATACATAGTGATCAGATTTTGATCTCAAAAGCCTAAAGATAATACATAAGTATCAAATTTCTGGTACCACATTCTAGGTGATTCTTTTAACCCATACAGAGACTTCTTTAATTTGCATACTAGTTTTTCTTTACCTTTCTTAACAAAATGTTCATGCTGGGACATATAGATTTCTTCGTCAAGATCACCATGAGGAAATGTTGTCTTCACATCCATTTGTTCAACCTCTAAGCCATACACTGTTGTAAGTGACAATAGAAATCTAATGGACGTCAAATTTTCTACAGGAGAAAAGATTTCCCCATAATCAATTCCCTCTACCTGGGAATAACCCTTTGCAACTAGTCTTGCGTTGTACTTTTGTACACTTCCATCCAGACCAATTTTTTTCTTAAATACCCAGCCAACAACTTTTTTTCCTTTAGGCAAGGGCACCAAACTCCAAGTTTCATTTTTCTCTAATGATTCCATCTCTTCATTCATGGCTTCTAACCAAGAGTCTGAATCAGACATTCTAATTGCCTCTTTTACAGTCCTAGCTCATCAGTACTAGAAATCAAAGCATAGGCACAAGTAGAATCAATCAATGAGAACCCATACCTATCTAGTTGTTTCCTTTCTTGGGTTGACCTCCTCACTAGTTGAGGCTGAGGTTCTTCTTCTTCAGAACTTTCAGAACTGCTTGAGCTCTCCTTAGTTTCAGGTACATTTTGAATCTTCAATTCCTCTTTCTCTTTTGTAGGAGGAATTGTTGCTACATCCTTATTATTTTCTAACTTTGTCTCTAACTACAGATCCAAGGTGGAAGGTTTCAACTCACGAAAGATTACACTCCTGCTATATATAACCTTCTCTGTAATAGGATTCCAAAACTTGTATCCTTTAATGTTAGCACTATAGCCAATAAAAATACATTTGACAGCCTTGTTCTCTAGCTTAGATATTTTCACATTCGGCATATATGCATATGCTTCACAGCCAAAGACTCTAATATGTCTAAGAGAGGGCTTCTTACTAGACCACGCTTCCATTTGTGTTTTCTCAACAAGAGCAGAATTTGGAGACTGATTAACCAAGTAACATGCAGTAGCAGTAGCCTCAGCTTAGAACTTCTCCTCCAAGCCAACACTACTAAGCATACTTCGTGCTTTCTCCATCACTGTCCTATTGAACTTTTCTACAACTTGATTCTACTATGGAGTATAAGGTGTAGTCTTATGTCTTTTGATTCCATGGTCTTTACAGTATCTTTCAAATTCATTAGAACAAAATTCACCACCATTATCAGTCCTTAAGCATTTTATTTTTCTACCAGTCTGATTTTCAACTTGAGATTTTTAAACTCCTTAAATCAACTGAACACTTATGATTTACTTTTCAAAAAATATACAAATGCTCTCCTTGAATAATCATCAATGAACGACACATAGTATCTTGATTTAGACAATGAAGGAACATTCACTGGACCAAACACATCTGAATGAATATAATCTAACAAACTAGAAGATTTATGAGGACTATCATAAAATGAAACACGGTGTTGCCTTCCATATATATAGTGTTCACATAATTCAAATTCGAAATTATAGTCTTCAAGCCCCTCAACCAGGTTTTTGTTCAAAAAGGTTTTTAAACCTTTTTCTCCTATGTGGCCTAACCTATGATGCCAAAGCATAGTATTTTTTGTAGGAAGTTTTACTTCCATAGAGTTTACATAATTAGGGATATTTCCCTCTTTACCTCCATGAGCAGCTCTCAGTGACTTTGAAGAGACACTGTTACATTGAACAGCTTGTGCATCCAGCTTGTATAGGGTACCAATTCGAGCACCTCTAGCTAGCACCATTGAACCTCTAGTCATATTGTAGCCACTTCCCGAGAACAAGACTTGTACTCTGATATCATTAAGCTTACTGACATAAAGTAGATTCTAAGCCAGACGTGCTATGTGCATAACATCATTGATCCCCTTTATTCTACCATCAGGGAATTAGATTTTTAATCTTCCATGGCCAACAATTTCCAAAGTTGAATCACTCACCAAGTACACCTTTCCACCATCATATTATTCATACTTTGTGAACCATTCTCTGTGAGATTTCATGTGGAATGATGCTCTAGAATCAATCAGCTAGACATCATATCATGCCTGAGTAGCCAAGGCTGCAATAAAGGCGTCACCATCACTATGAGAAGAACCATTATCGAAAAATCCCTTCTTCTTCTTTTTCTCCTCTTTAGAATCATTTCGAACATGACAAGGTTGCCCATAGTTCCAACACTTCACCTTGGATTTCTTGCCAGGAGACTTTGATCTCCCCTCTAATTTCAATTTGGACTTCTTGTCCTTCTTCTTGCCTTTCTCCTTTGACCTTCATCTGATAGCAAGAGCCTCCTTCGCTATCTCAGAAGACTTCCTTCTCATTTCTTTTGACAACAAAGAACCAACAACATCTTCCATCTTGAAACTGGATGTTGTACTCCAAATAGCCATCACCAGATGATCCCAAGAGTCTGGCAAAAAACACAATAGAAGCATACAAGGATCTTCTTCTTCAATCTTTACACCAACAGATGTTAATTGTGCAAGCATCATATTAAATGCATTCAAATGATCAGCTACAGACCCTCCTTCCTGCATTCTCAAAGAGTAGAGCTTCTTCCTCAGGAACAACTTATTCACCAAAGATTTCCCCTGATAAATAGACGCCAGTCTCTTTCACAAGGAAGAGGCAGTCTTCTCTTCATGCACATTGAGAAGAACTGAGTCTTCCAAATAGAGCCTTATCAGCCCCTTAGACTTCCTATCTACAAGGTCCCAATCTTCTTGCTTCATGCTTGTAGGTTTAGTTCTAGACACAACAATCCAAAGATCTCAAAATACTAAGAGATCCTCCATCTTGAGTTTCCACAACTCAAAGTTACTGCCATTGAATTTCTCTATTTCAATCTTTCTAGATGAACTAGCCATCTTAAACTGTAATTAGAAATAACAAACTCTACAAGACTCCCACTGAACAGAATTGACACAAAAAACCTAGCATACCCACAAGGAAAACACAACTCGCTAGGCTCTGATGCCACTTGTAATGAAAATTAGATGTGGAAAACAATTCTTCTAACATCAATACCTCAGGAATCAAAATTTACAATTATAGTCAAGTTAAGATGCACTAAGAAATAGATAACAGAAACAGAGTATTTGACAATCACACATGAACACTAGATATACATGGGAAAACCCTTATGGGAGAAAAACCCACCACACCAAGAGAAATCACTTTGTATTACAGTAATGAAGATTACATACAAATTCCAGACTTATCTTTCTAGTGTCATTATACAGCAACATTCACCATGAACATTCTAGTACAAGAACCTTTGAGTTACAGTCCACATAATAGAATTCATCCACTGATACAATCACTCAACAACCTGTCGATTCAACCAACAGATCACAATCTACAATCCTCGAGTAAATCCATGTCAAACTCTATTTGTAGAACTTCCTCATAGAACCATCACAATCGATTGTCTTCCAACTATTCACATTCAGCTCCTCCTATTCATCCACGAGATGCCACATTGGAAGGTCTTACTCGGTCAACAGAATTTGCACTATGTTGGCATCTCGGTGAGACACTAATAATGTCTGGCCAATACCGTATATCCTTCATACCAATGTCACCAAGAGTCTATGTTATCACTAAGACGTTCCATCGAGCTTCATGACTCACATCGAGTCACCAAGCAGTCACCCAAACCTATTGCATTCGCCATAAGACCATAGCGAGTCACCAAAGTTATATCAAAGACACAAGTCATATCGAGCTCCAAAGGATAGTCGACAAGACATACCGATCTCGCCAAGACCTCATATCGAAGTCTTTGAGTTATATAGTAGTGTGTTTTCCATTTGGCATGACTATCGCTTTTCGGTGAGATGTTATATAGATAAACAAAGTCACAAAGATCTCAACATTCCTATTGGTAAGACTTACCGCTCGCCAGGATGTTTCACCGAGCTACATTAAGTTACCCCGATAGCCATAGGCTATTAGCAAGATATTCTCTAGTCGCTAAGAGGTTTCTCTGATCGCTTTGAGTTACATCAAAGGCTAAAACTTGAGTCTTTGTCAGTAAGACATATCCACATCAGTAGGACTTCTTACCAATGGCGTTTCCTTCGACCAAGTCTCCCCGATGAATACAAACCAAACACTGTCGGCGTGACATTCTCTTTTGCTGAGACATCTTCCCGGATCATTAGAGTTACCCCGAAGACTTCAATACATACGCTGTCAGTGAGAGATTAACACTTCGCTGAGACTTCTTAGTGAGAACCCTCAGTTATCCCAAAGCCCGTAGTCGCTAAGAGTCTCCCTGATACATGATTGAATGGCCTTTCAGCCAGAGGTCTCTTGAGCACTAAGAGATCATAACGAATACACTATGTCATAGTGATAGACTCCATAGTGTAACCTTTCGGCAAGATAGTAACAAGGTCATAGTGACATGTTCAAAATGGAATGAATCAAACTGCTAGTCAGCCAGACAATGAAGATGTCACACCAACTTGGCTCTAATGGAGGTTTCAACCTATATTGTTTGAGGCACATATTTCCAGTAGAATCTTCCATAGGCCTTCCTCTCCACTTCACCATATATTCTTCATACTGCTTATTTCTAGTACTCCTTCCCACACGGCTATCCAGGATTTCTTCAATCTCCTCCTTCTCTGAAGTAGGTGCTGGAATGCCACACTGTTCCATTGTTGGTACTTCCTCTGTTCCACCTTCATGATACTCTTTCAAATCTGAAATATTGAACACAAGGGAAATGTTGACTCCATCTGGAAACTCTACCTCATATGCATTCCTTGATTCATGCCTCTTCAAAATTTTATAGGGACCGAACTTCTTCATCTTCAATTTTTTATAGGTTCCCACTGGAAACATTTCTTTCCTCAAGTGGACCATCACTTCATCACCAACCTAAAAAATCCTTATACCTCCTCTTCTGATCTACCTTAGCCTTATACTATATATTCATCTTGTTAATATGTTTTGTTACCTTCTCATGTATATTCTTGATGTACTCTACAAAGTATTCAGCTTTGACACTTGTCTTCTTCTCTTGGTCCATCTTCCTCAATTCTGGAGCACTCCTAGGATTGCCTCTATACACAGTCTAGAATGGTGTTCTACTAGTACTTCTATTTATAGAATTTTTGTAAGAAAATTTTTCCTAGTGTAAGATCAAGTACCATCGCTTGGGTTTATCTCCTACCAAACATCTCAGTAGGTTACCCAGACTTCTATTCACAACTTCAGTCTACCCATAAGTCTATGGATGGTGTGTAGAACCGAACTTCAACTCTATTTTCAACTTCTTCCACAAGGTCCTCCAAAAGTATCCAACAAAATTTGTGTCATGATATGAGACTATACTCTTTGGCAGACTATGTAGCCTCACCACCTCTCTGAAGAACAAGTCAGCAATGTGGACTACATCATGGGTCTTCTAGCATGGGATGAAATGTGTGATCTTCAAAAACCTATCAACTGCCACAAATATTGAATCATCCCTCTTTGTGTCCTTGGCAAACCAAGAACAAAGTCCATACTTATATCATCCCATGACCTCTTTGGTACAGGTAAGGGGTAATACAACCCAGTATTCTGGCTCACTCCTTTAGCCATCTGACATACCCTACAACTATGCACAAACTTCTTCACATCCTATGATAACTGAGGCCAATAATAATGCTCACTGATAATGGCAATGGTCTTATCCCAACCAAAATGTCCTTTCATTCCTCCACTGTGCTTCTCCTTTATCAGGTTCTCCCTCATGGAACCCCTTGGAATACACAATTGACTTCCCTTAAACAACATGCCATCCTGGATTATGAAATCTAGCCACTTTGTCCTGTCAACCGTAATAGGCTCCTTGCAAGCTTTCCAAGCTTCTGCAAAGTCAAGATCTTTAGGATACAATGTATTGAGTTCATTGAACCTAACCACTTCAATTTGCATCTCTTTCAACAATGTTTGCCTCCTACTTAAGGCATCTGTAACCCTATTTGACTTCCCACTCCTATGGTTTAAAAAAAAGGTATAACTTTGCAAAAATTCTACATATTTCATATGCCTCAGATTTAATTTTCCCTGACTACTCAGATAGTGTAATGCTTGATGATCAATAAACAAAACAAATTCCTTCGGTAACAAATAATGTCTCTATTTCTTTAATGCTTGAACTATTGCATAAAATTCTTGATCATATGCACAATACTTTCTCTTTGCATCATTTAACTTTTCACTGAAATAGGAAATGGGCTTACCTTCTTTGCTCATCACTGCTCCAATGGCACAACCACTGGCATCACAATCCACCTGAAACACCTTATTGAAATATAGGAGGGCTAAACTTGGTTGCTCTGTCACCTTCTACTCCAATAGATCAAAACTCTTTGCTGCTCCAGTGCTCCACTTGAACTCTTTTCTATCCCTTCTCATTGTTTCAGTCAGGGGTGCACAGATACTACTGAAGTTTCTAATGAACTTTCTATAAAAACTAGCCAAACCATGGAAAGAACTCACCTCAGTAGCAGTTCTTGGGGTAGGCCATTCTAGAATAGCCTTCACCTTCTTTAGGTCCATCTTGAGACCTTCTGCCGAGACAACAAACCCGAAGTACACTAACTCCTTCATAAAACTACACTTTTTCAAATTAACAAACAATTTCTCTTCTCTCAAATTCTCAAAAGCTCTATGAATATACATTAAATGCTCATCCAAAGTCTTACTAAAAATCCAAATATCATCTATATATACAATAACAAAACTTCCCAAAAACTCTTTCAGTACCTCGTTCATGAGCCACATGAATGTGCTCGATGTGTTGGTTAGCCCAAAGAGCATGACTAACCACTTGTACAAGCCCTCCTTGGTCTTGAAGGCTATCTTCCACTCATCACCCTCTCAAATTTAGATCTGTTGATATCCACTTTTCAGATCTATCTTTGTGAAGTACTGAGTCCCACTCAAATAGTCCATCAGGTCATCCATCCTTGGTAGGGGAAATTTTTACTTGATAGCTATCTTATTGATGGCCCAGGAGTCTATACACATCTTCCACTCCCCATCCTTCTTCAGTGCTAGTACTGCAAGTATTTCACATGGGCTCAGACTCTCTAGAATCAAACCCTTTCTCAAAAACTCCTGCACTTGTTTGTTCAACTCCTCATTTTTTGTAGGAGTCATTCTATGAGCCACCTTATTTGGTACACTGGCTCTAGGGATTAATTCAATCTAATGACTGATCTTCCACATTGGTGGTAAACCCTCTGGTACACTATTAGAAATAATCTCCTAAAACTCATCCAATAGTCTAGAAACTTCTACTGGCACTTTCTCACTATCTTCCTTTTCCATTCTAGGAATAAATGTATAACACATATGCTCATGCCTTCTAAAAATTTCCTTACATTGACAAAACAAATTCTAGCACTACTGCATACCTTTTCTTCATCCTTCTTCAAGGGTTTCAACTTATGGCGAACTCCATCCTTCATTAAGGAATAAGTGTTTGCATGGCCATCATGTAGGCTATGAGCTCAATTATTCTCTGATGGAAAAGGCTTGCTTAGCTATAGTCTTCAGTTCATAGAAACTTCATCATTACATGCTTAGCCATCCCATGAAGCTGATATCAAAGGTCAATCCACTCAAGTATTTCTTATCCGGAACAACTTTGACTGGTCGCATGGCTAAGTCGGTTATGCTATTGAGTGAGTTTGATATTGATTATGTAGATCGAAAGGATTTTAAATGGAAAGTGATAGTCGATCAGCTAGCAGATGCTCCCCTGGTAGATGCCTATCCTTTGGTAACAAAATTTCCTAATGAAGAGGTCTTTATAGTATCAGAAGCAACCACATGGACACTTTACTTTGATGGGTCACACACACACAATGGAGTAGGGGTAGGTATTTTGTTCGTCACTCCCCAAGGTGATTATATCCTGAAGTCATTTAGATTGGATTTTCTGTGCACAAACAACATAGTTGAATACAAAGCTCTTCTCATCATCCGTAGAATTACAATCCAATGGAGCATCACTCACTTGAGAGTGTTTGGTGATTCCTAGTTAACCATTAAATAGGTTAATGATGAGTTTCTGACAAAAGATGATAAGCTATTGCCTTATAAACACATGGTGGATGACTTCAAAAAGTATTTCACCTCTATCTAGCTTGACTAGATCCCTAGAGTGTAGAATAAAGCAACTAATGCCATGGCTACAATTGGTTCTCTAATTCACATACTGAAAGATTGAATAGATTATGAGTTCCTGGTTGAATAACTACTAATCCTAGCTTATGATATCCTTGAGATTAAAATGGTGTGCGACATCATAGGTCCCAAGTCACCATGGTACCACAACATTTACACTTACCTTCATAATAACATCCTACCTCCCAATCTTACATGCAACCAACGAAAATCCTTCATCCAATGCACTACCCACTACACTATTTTACGTGATACTCTTTATTGTCATGCATATGATGGAATCCTTCTTAGATGTCTAAATGAGATCAAGGCCCACATTGTATTGAAAGAGGTACATAGTGGTGTTTGTGGGGCCCATTCAAACGGCATGGCCTTAGCTAAAAGGATACTTAGAGCTGGATATTATTGGCCTTCAATAGAACATGACTCTTGTGAATTTGTGAAGAAATGTCTTTTTTTCCAACATGTGGATCTGATTCATTCTCCAACATAGGATTTGCAGCCCATCATAGCACCATGGCCTTTCTCTCAATGGGGTTTCCACCTAGTCGGCAAGATAAACCATCCCTCTTCTGATGGCCACACCTTCATCATCACAGCCACTAAGTACTTAACCAAATGGGTGGAATCAATGCCACTCTCCCAAGTAACGAGTACTCATATATCCAAATTCATCCTCTTACATATTCTCTGTAGATATGGAATCCCATCTGCCATCATTTCCAACAATGGAAATCCATTCAAAAAAATAGTTTGTAAAACATGTATGTAACACCTTCCATATTCAACATCATTGGTCCACACCCTATTACCCCCAAGGTAATGGTCAAGCAAAGGCTACCAACAAAACCTTGATTAGAATCCTTAAGAAAATGGTTAATAATATTGGTTGAGATTGGCATCTCCATATCCATCCCACCCTTTGGGCATACCACACTTCCATCTATAGCCCTACTAATGCCACTCCATATTCTCATTTATGGTGTTGATTCTATCTTGCCAATTGAGGTCGAGATCTCTTCACTGAGAATATCTTTGAAGAATCTCATTAGTGACGAAGATACACAAGTTGCAAGACTCGGTCAGTTGGACCTCCTAGATGAAAGATGGATCAAAGAATACAATCATATCCAAGCATATAAGAATCATCTTAAGAGAAGCTACAACAAGAAGTTATGTCCTCACCAATTCAACGTTGGTGATCTAATCGTTAAGGAGAATAAGTGTACCCAGTAGGACCATGACAAGAAAGGTAAATTTGAAGCAAATTGGTTGGGACCCTATGTCATCATAGCTAAATATGGATCTAGGGAATATAGGCTTGCCACACCAAAAAGGAGAGCCCCTTGAAGATCCCATTAATATCATGCATCTGAAAATGTTTTACACTTAAGTCAGCTGGGTTATCCTATGCTGCAAAAATCCAAAAAAGTAAAAAATTGTCAAAAATACAAAAAAAAACAAAAAGTCAAGAAAATCCAAAAAATAATAAAGAGAAATAATTCATCCTATGGTGAAAACCACCCCTGGTGGAACCTTGGATAAGTACATTTGGTGAACACCTAGTAACAGGTGCCATTCGTAAAGGGCTTAATCATTATCTACATTTCATCCTAGTTAATTTATCCTTCTATTCATCCTCTCTGCATATTCGATCTAGACATCCTGTCATATCATGTCATTCCATCACTATCCCATCATTGGTTGCTTGATATATTTTGGTTGAGGATTGGATGATCTTTATTCGCTATAAATAATCCTGAGATTTTATCCCAATCTAAACTTGCATCATCGGTCATTTTTGTCATGTCAGTCCTTCACTTCCATCTAGGTTCCTTCATCGTGTCGGTCTTCATTTCGATCCCATCCTATCATGTCGGTCCCTTGGTCCCATCATTTGTCATTGGTCTTTTTCGAACTAGATTTCCCCTACTCTTTCATGTTGGAAAGGTCAATAATTTTATCCACCCTCGGGGCTTTTGGTCCATCTAGTTGTTGTTTTCCATTGCTTATCTCCATTGTCCTCCTTCCACTTTTATCCATGGTCTTTTCTTGAACTATGAGGGCTTTGCACTTTCACATAGGCAAGGCTAATCTTTGATCAACCCTCAAGCCCCTAGGTCTTTAGGGCATGTCTATTTTTGTGTCCTCTCATCAATTTATTCCCTTATCTAGCTGGTTCTTAACAAACGAAATCCATTTGTATCATGAGATTCAATCAATTTTTGGAGTCTTTTGCATCATATCAATATTTTAATTTAGTATCCATTTTTGGTCTTAACAGGATGCATCCTTCCTAATAGACCTCATCAATCCCATCCACCCTCTTGATCCTATGGCAAAGGACATTTGAAATTGACTGTAATCTTTTTATGCTTTTGGATTTTTTTTATCATTTGAGCTCCCTCTCATACCTCGTCATGGTCACCTTGATCCATCATATCATGATGTGCTTTGACTAGTAAACATAGGGGCATATCTTGATCTTTTGTTTGTTGTTGTCTTCTTGGTTGTCTCGCGTTGTTCCTACCAAGATCCCTATGGTCTTGTGTTATGTTGGGGCATCCTTTTATTCTTTTAGTTATCCCAACACTTGGCCCGACCAAGGTCTTCACAACTTTGGGGTGTTGGGATATCCTTCTTGTTTGTTATGTTTGTCTTCTGCATTAGATAGTAATCTACCTTGGTTACACATACCCTGACACTTGGTGTATTATGCTATAGAAAAATTCAGTGCTTCAAAAATGCAAATCACATTAGGATTGCATTTAATTTTCCATTCCATTATGTTGCATTACATCCCTAACCTAGGACCTATGATTTTGGTTATGCAAATATTCACATTCCATCTCGTTCTTCTTAGGATACCTACGATTTTTGATAGGTGTCATTTCACACCCTTTCCACCTTCATTTTATAAGCTAAAGCAAGCATGATTCGCAAATAAATTCAACCTACCACCCTCTTCCATCATTATGCAGGCCCTTATTTACACTTATCTACATGTTGTATTTCATTTAGCTATTAGTGTTTGTAAGGAATTTAATTTCATCTCATCCCACATTCTAGGTTCATTGCATTTCATCCCATGTGCATTGTCATCTCATATTCATTTTAAGTTATTTAGATTAATCTTAATTGGTTATTCTAATCATCTTAAAAGTCATGATATTATCATTTTGTTGCATTATCCATTCACATTGCATTAAGCATCCTAATCTATCTCATTAAGTTGCATATTCATTACATTCATCCATAACATAGATCACATATGCATACATACATTTTGCATTCATGTTATCATAAATCACTAATCAATAATGCACTATTACATACATCACCACCTGCATCACCAATCGTTAGTCCCATAATCACATCATATAGCATCATAATCATCCATCACATCATGCAACACAAAATGTTAAGCATAATGCATTTCATCCATATCATCTATATAAGCATAAACATACATCATCATACCCATATACATACATCACATCATAATAATCATCAATGATAACATAACATACATACACATGTGCATAAATAAATCATCCATTACATAAACACAACATAGTGTCAATAAGGGCTATCGCATATCATATAAATATCAAAATATAATTTCCATCACTTGATCCATAATAATATCCATCATATCATCAAAATCCATATCCATCATATACATTAGCAATCATCCAATAAAATACAAATACAAGGCCCTAAATCAAATGAAATCTATGCTGCTCTATACTGCCCATCCACCCTGCACCTGTCAAAAAACCTGTATCCTATCATCTTTCCTCTCTCCTCTCTACTATGAGCTACCCACATCTGACCTCTATGGTGATTCTAGCACTGGCCCTATGCATGGAAGGGTCTCTCGATAGCCGCTAAACTGTGAATGTGTGTCCCTGCTAACTAGGATGACACTAGCATCTGTGGCACCACTCTGACATAGGGCGGTGCATGTCTTGGTTGAAGTGGTATTGTTGTGTAGTAGTCTACCATATAGAAGATAGCATCCCACATGTACTCATATCGATCTACCGCCTAATACCTGGTTGAGTCTCGCTCTACCCTGTACCTATCTCAAAACCCAAATACAGGTCTCCTCTCTTGTGCCCATGCATCCTATTCCAACCACAACTAACCAATCTTTACCTACAATTGAGACACCTTCTCTATCGTTCTATCCCTCTCCTCCTACATGTCCTATACCTATGCCTACATGACATCCCTCTCTACTCTGCAATCTGTAACCTCACTAGCGCCCCTCTCAATAGTATGGTTGAGTGCTCCAATGGTGGCAGTACATATGGTACCATGACCAATGGCTCAACCTTGAGAGCGTCCACCTCCATCACCTCCAACTATCCATCATCTCTCTCCTCATTGGCCTCAACCTCCTCCTGGCCTCTCCTTTCATGTTGTCCATGTCTCTCTCCGCCTCTACCAAGGCTTGTGATGATATATGGTATACTGATCCTCTAGACTCCCACTGTTGCCTGGCATGTAGTATGTTCACCTCAACCTGTAGTCTATCTTGCTCCCACCTCACCTCGACCATCTCCTCATGCTCTCTCTAACCCTCTACCTCTAGTCGAGTCACCTTTGCTCACAAACTACCCACCTTAGCTTGCAACCCATCTCTCTCTATCTCTATCTCATACACCTGCTATGATATCACATAGGCCAAGGTCTTATAACTCCTCTTTGCCTCTGCCTATACCCTATCCACCTCTGCATGCAGCCTACTTGCCTCAGCCACCAACCTACTCCCCCCAGCCTCTGAATCCCTCAGTCTCTGCTCTGTAATCTACAACCTCACCAAGTCCCCTCTCAGTAGTACAATTGGGTCCTCCAGTGGTGGTGATAGATATGGTACCACGACCAATGGATCAACCTTGAGAGTTTCTACCTCCATTGCCTCCCCCTATAGATTGTCTCTCTCCTCCTTTGCCTTGGCCTCCTCCTCACCTCTCCTCTGATGTCCTCCCCTACTCACCTTCCATTGTCAGTCCTCTCTCTCCTCAGCTACCCCAACCTCCTCCTATCCTCTCCTCTGTTGTCCTCCACCCCTCCCCCCTCCTCTATTCCCAAGCCACGAGCCTCTATAATCAGCTACACTGGTATAATTTGTGTTGGTTGGTGGTGTCCCCACCATACGGAGAACCTCACTATCACCCCTGCATCTGCTCTCCCCACTCTCTTGCCTAGGTAAGGTACCTCATGCAAGTCCAACTACTACTATCTCACAAACTCGAAAGCAATAGACTCCCCCCATAGTTGCTTTCGTGTGATCCACCTGAACATCTACAGTCTTGTAGGTATGTCTTGCACAATCTTCTACTATCTCCATACTCTATCTACCCTATGTAGCTCCACTATGTAAGGATCCCTCCTGATCAAATAGGATACTGTGTAGAAGTATCCTCTATGTCTCTCCTCATCCTCCCTCCATCTAGAGAATCATCATGTCATATATGGCCTCTAAACTATCTAATCCTCTCGTAAATCATATAGCCTCCACCTCTACCAATCCAGCTCACTGGTGTGTTGATAATGAAATACCCAGTTGTACTCCATCTCATACCAGTATGCCATTGGTAGTGTCAGATCCTACAACCCTCCTATCACCACCCTTATCCTGGCAACACCAATATGCTCCTAGGCCCATACCTGTAAGTAACATTGAGACCCCCTGATAGCACACCACATGCATATCCCTGTACAGTTGAGCCAACATGCATGGACCCCATATGAATTCTCCCTCCCTCTACTCCACGATGTGTCTAACAACCTCCATGAACTTGAGGCTGTAGAAGCGTCTACTCCTCTTTGGCAACAGAAACTTGTTGATCAAACTATAGAGGTATAATGGTAGTGGAGGTATCCCAAACCCTAAACATCTATCCACATCCAACACCATCCCCTAAAGTGGTAAATCCTCTAATCCTAAAAGGACCCATAGGGTTCGATCTATCTCCTCCCCCTTTGATCTCGTCCATCTCACCAGATGCCCTACTATCAGTAGCCATAGGATCCTCCATACATCCTCCAAGGTGATCGTCATCTCCCTATCGAAAGGTGAAATTTTGATGTCTCTCAATCCCATCACTCTATCAATCTTGTCAACAATGCTCGATGCACTCTAACAATAGGGTATCCTATTATGTGTAGCAAACCCGCTCTCACCAATGCCTCGTGGTCCTCCCCATTCATTGCCTCTATCGTCACCTCTAGAACATCCAAACGCCTCTTCCATGTCCACAAGCTCTCATACCGTTGCATCCACACCACACACCATGTTAATCATTTAAACAATTTCTTCATCTTTCCATCTCTTTCACCTTTTTTTTTTCCTCCCTTGGGTTTTCTTCTCAACATTTCCCCCTTTTGGGAAAATTTTCCCAATTTCCCTTTTTCCCCCTTTTTCTTCACCTTTTGGGAAAATTCACCCAATTTGGATGATTTTTCCCCATTTTCTATCATCCCCCCCATTTTATGGGTGTGTTTTCCCTTTTCCTCTCTTTTCCCTTGGGATGGGTGAGTTCGCCTACCCTTTGGGTGAGCTCGCCCTTGGGATGGTTGACTCCACCTGCCCTTTGGGCGTGCTCGCCCTTAGGATGAGTAAGTGCACCCATCCATGGGTGAGCCCATTTGAGGATGGGCAATCCTTCCCATGGGCGAGTTCCCTCACCCACCTCCGTGGGCTGCGATATTGCCTAGCTAGTGGGAGATTCTAGCCACCCCTTATGGGCAGGTGAGCCTTCCCATCCAGTGGGCTGATCTACATTCCTCTTCGGTAGGTGAGTCCGTTCGACAGATGGGAAAACCTGCTAGCTCCTCCACCGCAGTAGAGATGCCCATGGGATGGGTGCATTCACCCATCCTAGGGATGCATTCACCCCTTTTATGGAAGGATTCACCCATCCCCTAGGTGTTGTCACCCATTCACCTGTCCAACCTATTTTTTGGGTGGATTTTCCTGATTCCTGGGCAAGTCCACCCTTCCCTAGTGTCATCTCACCCTTTTCTTGAGCATTCTTTTTTGTTTTTTAGGCATATTTTCCCACTAAATAGGAGAATCTGCCTCCTTTTCCCACCCCCTCTCAATTGGCGATTTTTCCTCGAAAATGGGCAAAATAAAAATTTCACCACATACCCATTTTACTAATCTGCTCAAACCTCTAAACCCATGTGTTTAAAATACATTAAAATTCAAAACCACAACAAAAATTACTTAAAATCACAAAGAGGGTTTTGGGAATAACCTAGCATCGAATCACACACTTGTGGAAAAACTACCATACCTCGTCCCCTGGTGGATAATGTCATCATCAAACTCCTCAGAAATCCTTCTCTCCTTCTTCTCCTCTTCTCTCTCTCTCCCACTCAACTTCCAAGTGTGCATATGAGGAATAGTAATTCTTGAAATTACTATAAATTCCTTTTCCCTCCTTTTTTAAAATTTTTTAAGTTAAGGGTATTTTTACCCTTTATTTAACCTCTTTTTAATTTAAATAATCCTCTAACTTCCATGGGCCGCCATTTGCACACCGTGTGTCCTTTTGAATCCATTCAAAAGCAAATATTCATGGTTTCTTGAGCTTTATCCAATGATACCCTCTATTTCCTCCTATCGATAAATCGCTTAGGTCCCCTTTTTCTTCCCCAACCACCCTCTCGAGGGGGCATACCCTACCATTTTCCTCCACTCCTTTGTCATGGTCACTTTCTTACAAGATTGGGGCATCTCCCTTCATTTCCCACCATCTAGGAAGCTTACACAACTTCTCCCATGTTGGGGCATCATTTTCTAGTCATTTCCTCTATAGAATCATTTGCATTTTATTTTTCTTCAAAACACAGTTATTCTAACAATATTTTGAAGAGGCGCAAAATGTAGACATCCAAATTTGATCACTCCTGTATGATCAAATTCGTCACCTTTATTTGTCTATCTCATATCCCCATTGATATTAATTAAATGATTTATTTAATTAATATTTCTAGTTTTCCTAAGGTTCCTAAATTATTTAATTTAATAATTAAATACTTTACCTTTCATCCCTTCCTAAATTAAATAAATATATCAATTTATTTAATTTAGTCATTTTTCCTTTTGAATTTAAATCAATTTTAAATTCCCTCTTTTCTCACTCCTTGTCACATCCTCCATAATCCTCTCCTAATCTAGATTAAGATGTGCACACCTTTAATCAGGATTATTGTCACATACTCCATTTTTTGCAACTTGCCTCTAATCCTCCATTAGTCTTCTTAATTACTTATTTGCACAACCTTAATCTAATCCTCATGCCATTTTTGGTATGCCTCTAAGAAAACCTTCATAAGTGCTTTCTTTATTTATCCTAGACAACCTCTTCCTCGTGTGAATTAAAAAAGCACATTTATTAATCCAATGCTTTCCTCTTCCCCATGAGGGTTGTTGAGAAATTCTAAAATTTCTCATATATCACATCCCCCACATGCAGACAAGGACCTCCTTTATGAGGACCTTGTCTTATCCCCAAGGTACTCCCAGTCATGTCAATTACAAATTTATTAATCCAATGCTTTCCTCTTCCCCATGAGGATTATTGAGGAATTCCAAAATTCCTCATGTGTCTCATCCTTCACACATGCAGACAAGAACTTCTTTTTTGAGGAAATATTCTCCCAATCCCAAGGTACTTTCAAGTACCTCCACATCACATGTCCTCTTTCCACCTCATTTCCACATGGTAGGATGTGAGGGCTTGTGAGTTCTCAACTCACCACAGCCCTTCATCTTGTCCATGGTGGCTCAATCCTAACCATCCAATTCTCTAGAGACTCTTCCCCTAAAATAGAGGATTTTAGTCTCATTTTCATTCATACACATTCACATTCACAATATTCACAAGCATTCAAGCGTTTGCATCCACCATTGTTGGACTCTTCAGGCTTATCTTGCATTCATTTTGTTCACCTTATCACATACCCACTTGCATCATTAGAATCCTCATTGCATCACCATCATTTTGCATCAAGGAGCACACAAGAAATTAGCATCAAAGGGCCAACCAACAAATCGACTTAGGCAAGGTAAATAACTAGTTTTTATCTTTTATTTGTTCAAGTCTAACTAGGCTAATCTTGAGGTGGTGTTTTGTGTTCTCCTTTTGCATTTCTTCTATTTTGCATCATTTAGGTCTAGAAAACACACTGCACACACAAGGAAATAGTTTGGTTACATGGATTGCCAAAAAGTATTATTTCAGATCGAGACACAAAGTTTGTTGGTCATATTCTGTGTAATTTTTGGAAGAGAATGGGAACAAAATTGGGTTTTAGCTCAGCCTACCATCCTCAAATGAATGGCCAAACTGAAGTTGTGAATTGAAGCTTGCATAATTTTTTGAGGTGTTTGGTTGGGGATAAACCAAGTTAGTGGGATTTGATATTGGCAAAAGCTAAGTTTTCCTATAAAAATTCAATTAATCAAAGTGTAGGAAAGAGTCCATTTCAAATGGTGTATGGGTACAGTCCAAGAAGTGTTGATGAATTGAGAGATAGTGTAAATTTAAGTAGAAAAAGTGTTGTAGGAGAGGATTTTGCTGAGTACATACATGATTTCCATAAAGAGGTGAAGGAGAAGCTGGAAAAGAGTGCTAATAAATATAAAGAGTACGTTGATATTCATAGAAGATTGCAAGATTTTTCAGATTGGTGAGCTGGTAATGGCACATTTGAGAAAGGAGAGGTTCTCACAGGGAACATATAATAAGCTAAAATGGAAGAAAATTGGCTCATGCAAGGTTTTGCAGAAGTCCTCATCAAATGCATATGAAATTTAGCTTCTCATTGGTGTTGATATCTCTCCAATATTTCATGTTGTTGATTTATAAAAATATCATGAAGGTGAATCTAGTGGACAATAGAGTATATCTTCAAAATTTTCAAATGTGCAAGACTAGATGCATCAATTGTTGGAGAAGTGTGAACAAATTGATCAAATCATTGATTCATAGATTGATAAACACACAAGAAAGAATGAATATTGGGAGTATGTGGTATGCTAGAAGAATTGTGCAGCAAATGAAGATTCATGGGTTAATGCTTCAAAATTGGAGAAGTTTGGAATTCCAATTCTAGACTTGCCCAAATGTTCATGAGAAATTTACACTCATGGAACATTTCTCGTACCTAGTGTGTTTGATGTTAGAGTATCTGGGTATTCTAGTAATCTGGTTAATTTTTTCATTTTCAATTTTGTTTGTTTGTTTCCAAAATTTGTCGTGATGTTCAAACTTGGTGATTTGAGTCTTGTTCGTTTGGAACTTCTATCTAAGATCTTTCCTTAATATTTATATCGACTACCAAAGGTTGTGAAAATCAATGAAATTAACATTTAAAATTGCAGATTTCATGTTATTTAAAAATTCCAATATTTATAATGCCCAAACTAGGTGACTACCTTAGCATTAGCATGGGAACTAGGAATTTGAAATTCCCATTTTTTTGGTAGGAAAAATACAAAAAATATTAAGGTTTTGATTCTGGTAGGAAATTAAAAGCCAAGAAAAAAATAGTTGTGAGAGACATTGGGGTGACCAAAAGTATGAGAAAAAAAGAAGCTGCAAAAAATGTGAAAAGAAGGGAGAAAATCGACGACTTGGCTAGCAACAGTTCTTTTGGTAAAAAAATTATTTGAAACAATATTTTCTATGTGAAGTTGGAGGGATAAGAGGAGATGGAAGTTGAGCAAGTACAAAGAGAACAAAACAGATTTTTGGGCATTTTTTCTTTTACATTTGAAAATGTGAGATTTTAAATTTGAATCATTGAATGAATTTTGACATTAGTTCCAAAACTTTGTATATGTCTCCCCTTCTCTTTAGGTACACAACATGTGTTTGATGCAAATATGTGGAAACCTCAAGTTTTATAAGGGTGTGCTAAAAGTAAGTCACACAATAGATTAGGAATTTTATATAAATTACTAGAATGGGGCCAACAAGAGGAATACAAAAAATTGGTCACTTATAACATGTATAAAAATAAAATTTACCATACAAAAAAAAAAACCTAGTATTCTAGTTTTTTTTTACCTACTAAAGAACATATTTTCAAAGAATGGATGAAATGCATTTGAAGGAGAAGGAATTACATAGAATGTAAACAATTATCCTTTCACAATCCATTCAAATGAAATGTATTTCAATCAATCCATCTATGAAAATGTGTTTTCTTTATATCATTAAATCTTCCTCCACTAAAGGGTTAGCCAAAAGTCTTTAGAAAATAGATTAATCTAGTCCATGTCTTTTTAGAAATGAGCTTAATTTTATTTAAAAGTTGTATCACAAAAAAAATGTATCTTTGAAAAATTTTACGCTCATTTGAGTCTTTCTTATGAATGTTGGCCTAGTTTTTCCTAGATTTAATGGTGTACATGTGGTCAAAAAAATCACATTAGGTCTTGGACCCTTGTGAATCAATAAGAATTATATGATGTCTTGTAAAAGTGTTGTAAAGAGTTGTAACAAACTTTCATGCTTTTCTAGACTTGTCATCAATAATTTGACCCTTTCTTATGTTTCAATGGCCCCTTAATACACTTTATGGCTATACTTAAGTGTGTTTCATAGAATAATCCCATTAAAAATCATTAAATGTACTTCAATTCCCAACACCCATTAAAATTTCCCTGGTGGGACCAAGTCACCACCTAGGGTGACTTAGTCCCACTTGGCATAAAGATCAAAATTATTTTAAAATTCTAGCGAAATTTCTTCTAACCTTGAGGTCGGCCTGTAATGTGTTATTTTCGAGAAATTTTGTAAAATCAAGTGTAAATAAAGGGTTTTTCTCTCATTTTCACTCCAATTCACTCATTCATTCAAGCAATCATTTTCAATCATTCAAGCATTCAAACAATCATTCAATCAAGTATTTTCAAGTATATTGGAGCAGTCATTAGAATATCTTCATATTTCTTCTTCAAGGGTTTGGTGAGTTGTGGAATTGCATGTTGTTCATTCATCATTCTCTTTTCATTTCATTTCATTTTCAAGGGTTTGATTAAACCAAACTAGGGTTTGACCAAGGCTAACCCCTATTCTCTAACCCTTAACCCTTTTTCCCCTCTTTGCATGTGTTTTGTAGGTCTTGTATGTAGATTTGTCAAAGAGAAAGGTGTTAAAAGTTGTCATCAATCCATCAAAGTCATTCAAGTCAACAAATCCCTAAAAGATGCTTGAAGATCACCTACAGACCGAATTCTCTAGATTCAGATCCAAACACCTATCAAGAACCAAAGTGTAAACCAAAAGCTACAGATTGCATCTTCAAAATTCTCAAAAGCTGAAGGTGGACTAAGTCACCATCAGTGGCAAATTAGTCCCTCTATCAGGCCTTTTTTTTTTTTGTATTTTTGGATACCCTTTTGGCTGAAACCTGTTCTGACAGAATCTCCTTGAAGCAGGACTAAGTCGCCCAACTTGGCATAAGTGTCTTAGGTGGATTCAATAGTAAATTCTACTAGATTCCAGAGCCTCTCTACATCACATTCTAGTTTCCAAGTGTACCTCTCTAGTCTCTTTCATTTATGTTATTATTTGTTTGCATTCTTAGTTCATTTTGCATACAACATTATGTTTTCAAACATCTTGCATTTCATTAGTTTTGTATTAATAAACAACATATTTTATCAGTTTATTGCATTTAGGACATCACATTTAGACACAATTCATCCATATTTCATTAGTTTTGAGTGGGTACATTGCACATTTTGGCCTACCTCTCTCATTTTAGGTGCAAAACCCTAGAAGCGTTACAGAGCATTAGGGTGCTAAAATCATTGTCCATGTTTTGGTGAACCTAACTTTAGAACATTTCACTTCCGATTTCAAGTGCATTTACATCCTAGGAATAGCTTGCATCAACATTGCATTATGATTTGCATTGTTAAATTGCATCATAGGGTTATAAAAATTGCATTAATGAAAATCTCATATAGCTTCCATTTTTGCATTGCATTTCATTGAAAATAAACAAAATTCTACATTCTCATACTATATCTGCATAAATAATAAATTTACATTTAAAAATTCTAAATTTTTTCAAAAAAATCACTACTTGGACTAATTCGCCACCTTGGATGACCGAGTCCAGTTACATATTTATTACTACATTTTCTAGGATTTAATCTGTAATTTATGCATTTTTGCTTGTTGTTTCTATATTTCTATGTTGCTTTCCAAAATTTTAGTTATTAGCATTTTATTGCTCTTAGTTTACATTGCATTTGCATTCACCCAAATTTAGAGACCTTTGCATGGGTGTTTGGTGTCCTATTGCTAATACCTTAGTGAGAAGAAGTTTGAGACTCATGTTATACGATGATAACACACTCATTGTGGATATTGGGTTATCCAAATCTTCCACTCCTAATATTGCAACTAGTACACTAGGCATGGAAACTACCTTTAGCAGCTCTTTGCCTTCCCATAACATGCAAGTTGACAGACAAAATGATCATATACCACAAGACAAAATAATTAACATTCATGAGGACTTAACACATCTCCAACATCAAGTGTGTCTTGGAAAAATCTCATCCACTATAATTCCTACCATAGAAAACATTCATCACATGCTTGAAAGTGAACAAGTCTTGGACATCATGAAACAAATACTTGACATATACCAAAAACATATTCCTTCCACCTCTAGTGTCTCTCAACCAACAAACACTCTGGTTAGCCAAGGAGGACCTAACACTTCTCCTCCTTAAACAATGGCATCCATTCCTACATATACCACTCCTCATGTCACTACAGCCATGCAACCAATTAGTAATGTGATTCCTTCCTTGACTATTCTTGCTAGCACTCATAATTCATATGTGACATTACATGTTTTTTCCTCTCCTACAATACCATCTATAAGCATTCCATTCACTTGACCTACCACTACATACACTCCATCACCACTTTCCCTTCTGCCTCATACTACTTACAATGACCCTCTCATAACACAACTTTTCTAAATAGTTTAATTCGTGCAAAAACAAATGTCCCCACCAACCAAAATTAGAATATACCACCCACCTATTATGTTTGAAGCAACCCACTATTTTTGGAAATATTGCAAACAGTGATGCCACAAGGAATAGAGATGTCCCAGATGTATATGTCGAGGATATTGAGAAAAATAAAATAAGAAGTGCTACAGGTTGTCAGTGATGAGCTGAAGTTCTTTTTGTTAGTGTGTTCAATACATTGTTGTTCTGAGGTTATGGACTACAGGGTTTCTTGTTGAGTATATATCTAGTTTATCCATGTCAAGTTTTAGAGATCCGCATGAAGATTTGTATTCTAATAGTTTTTCAATTACTTTATTTTGTGTTCTTGAGTGGAGATCATGTGATTTCAGTAAGTCTAGTTGTTGCAGACACTTCTCTAGTGTTTCATGATGCTTGTGGATGCTTCTAGTTCATGCTCTATTTGTGTTGCATGTCTTCATTGATCGTTGTGCTCATGAATCAATATTTTCTCTTATGTGTTCATTTTTTCATGTTCTTGGTTGACAAGGTGTTGAAGTGTGTTAATGATCTTTGAGGAGTAATTAATTGAACTGGTTCATGTTTAGAGATGTTATTTTTCAGTCTTTACTATGTTGTGGCTGACCTTGGTTGATTCGTATGAATAATCTTTATTTGATCTGAGCTGACTATTTGTGTGAACCCCGATTCCAAACTTCCATGAATAAAGAAAACAATGAAATTATTAGATTAAAATGAAAGGTTAGAATAAGAATTCCCCATAAAATCTATTTGCATTGTTAAATAACAAGGAAAAAGATGAAATAATTGAGCAAATACAAACAAAGATAACTATTCCTATTCTAAAACAAAGAAAACACTTGATCTTATAGGGGAATTGGTGCTACTTTGATGTGAAAAGTAGCCCTTTCCCAAACCCTTTTTGATAAGCTCTTGATGATGGATGAACAAGATGTCAAATGATGAAGATTGTGCATTAAGATGAGAAACTTGTGGAGATAGATACTAATATTGTGGAGGAGCAATAAAATAGAGGAGACCTCTATTTATAACCAAGAAAGATGGAAGAATGCAAAACATGGAGGATCTAGAACTAAAGATCCACCAATGACAAGATGCCACTTGTCAACATGTGAGAGGTTGAGGAATGAGCACATTTTGGTCAATGTGCCAAAGAGGGGGAGATTTGAAATTTGAATTTGATGACATGACATGTTTAGGGGGGATGAAAGATGAGTTAAATGCTAAGTTTGACTTGTGTAAGAGACATGTAAGAGCTCTTAAATGCTTTGTTGGATGTACAAGTCAATTTGGGGGGAGATTTCAAACTTGGAGAATATTCCTCAAAGATGCCATGTTGAAAATAAATAAAAATTTTAATAAATCATTTAAATGCATTTTTATGTGCAAGTGGCAAAATCTAGAGAATACAAGTGATTAGGATTAAATTAATTAGGATTTGATTTTAATTTAATAGGAGATTAGGTCATTTTGACTTTTGACTTAGATTTTAGGATTTAAATAAATCAAAGTTGAGAGGAGAATGATTTTAGATTTAATTATTAAATAAAGATTTGATTTATTTAATCAAAGAGAATGATGTTAGTGTTAAATCAAATAAAGATGGATTTATTTAATTTAAATGGATGACCTTAGAAGATTAATCAATTAAACTTGATTTATTTAATTGATTAGGAAAATATGATTTAATTAAATATGAGGAATGGATGTTATCAATTTCACATGTCTACATTTTTCCCCTCTTTGAAGCAATGCACTTGCTGCATTGGTTCAAAGAATAAACCTACCGTGATCATAATTCAAAAAAATTCTGATTTTTTTTTAGATGCCCCAGTGGGAAGAAGTATACTGGTACATTTCCCCCTCGAGAGATCAAGAGAAAGATTCAATTTGAGGGTCAATCTCATGACAAAGAGGTTCAAGATGGATGTATGGATGATTGTGATGATGATGCAAATGAGATGGTTTTAAGATGGTGAGAATAAAAAATATATATTATCCTAAACATCTTAACTGATGATGCTATGCATGTGAGATGGATGATGTCATATGCTACTATTATGAGATTTATGTATAATAATGGTTTATGGATGCAAGATGGATGCAAGATGGATGCATTGGTGATGTTATGTTAGCGTAGAGAGCAGAAAGAAGAATGAGATGATGACAAGAGGATCCAACAAGTCTATGATCTAATGAGACTTTATTAGAGATGATGATGATGATAGATGATGTTTCGCTTATCAAGAATTGGAATTTTAAAAGGGCTACTTAGCTTATGTTTTGATAACACACATAGATACGATGCATCAAGGTATAAAGAACCAAGATGGTATTGTAATTAGTGTGATGGACTTTGACTTGACAAACAGATAGGAGTATTCTTTTTCACACTTGACATATGGAAACCTTGCTAGGATGCACCTAACAAAGCAAGTATTTGGCAAGTTATATTACAAGAATATCCAACAAGCACAACAAACAAAAGATAATGATCATTGCTCCATTCCTATCTCTCTAAATCCTTTTGTTTGGACATCATTGAGAGGTCCTTGGAATGAGTGCAATAAGATAAATCAAAAGAAAAGATCAAGTATGCAAACAAACAAATGTTTTTCATACCTCCAGCCAAAGGGGTGTGTGTTGATAAGATAAGAATCCAAATTGATATCCAAAATGGTGCCCATTGTTAGAATGATATATCCTAGGACATGCATTGTATAGGATGATGATGGGTTGATAAGTTGTTTAATAGGATTTTTGATATGAAGTTGATTGACATGTTTGTGAATGATCAAGAGTTTGATTTTTCATTTAAAAGATTGTTGTTTCAATTTTGATTTTACGTTTGAAGTTTTCTTTTGCTGATTGTTGTGGTTGTTTCTATTTGTTTTGCCAAAAGATGAAGGGGATGATTGATTTATTATGGATGAGATTTTACGAGTGAAAGTGAAATGAGACGGATGGATTTTTTTCAAATATTTGGATGTTTTTGATGTTTTTGAAATGTTTTGAGGCTGTTTTTGGGTTTTTGAATATTTCAAATGTTTTGTTTTTACATATTTTCAAATGTTTTTGGATTTTGCGAGATCTTATGAATGTTTTTGAATTTTGTGTCTCAGGGGCTGATAAAATATTAGCCTTGCCTACATTTAAGCTCAGAGACGATGTAGTTTGGATCTAGTGTTTTTGATGCTTTTCTGACTTTTTGACCTATTTTTGGATTTTGATATGATTTGGATGTTTTTTGGATTTTCTTGGTTTTTTGATGTTTTTGGATTTTTACATGATTTTGATGATTTGGATATGGATATGATATCAATGATTTTTTTTGGGATTTTATTGAAAACCAAGCTAGGGTTGATGGATTGATAACATTATTGAGGATACACAACAATGCAAGGATAGTGTTAAGCAACACAAGGATTAGGATGTATATCCCAAGATGATGAGGGATTGATGATTATCTAACATTGTTGAGGATATACAACAATGCAATGATAGTGTAAAGAAACACAAGGATATCCCGAGATGATGATTTTTGGATTGGATTTGATTGATCATGATTTTGAAGCCTGGTTTGGAACAAAATTTGTTTTTGGATGATTTAATGTGGCATTGAAGATGTGACTGATAGTGATTACTTGGATTGATGTTCGATGAAAGATGAAGCTTGATAAGGAACATTTTCTCGTCAAAATATTCCATGGGCTAGTGATTTGAAATATTGATCACAAGTGGTTTGACCAATTTGATTCTACATTTTCCAATGTTCAGTTCACCACATAAGTTGGAGGATATATGTCAAGATTTATTCCCGAAGCAATATGTAAATATCTGCCCCTAGTGTCTAGCAATGTACGAAATTCCATGGATGGATGCTTGGATAAGTGTATGGGTGGATATGGAAAGCATGCAGAGGATGCCAATGATTATCTTTTGATAAGATAAGGTGCTTGAATGAAGGAATGCTTCATTAGATAATGCTTCATGGCTCAGATAGTTTTGGGTAGGATAAGATCAATGAAATTGACCTGTGTCAAGATGTTTACCATAAACAAGTGCAAAGTGTGCACCAAAATTTGTCAAGATCAAGATAGCTGGGATGATGGATGCAAATGGATGAAAATGGATTGGATAAATGGTTTATGGATGAATGGATTTATCATGGATAAGGTGGATGGAATGCTAGATTTATTACGAATGGGATGAGATGCTTCCATCTGAACTAGTGCACACAGATGCTCGATTCTACACATGCGCCTATTTTCCAGGTTCTCATCATGGTCTTTCCCAAAGTGCCACTGTAGTGGTTTTCACTAGAGAATGATTTTTATCTTGATTATTTTCATGATTTTTTGATTTTTTTTGGATTTTCACATTTTTTGATTTTTTTGGATTTTTTTGAAAGATTTTAAGCTCGTGCTAAACCACTTGGTGGTGTCAATGTAGATGCTTCTGTAATAATGTTCCATCGATATCCTACCTGAAGAAGTTTTTTTCCAAGATACATGCACTTGAATGCAACTTTTGAGATTCCTGATCTATGTTGTTGATACTGGAGTTGACTCTATCTTTGTGCATACATCATGATAGAGTGCTTTCTGAATCCTTATGATGAAGGGTTTCTGCCAATACATAGTCAATTTGAGAATTGGATATCATGTGTGGAGGCATGGATGGAGTGTGTTTATGGATAAGAGATGGATTGGTTGGCAGTTTGGAACCTTTGACTCTCCAAACTTGGGAAGATGAGCAATGATGGGTGGATATGAAAGTGTGCATGAAATTAGGACCAACTGCTTGATACACTTTGTACGTTGCTTGACAAGCCTACTTTTTCTTTTGTGGACATCCTTGATGGACACTTTTCCCTTTTTTATTTTGCCTCATAGTTTCTTTGACTAATGGAGTTTGATAGGGATAATATTTCTTTGTATGTTTTGGTATCCATGTGTATTTTATTTTTCCATTATGCTTCTCAGCTTCTCTTGCTTTGATAATATTCTTTGTGCTTTGATTCAAATCTTACTTTTGACATTTGTCCCAATTCATGGATGGGGTGATGGGTGGATGAAGATTCATGATGTGGCTGGTCATAGTATTGACATTAGTTTCATCATAAGGACTCTTTGTGATCCCTATGTTGACATTTGATTGAGACAAAGTTTCCCCTAGTATGGTGTTACTAGCACCTTCATGCTTTTATTCTACATGTTCTGGGAGCTCTTGTTTAGAATGCTTTCTCTGATAAATGACCACTATAGATGATGTTTCTGGAATTTGTTGTTCTGCTGACTTTGGAATCTCCTATTTGGTTTGACATGTTTCCTTGAGTGGATAATTTTGGATATTTTTATATATGATGTCCTCAATCTGGATTTGGGATATAGTTGATTCTAATGTTGATGACTCAGTTTGATTGTAGGAATCAATAACCTACTCCTTTTGTGTAATAATGTCAAAAGTAGAGGAATCCTGTTTTGAATGAAGATCATCTATGTGTCCATCCATAGAAAGCATCTCATGGGTAAATGGAGGAATATGTGCTATGTGGATATGATCATCATTTGTGACATCTTGTATAGATAGGAGAGTGTCCATTAGATAATTGTAGTATCTTGGAGATATAAATTCTTGATCTTGAAGGATTTCAAGATTTCTTTCGACATGCTTTGGATCAAGTTCTTGACATGGGTCAGTTTCAAAGGATGGATTGCTTATAAAGGTTCCTTGGATGTCGTCATTAGACATGGGAAGTGGCTTAATACCATCTTGACATTTGAGTGGACTTGGATCAAGTGTCAAGTTGATGATTCCTTCAGTATTTGTAATCATGACGTCAAAGGGGGTCAACATGTATTGGAAAGGACCATTGCTAGACATTGGTGAAAGATTTTGATCATGCTTTGGAATAAATTCAAGTGAGATATGTCCCCTAACTCATAAGGCGATGTATAGACATTTTCAATATGATCATTGATCGTTGGATCATAGATTATGTCAATGTGATCAAATAATTCTAACACTCCTTTAAATAGATCACTACAAAGTGGCTCTTGATGTATGGTGAGTTGATCATCGGATGGGGTAGAAACATCTTCAATGCGCTCATTGATGGATAGATCTTGATCATTGTTCTCAACAATTGTGGTTTAGAGATTGTCAATGTCTTCAACCATAGGGTCAAGTGATGTTGACATTTCTTGAATTGGATCATTGTTGGGTATTCTTGGTGGATTTTGATCATGATTAAAAAGTGACCCTTGATATATGTTGATTTGATCATTAGATAAGGTAGACACAACTTCAAGGTGCTCATTGACAGATTGATCTTGATCACTGTTCTCAACAGTTATGGTTGAGAGATTATTATCGTTATAAGTATTGGTTGAATCTTGACCATTGTCCCCAATAGTTATTATTTTTTTATTGATCAATCAGGTCTTGGATGGGATTTTTGAGTCGAATACAATCTGATGTTCTGTGTCCCTTTATTTTGTGAAAATAACAAAGGTGATTTTCACTGTACCATGGTGGTTTCACTAAGGGTTCTTGATAGTTCTCATAGATAGGTATTTTAATGAGATTTTCCTATGCCAATTGTTGCAGAACTAATTTTATTGGTCTCCTAACTGGTGTGTATTTTTTTTTGTTCCCTTGTGATATTTTCACTTTGAATTGACCATGTTGTGGTTGAGTTTGGAGATGTGGTGATTGATCATTGAGATGTGGTGATTGATCTTCAAGATGTGGGGGTTGGATTTGTTGATGTTGTTGATCTTGATATCTGACTTCTTAACATTGGAGATATTGTTCTTGATGTGGTTGTGGACACAACTCAATGCTTTGATGACATGGTTCAACCAATGGAAGAGTGTATTGATTTTGGAGTGAAGATGTGTCTTGGTGAAATGAGTCAATTATTTTGGCAAGTGAAGCAATTTTATCTCATAAAATTTGATCTTGATTTTGATCTTGGGGTGATCCCACAATAGTGGTTTACAATTTTTGGTCAAACTAGACACTAAAATTATTATTTTGAACTAAATCTTTACATTCGGGCACCTATAACAGCTAAACCGTGAGGAATTTGAAGATGCAAACTAGAGTCTCCTCAAATTTTGTCTGTAGATTCTAAAAATAATTTTTTCAAAATTTTTGGAATCAGATTGCACTTCTTTTTCCATCTCCCATAAAAATTGGATTTTTTCAGAAAACAACATTTTTAAAAAGTGACGCACACCATATAATGCACAACTTTTTTCCATCAAGGATAAAAATCTAATTCTTTTGAATTTAGATTTGTAACTCTAATATCTAGTGCTTCCACTTGGTTAGATATTTTTTATTGAATATTTTTTATTTAATCAAGTTTGGAAGTCAAACCAATTGCAATTCAGACATAATGCGAACGTATAATGCGTAACTTTTTCTGTATATATCGAAATTCAATTTTTTTTTGTTAGATCAAGGACTTCAATAACTGGTGTACTCATATTTTTCAAATTTTTTTTTGATAATCTGCTATTTTCCACATGTGCAGAACAAAGATCTTCATTTTCGATGAAAAACTTATGTTTAATAAAACTAAAAAAACAAATACATAATGAAACCAAAAAATATTAAAATTATATTCGGTGGATAGCTCGTTCCGAGGACTACCTAATTCTAGTTGGATTTTTGAAGAATCCTCCATTTTCATCCTCAAACCAACCTTTGAAGCATAAAAAATTAGGTTTTGTTTATGTCTGAAGGAGAGAATAAGGGTTTAGGGTGGTTCGAACGAACCCATAGGGGTTCGAGCGAACTACCCTAGTTACATGTATTTTGATTGCTTTTTAGGTGGCAAAAGCATTGAATGGGTTCACTCGAACCCTAGTTCAACCGAACCCATTTTTGGTTCATTTAAACCATCAAGTTCATACGAACCCCCAGAATCAAAAAATTTGCCATGGTGTCATTTTTTCTCAATTTTCCTTCCTGCATTAAATTGTTAACCACTATTGTGGCTTCACCCCTTGACACCATTGATATAGTTGATTTGGCTTTTGTTCAAGCAAATTTGGAATGCATGCTTGTGGTGTTTGAATGTGATCATGGACAAACTGATTTTGGACAATGTTCTAACTTGGGGTGATGCTTGGATTTGGCATGATAGGTTGAAATTAAACATTGTTGTGGTTGGGAATCACATTGCCTTGATTTAGGTAACTTTGATTTTTCATGGTGTTACCTTGACTTGGATTGATACATAGAGTCACTAACATTTTTTTTGGACTTTGAACAACATATTTATGATTCACAACCATATCCATCCCAAATTTTACCAATTTTGGATTCAAAATGTTCACGTTTGGTAAGCTTCTACTTATTATATTCATAGTTGGCATGTATGGATTTGTTGGGATAATTTTGTTCATTTCTGGAACACTCATGCATTGGGTATTTGGAAGATATATTTTTAGGTTTGGACTCAGATTTAAATCTACCATCAGGAAAGGTGTTCCAAAATTTTGACTAGGCATACTCATACTTGTTGTACCATCGAGGTTTGTAAGGGATAATGATCCTATGTACAGATTGTATAAATGTGATTTTTGATAATCAATTAGCATTGTAAGGCTTTGATAGTTTGGTTGACTTGGTTTACTCAAGATGTATGGATCAATTTTATATTCCATATTTTTCTTGTGTTTTGACCTTGTTGCAAAAGTGACCTCTAAGGTGTTTAGGACCAAATAACAAGATGGAGGATGAAAGGGGTGAACCCTAAGAAGTTGGATGTTATCTAAGGATTTGATTTTGATTGTTTTGATTGGATAATGAATTTGAAAACCCTAAGAAGTTGGATGTTATCTTAGGATAAACTTATTCAAAGAGGTGATAATTTAACTAGGAATGTGTGGAAGGATTCATCCAAACACACCTAAATAAACAAGTGATTTTGATTTGGTTTAAAGATGTACCCAAATCTAGATAATGATGTTTCCAAAGCTCTAAAGTTGTTTATGAGATGAGATGATAAATTCTTGGAATGGATGAAGTAATTGATCCTAAATGAACCTAAGAAGGGCTTGTTTACTAGACCAAGATATTGAAGAACATATTTTTCTCTAATAGTAGTTGAAAACCAAAAGACCAATGTTTGCATGAAAACCATATGACCAAAATATTTCAAGCACATGTGTGGGGTCCAATTGTTTCTTAACTTTGCTTAATGACTTCTTTTTACTACAAAAAATTCTAGTTTAGGTCTTTGAGCTAGATGTCTAATGTCTTAACTTCTTCCTATCCCACAAAGTGTATCATGTGGAAATCAGAGAAATCAAAGCAAGAGTTACCTAATGTTTACTTTAGTAGGAGAAAATTGAGATGAAATTCAAATGCCTAGAAACCTCTAAGGATATGAATGCCAAGGGAAAGCAATGGCATGTCAATTCATTCAAGGATATTTGCTTCTCCTAAAGGGTTTGAGATTTGATGCTCATGTTAAATATTTGTTTCCAAATTTTTTTGAACAAGCAAAGTGTTTTGTAACCAAGAAAAATTACAATCCTATGGATATTTGACGCAGTATTTGTTGAGTCCCCACTTGGACAAGTCTATCTACTCTTACTTCTAGTGAATGGTTAGATGATTGACCATAGAAGATCCCCCTTATAGTGCACTCACTTCTCAGGTTAGCCAACCATCAATACCCGTGAATATCCCATGGCATACTTGCCATCTCTACTAAAAGTTGTAAAAGTGTGGGGCAGCTTCAGAACAACCATTCTTGTTGCAACAAATAGATTAGGATTTTGGCCTTTCTAAAACAAGGGTTTTAATTCTGACTTTCCATTTGTAGGAGTTGACCCATTGAGGCAAGAGACCATTGCTGCCCTTCTCGTTGGATCCAACTGCGTGATACTGGCCTTTGTTCCAGTACCCACTTTTATATCCCAAATGGAAATACTCTTGGCTCAGAGTGTTACCAGTTGAATCGTTTCCTTGGGTGTGTACTTTTTCCTCAAGGAAGGCCCTCTAAGATAAACAACTCACTTGCAAAGTTTGTTCAATTTAATACCCAAATTGAAAATGTACAGGCAATTACTTACACAACTTAATGTCACAAAAAGGCCTTTTGATTCTCAAGATTGTCGTGAGGCATGCGAGAAGTGCATACGTCCTTTTAGTGATATTACTTTGAGTAATTAATTACAAGACAAAAAAAACTTGTTCATTTTAAGTCCACAAAGCAATGATTTTGATTCATTTTAAAGAACCAAAATGAGATATGAAAATCACCTTGTTCAATTGTTAAATCTGAAAACCAACTCTAGTAAGTTTGTCCTAAAGTTTTTTTTAAGCCCTTTGTCATGAAAGTTGAATTGTTATTTTTATAGTGTTATTTTTAGAATCCAAAAAGACAAGAGTTGGTCTAAATTAGAAAATGAAAGCGTAAAATGGATGCTTCAAGTTATTACAATAAACATTTAAAAATGCTAAGTTCAATGCCCACTTTTTGAACTTAAATTTGCTTGTTATGTTCTTTGATTCCAATGCCCAATTTCAAAGCCAACCCTGAAAATGGTACAAAGTTATCACAAATAAGAAATATGATATTTCAAGGAAATCAAGATAAACAATAGTTGATAGTCATAGATAAACATGAAACATAAGCTACGTCAAGATAGATAATAGTTGAGGTAGATGACCTTTCCATTGCTTCTTGTATCCACTGTACCATAACCTTTATAAATACAAGATTAGAAATATAAATTTAGAAATTAAAAATCTTTTGAAAATGATATCATCAAAATTGATTTCCACACTAAAAGGTATTTCTATCATCTATTGCAGTGGATGTCATACAAAGCTTGTAAATACAAGAATCAAATTTGAAACTTTAAATTATGATGTGAGTTCAAGTCCAAAATCTGGTCTATCACGTTAAAGGGGAGTCATTGGTATGAAATTTCTTAAAGACCAAGTCATATCACCATAATTATTTGTTTGGATTTGCTTCCCTTTAAAAATGAAAAAAGATATGTAGAAGGTCATACTTGGCTTTTAGCAGAGTGGACAACCAATACTCAACATATACTTTAATTTCTCAATGCCCCTTTCTATGTGCTCTTTAAAGAAGATTGTCAGAGTGCTTGAAACTTGGACATATTCGACAACAACCTTCCTAAAAATTAATGTATTTCTAACTCGATGCTTTTTTCAGAAATCCGGTACACTCTAGAGCAGCAATTGACTTATCGCTCCCACAAAGATTTATTCCTATCTTTGTGATTTTTTACCTTAGACTAATAATATTAGACTACTCACCTTTAGCATTCATTAGCTGAAAAGACATGAGAAGCTCTCTAGTCTATGTTGTAGTACTATTATCTGCTACAATTATGATATAATTACATGTCATTTTAAGTAGCTAAGTCAATTGGGTTAAGAGATTGGATACAGGCTGCTAAGGCCCCACGCAAAAATAGTATCTTTTTCTTCATGAATGAAAAATGTACGTCTGTAGTACGGGGAGAAACTATGTTTCTACCTAAAGATAAACCCTAGAGAAGTAAATAAATAGAAAAGAGTATTAAGTGTTTGTTGAAGCTATTGTTTAGTTGTCTCCTTCCACATTCATCATGTCTGTGAATTTTGTATCTACAAGATAATGTAGAAATATTAATATTTCCAAAATTTATAGAGGTAAAAGTTGGTGACTTCGCAGTATATCAATGTAAAAAATGTCAGCCATTTAATAATATTTGAAAGAACAATGATAAAAAAATTTTAGCATAATTAAGAAGGCATGTCAAAAGTAAAGTTTGCAGTGAAATCATAATTTATCCTCCTCTCTAAAGAAGTTTAAGAAGATTTTCCAAGTTCATAGCTCTCCTCTCTAAATAATTTTAAGAAGAGTTTCTGCGCACATCAACAAATTTTCCAGTCAACACTTAAGCCCTTTTCAAACAAAACTTTGGTGCCTTTCACTTCTCCAATTTTGGTGAGCAGCACAATTGTAGGAAGATGCACTAAAGGTGTGAGAAACTTTCAAGAAAATGTAATTGGAAGGTGTCAATCCAAATTCCAAAGCCTTCGCTAGTCAGCTCATACCACAAGAAGCATTCACAAGCTTACACAAACAACCTTCGTGTGAGAGATAAATGCACAAACTTAGGTTTTGGAAACACACATTTTTCTTTCTTTGGAATAGCACAGAGAATATCAGAATTCTTCAAATTGAGTAAATGCAGTGCCTTTACTCCCTCATGCCTTAGCTATATGACTAGCAATGGTAGTCAAGTATATCACAAATATCATCCCTTCAATTGATCATTAACCTTCACATGATTTGTACAATCGACCTAGGTGTGTAACAGTGCTTGGTTGGTGCAACTTCCTACAGTGTTTCTTACCTACAGAAGTCAAAGCATATAAGCACACAAAGTAGAGAGAAGTTTGTTGCCTGTGTATTAACAAGATCTACTGCTAAGTGTGTGGATTTAATTAATGTTCATCTGTCAAAATCTTGAGGAGAATGTATCATCTTTTTTTTTTCAATAGTTGGAGACATCAAGTACGCTGAATAACAACGTAGTTTCGAAACTATTACTCTACTATATGCATTAAAGATTAGCGAATAAATGTTCTCACTCTGTCGTGGGTTAGAATTGACAACAAGTTGACCACAAATAGATATGTGAATTCAAGAAAATTAGAGAATGGCATAATAAGTATGTGAAACATTAAATGAGACGCTTCTTTTCATTTGCATTCAAGAGATTTTAGTTTCATATGCAATCAATGACTTCCAAATTAAATGTGTGTAGAAGTGTTTCATTAAATCAAAAGGCCTGTTTAGAAAACACTAAGAAAAAATGTTTTCATCTGAAATGAAAAAAATTAGAAACAAAGCAAGCACATTTGACAACATTAAGAAAGCCTGTTTTCTTATCTTAACATTTAGAACACATGTTTAGAAATTAGAAATGTAGGAGACTCATTTCTAATGCAATTTACCAACCAACACTTTAAAAACAAAGAAAAATAACCAATAGACTTTATACTCCATTCCAAGCTTGAAGCCCTCCTTCTAGTGCCATTATGTGAGCCTCGATTCCAAACTTAGAAAAACAAAGCAAAAAATCAAATTAATATCTATAAAAATGCAAGGTTAGAATAAGAATTCGCCATAAAATCTATTTGCATTGTTAAAGAACAAGGAAAAAGATGAAATAATTGAGAAAATACAAACAAATATAACTATTCCTATTCTAAAACAAAGCAAACACTTGATCTTATGGGGGGATTGGTGCTACATTGATGTTAAAAGTAGCCCTTTCCCAACCCATTTTTGATAAGCTCTTGATGATGGATGAACAAGATGTCAAATGATGAAGATTGTGCATCAAGATGAGAAACTTGTGGAGATAGATATTAAGATTGTGGAGGAGATATACAATAGAGGAGGCCTCTATTTAAAACCATGAAGGATGGAAGAATGCAAAACAAGGAGTATGTGGGACTAAATATCAACCAATGAAAAGATTCCACTTGTCAACATGTGAGAGGTTGAGGAATGAGCACATTTTGGTCAATGTGCCAAAGACGAGGAAATTTGAAATTTGAATTTAATGACATGACATGTTTAGGGGGGCTGAATGATGAGTTAAATGATAAGTTTGACTTGTGTAAGAGACATGTAAGAGACATGTAAGAGCTCTTAAATGCTTTGTTGGATGTACAATTCAATTTGGGGGGAGATTTCAAACTTGGAGAATATTCCTCAAAGATGCCAAGTTGAAAAGAAATAAAGATTTTAATAAATCATTTAAATGCATTTTCATGTGCAAGTGGGGTATGTGCAGGATCATCATAGAAAAAATAAGCCCTTAAGTGGCAAAAAAAATAGGAAAATCAGAGTTAGGAAACTTCACATAAAAATTTGAATAAGTTATCTATATTATTTCAAAAATGTGTAAGAATAGAATCTATAGCAAATTGAATGTAGTTTCTAAACTACTAGGTTTGTTTAAAAAAAGAAATCTAGTTGGTGAAAATTTGAAATTTCAATGCAGTAGTACTTAAATTTTAGGAAAAAAAATAAGAAGTGTCTGTCTAACCACCCTAACCACAATAAAATGATAACATTTTTTTATAATATTTTACATATAAGTAGAGGACTCGTGTCCCAATGTGATGAGTATTTTTTTGTAATTTTTTTCAAAGTAAATAATTAATTTTGATTTTTATTACAACTTTTAAAAATATAAAATTTGTATGTCGACCACCTTAACTTGGTCAAAACTTCATGAAATTCAAATTTTCTTTTTTAATCCTATAGTATGTGAAGCATATAATGTGACACATGTTTTGGATTCAAAAAATGTGATACCATTTGAAAGCTATAAATATTTTTCAATCAGTCTATCAATCAGCACTTTAGTCATAATTTGAATAGAAAATGAATAATAATTACTTATTAAATTCAAATTAAAGCATAATTTATATTGGTGGAAAGCTAAGAATCTCCTTTAAAAATTATTTTTGTTTCATCAATTTTGGGTAAAAAAAAAATCGTCAGCCACATACCCATCATATTGCCACTTTTTGGCCCATCATGATCCTACACATACCCAGTGGTAAAATCTAGAGAATACAAGTGATTAGGATTAAATTAATCAGGATTTGATTAATTTAATAGGAGATTAGGTGATTTTGACTTTTGACATAGATTTTAGGATTTAAATAAATCAATATTGAGAGGAGAATGATTTTAGATTTAATTAAATAAAGATTTGATTTATTTAATCAAAGACAACGATGTTAGTGTTAAATCAAATAAAGATGGATTTATTTAATTTAAATAGATGACCTTAGGAGATTAATCAATTAAATTTGATTTATTTAATTGATTAGATGAATATGATTAATTAAATATGGGGAATGCATGATGTCAAATTCACATATCTACAGTTTGTATTCATTTTATTATTCTGTTGGAGTTGACTTATAGTGATGTAATCTCTTGTTGCATATATATAAGAGCGATTGTTTTATCATTTGGAAGGGTGCATGTGAGTGTGAGTATGTAAACTGTGCAAATCCCATGTCAAAATATTTTTTACATCATTCAAAGGTAGAGCAAAAAGGAAGAAGAGTGAAGAAGTGTTTATGTGCTTAACAAGAACTATAACCAAAAATTAGTAGATGATATTTTCTTAGTTCAAAGTCTAATGGATTTAATCAAAATCTTTTTGTCAAACAGTGTGTCTTCCTTTTTAATTTAGTAGTGAGCTCTAGGTAGTGTTCCTGAATGCATGTGCATTCCCCATTCATATTCTCTTATACTTTTAATAGGGTATAATCTTTGGGACTAACCTCCACCGTGGTTTTTCCCCTAATAGGGTTTCCACATAAAAATCTTGGTGTTATGTGTGCTTCTAATGTGTTGTTCATTTATTCTTTCATGATTAATGATCAGATCTAAGAATAAGGTTAATAAGTTGAATAAGTTTGAAATATGGTGAAAACTAATTCACCCCCCCTCTCAGTTGTCTACCCTTGAGTTGCCAACAATTGGTATCAAATCTTGCAATTCCTTGGAATTGAACTTTAACAGTTTGAGGTGATCCGGGATGGCGAATTATAAGAAGGATAGTCCTAGATTTGATGGAACAAATTATTCTTTATGGAAGACTCAAATGGAGTGTCATCTAAGATGCATTGGTGAACCCTACTAGAGCATTACATGTAATAGATATATTATTCCACTGAATAGTACTTATGCTGAGTATAATATTTGGGCCAAGGAAGCTTTGTTGAGTGCTTTGATTGATACTGAGATGAAAAATGTGATGGATCTGAAGACTGCTTATGAGATATAGAAAAAGTTGGAGACCTTGTATGAAGGTGATGCTAATGTGAAGATTGCTAAGCTACAAAGTCTGAAAGGGAAATACGAAAAGTTAAAAATGGGTGATGATGAAAATGTTACTACTTTCATGCAAAGAGTGAATGAACTTGTGTGTGGTATCAGATGTGCAGGTGGACAAATAGATGAATCAAATATTGTTGTTAAAGTGCTTAGATCCTTGCCTAATTCTTACAAAGTCAAGGCTAGTGCTATTGAAGAGCTACAAATTGTAACAAATGTTACCAGAGATATGTTGATTGGTAAGCTTACTGCTTATGAGTTGAGTGAATTTGGTGATGCCCTTCCTAAGGTTTAATATTCATTTAAGGGAACTACTTCTGGAAGATATAGACAGAGATATGATTCAGGTGAAAGTTCATCAAGAAAAACATTCAAGTATGAGGATGAAATGAAATACCTTGATGAATAAGAAAGAGAGCCAAAAGAACTTGAAGTATTGATTATGAAAAGAGAAGCCAGAGGACAAGGTAAGTGTAAAGGGAAGTTTCCTATTAAATGTTTCTCTTGTAATAAGATAGGTCATTTTGCATCAAGGTGTCTTGTGAGAGTTTCCAAGCCAAGATTTAACAAGCCTAAATTCCAAAAGAAGTGTTACTATGTTGCTGATGAAGGTGTGATAGATGATGAATCTGACAAAGGAAATGCTAGTGAAGATGAATTTTTGTTTATTGCTATCAAGGAAAATAATCCCACATCTACTAAATCTGCTAGTTGTACAAATGTGGAGAAATCCCTAGCTACTTTAATTGAAGAGAAATATGAATGGGTAATTGACAGTGGTTGTTCTCACCACATGACATGAGATAAAAGAAAGTTTGTGAATTTGGAAAAGTATGATGGTGGTCTTGTAAGATTTGGTGATAATACAATTGGTGTGATCCATGGAAGAGGATGCATTTCTCTTGATGGTAAGCATAATACTGGTGATGTCTTGTATGCTGAAGGTTTGAAGCATAATATTTTAAGTATTGGAAAAAAGGTTGATAACGGATACAATCTTCAGTTCATGGATGGTAAGTGTAAAATTTTGGGAAATTTTGGAAATGTGATTGCATCAGGTACAAAGACAGAAGGTAATATTTTCCACCTGAGTGTTGCTAGTAAAAGTTGTTTGATTGCTCAAATTGATGAAAGTTGGTTGTGGCATATGAGAATGTGTCATGTTAACTTTGATAATATTGTCAAGATTAGTTCCACTAAGGTTGTGAGAGATATTCCTAAGCTAATGAAACCTACTAATGCCATATGCAAAGAATTTCAGTTAGGAAAGCAAACAAGAATTTCATTTCAGAGTAAACAAGAAAATTCAAATGGATTGTTCGATCTTTTGCATACTGACTTGTGTGGTCTTGCTAGAACTAGAAGTTTACAACGTTACAAATATTTCATGTTGCTTATTAATTATTATTCAAGGATGATGTGGGATATGTTCTTAAGGGAGAAATTTGAAGCTCTGGAAAACTTCAAGATCTTTAAGGCTATGGTTGAGACAAAGACAGGTCTAAAGATTAAGTGTCTGAGATCAGATAGAGATGGTGAATTCACTTCCAGTGAGTTTAATTCTTTTTGTGAAGAGGATGGAATAAAGAGAAAATTATCTACACCACGAACCCCTCAACAAAATGGAGTTGTGGAAAGGAAGAACATAATAGTTCTAGATGTTTCTAGAACCATGATGTTGGAAGGAAATGTACCTCATATCTACTGGAGAGAAGTTTTGAGTATTGTTGTGTACACACTTAACCAAGTATAAATCAAGGGCGATACTGGTAAGACTCCTTTTGAGCTATGGACTGGTCAAAAACCTATTCTTAGATATTTCAAGATCTTTGGAAGTAAGTGTTATATCAAAAGAGATGAAGATATGGAAAAGTTTGATGCTAGGAGTGTTACAATAAGAGATTGAATAAAATGGTTGAAAGTGAAAATGTTAAGGTTGATGAAGACATAGTTGCACTATCCAGAACCCGTGGATATGATTTTGATGACCAGAATGACAGTACAAACAAAGGAAAGCAAATTCAAACTTCAAGTCAAGTTTAAATAATTTCAGTGAATCAAGAAAATCAAGAGGAAGGAGAAACTGATGGAAGAACAAAAGACAGATCAGAAGAGCCTAAAGTTGTAGAACATTCCAAGAATACTTTGAGGTATGTAAGATTGAAACATTTAGAGAATCAAATCATTAGTGACAAGAGCAAAGGTGTCCATACTAGGAGAAATATTGCAGAAGAATATTGTTTGATTTTAAAGATTGAGCCTACTAATGTGAATGAAGCATGCAAAGATGAACATTGAGTTGAAGCAATGAAAGAGGAACTACAACAAATAGAAAAGAATGATACATGGATTCTTGTTCTTAGACCTAAGGATAAGAATGTAATTGGAACTAAATGGTTTTTTAGAAACAATTTGAATGAACAAGGTGAAGTGGTTAGAAACAAAGCAAGACTGGTATGTAAGGCATATTCATAGATGGAAGGTATTCATTTTGAGGAAACCTTTTCCCCTATTGCTAGAATTGAAGTTGTGAGATTTTTTCTTTCTTATGTTGCTTACAAAGACTACAAAGTTTATCAAATGGATGTCAAGTATGCTTTTCTAAATGGTGAATTGGAAGAAGAGGTGTATGTTGAGAAACCTAATGGATTTCAGTTGACTGGTCGGGGAGATATGGTTTTTTGATAGAACAAAGCATTGTATGGACTCAAACAAGCTCCTAGAGCATGGTATGTCAGATTGGATAAGTACTTGGTGAATCTTGGATTTAAAAAAGGTACTAGTGATAGTAATATGTATTTCAAGAATGATAATAAAGATTTGATTGTGGATGTTTTCATTAATGATATCATATTTGGAGGAGATGATATCTTGTGCATGAAGTTTGCTAATGAGATGTGGAATGAATTTGAGATGTCAATGATTGGAGAGATGAAATTTTTCTTAGGATTGCAAATTACTCAGTTAGATAAAGGGATATTTATATCTAAGTCCAAGTATGTGAAGGAATTGCTAAAGAAATTCAGTATGGAAGATTCAAAGCCAATTGGTACAACCATGGTGATCAAATGCAAGTTGACAAGTGATGATGATTCTTTGAAGGAAAAATAGACTAGATACAGATCAATGATTGGTGGATTGCTTTATTTGACTCAAACTAGGCCTGATATCATGAATGTTGTATGTATTATTGCAATATTTCAAGCCAATCCCAAATAATCTCAAGTGACTGCTATGAAGAGGATTTTTAGATACTTGAAGGGGATAGTTGATTTTGGTCTATGGTATCCCAAAGATGATGATCTTACTTTGAGTGCCTTTATATATGTTATATGGGCAGGAGATGTGAATGATAGGAAAAGTACTAGTGCTGGAGCATTTTTCTTTGAAAAGAAGTTGATTTCATGTTTAAGCAGAAAGCATAATGCTATTTCCTTATCTACTACAGATGCATAATACATTGTTGTTGCTAATAATTGTACTCAAGTACTATGGATGAAGTAGATGTTGAAGGATACTAGAGTTGTTTATGATGAGCCTATTGTTATATTCTATGATAACTCAAGTACTATTAAAATTTCTAAGAATCTAGAGCTGCATTCCAAGACCAAGCATATATCTATCAAGTTTCACTTTTTGAGAGAGAAGTTAAGTGAAAAGGAAGTTAGATTGGAGTATGTGCCTACTAAGGAGCATATTGCAGACATATTTACCAAGTCGTTGCCTAAAGATACTTTTAAACTTATCTCAGAGGAAAGTTAGGGGTGATCACCCCTCCTAATTAGAGCTAAAGATGCATTGATTTGTATCAATTTGTGCACTTCATGATCATATTTTGATCCAAATTGATGTTGTGGTGGCTGCTACTCAGGGGAGTAGTCAAATTTTTAGATGTTTAGGTGTTCAGATATGTGGTTCAGAGCTTGCATAGAAGAGATCTTTGTCATTGATGTCAGAGGGGGAGAAGAGTAATGTGAAAAATCTTTGGGGAGAGAAGAGTTGATGAAAAAAGCTTGTGCTGCCACAATTGTGGTTTACAATTTCTAGGAGACCCTGATTTTTGCTGAAATCACATATTTTTAGAAAATATAATGATTTAATCCTTGAAATGTTCCAATTGAAGAGGGTTTTATAAAACCACTTTAGACCAAGCCCCCTTGGATAGAACCCCGCTAGTTTTAAACCATACCTATAATAGAGTCTCCTTCACACCTATCAAAATGTTGATAAAAACCAGTTGATTTACCTTTTGGGGGATCAAATGAATTGATTTAAAATTTATTTTTTTGTAAGTATGTAGTCCTTATTATAAGCTTCCAAAAGAGTATAATTTTAATAAAATTTAATTTGATTACTATATTTATTTTTTATTCCTTGTGAATGTAGGTTTTTCACCTAAAATCAAGCTCTTTGTTCTACACATGTGGAAAAATAGAATATTATCAAAAAAATTTTGAAAAATATGAGTGCACTAGATATTGAAGTCCTTCATCCAACAAAAAATAAAAATTGAATTTTGATACATACAAAAAGTTACATGTTATAATTGCGCTATGTTTGAATTGTAATTGGTTTGACTTCAAAACTTGATTAAAAAAAAATATTCAATAAAAACTATCTAACCAAGTGGAAGCACTAGATATCAAAGTTAAAAATATAAATTCAAAAGAATTAGAATTTTATCCTTCATGGAAAAAAATTTATGCGTTATACGGTGAGCGTCACTTTTTAAAAATGTTATTTTCTAAAAAATATAAGTTTTCGAGGGAGATGGAAAAAGAAGTGCAATATAATTCCAAAAATTTTGAAAAAAAAATATTTAGAATCTACAGACAAAATTTCATGAAACACTAGTTTGCATCATCTTCAAATTCTTCATAGTTTAGCCGCTATAGGTGCCCGAAAATGAAGATTTAGTTCAAAAAAATTATTTCAGTGTCCAGTTTGGCCAAAAATTGTAAACCACTATTGTAGGATCATGAAGAGTCAAAACCTAAGGGGGAGTAAGTGTAGTTGTGTTGATGGTATTTTTCACATCATGTGTTTCCAGCAATGCCAAAGGGGGAGATTGTTGGATGTTGTGGTGTATTGTTTATGTGTGGTTATCATTGATGTCAACACTATTAGTATTGTTGCATTAGATTGTAAATGTCAAGGATATTGAAAAAATTGTAATAAGAAGTGCTACAGGTTGTCAGTGGTGAAGTGAAGTTATTTCTATTGGTGTGTTCAATATTTTGTTGTTTTGAGGTTGTGGACTAAAGGGTTTCTTTTTTAGTATATCTAGTTTATCCACGTCAAGTTTTAGAGATCTGCATGAAGATTTGATCAAGCTATGAATATTTGTATTCTGACAATTTTTTTGTTACTCCAGTTTATGTTCATGAGTGAAGATCATGTGATTTCAGTAAATCTAGTTGCTACATATGCTTCTCTAGTGTTTCATGATACTTGTGGATGTTTCTATTTCATGCTCTATCTATGTTGCATGTTTGCATTAATTGTTGTGCCCGTGATCTAAGATTTTCTCTTGTGTGTTCATGTTTTTTATGTTCTTAGCCGACAAGGTGTTGAAGCGTGTTGTGGATCTTCGAGGAGTAATTAATTGAAGTGGTTCATTCTTGGAGATGTTATTTTCAGTCTTTACTATGTTGCACGACTGACCTTGGTTGATTCACCTGAATAATCTTTATTTGATTTGAGTCGTTTGTTTGTATTCATTTTACTATTTTTTTGGAGCTGACTTATAGCAATATAATCTCTTGTTGTGGATATATAAGAGTGATTTTTTACTCATTTGGAAGTGTGCATGATTATGAATATGTAAAGTATACAAGTCTTGTGTGTGAATATTGTTCAAATCATTCGAAGGCAGAGTAGAGAGTGAAGAAGAGTGAAGAAGTGTTCATGTGCTTAATATAAACTATAGCTAGGAAAATGTTAGCATATGTTATTTTCTTATTTTAAAGTCTAATGGATTTAATTAGAATCTTTCTATAAGATGGTGTGTCTTCCTTTGTAATTGAGCAGTGAGCTCTAGGTAGTGTGCCTGAATACATTTGCATTTCTCATTCATATTCTCTTATATTTTTAATAGGGTATAATCTTGTGGACTGACCTCCACCATGGTTTTCCCCCTAATAGGATTTCCACATAAAAATCTTGGTGTTATGTGTGCTTCTAATGTGTTGTTCATTTCTGCTTTCATGATTAATGATTAGATCTAAGAATAAGGTTAATAAGTTGAATAAGTTTGAAATTCGGTGACAACTGATTCACCCCCCCTCTCACTTGTTTGCCTTTGAGTTGCGAACAAGAGATGCCTAGATTTGAGAAATATGGAGGGAAGGGATATCCTTCAAGCCATGTCAATACCTACACTAGACCTTATGTAGTGACTTTGTCCTTGATGATAAATTGTTATCAAAACTGTTTCCTAGGACTTTAAAAGACACTACCTTGGAATGGTTTTCATCTTTACCGAACAATTCAATTTGTTTATTCAATGAACTAGTTGATGCATTTAAATATCATTTCCAAGTACATATGACTCCAAAGAAGACCTTGCCCGATTTGATGAGATGTAAGCAACACAAAGAAGAAAAGATAATTGATTTTATCTTATGCTATCAATTGCTTTATTTTCAAATCAATGTCAAGATTCCTAACCCAAACCTTCAAAAAATGTTTATAGAAAACTTGCAAACCAAACTTTAGGACAAAATCACTATGATGAAATTCCCCTCCTTCATGCACTTGTGTACTGCCCTTTGTGATTATCACAATTCAGTTAGTAGTTGAGATACAAGGTCCACTTCTAGCCAAACCAAGAAATATAAACCTACCAACCAAAACAATTCCCAACCAAATAGAAAGAAAGAAAAAGGACTCTTATAGTTCAACCCCCCTCAACAACCAATTCAAACTGTCAACATCCAAGTAGCAGCTATTAAAACCGCAGTGACCTTTAGTTATGGAGATCCAAAAAGATAATTCACACCTTTACCAAACACCCTTCATAACACAATGTCCCAACTTTTTCAACAACAAATGATTACCTTGCCTATCGTCAAAGCACCCAATCCTACTAAGCCTTTACCTTCAAACTTTAAATTGAATGCTTATTGCCATTATCATAGACAAAATGGTCCTTACACAAAACATTGTAAGCATCTTAAACACCTTGTGCAAGACCTCATTGATTCTAGTTGTCTATCCACTGCAGGTGTTAATGATCAAGGCAATAAGTCTATTTCCCCTCTAAATCAAAACATGCAAATTTTTACTGATCCAATGCCCAAAAACAATGTTTCATTTTTCAAATCTAGTGAAACTACAAGAATGAGGTGATGAACTTTATATAGATGATGAACATTCTGATCCTATCCTGCATGTGACCCATGTTAATCCTATGGATGAAATTGCAGGTGCAATAGACATTATCCCTCATAAGGGCCAACCTGATAAATCTCTTGATATTACCTTCTCCTCTAAGGAAATCCTTAAAAATATCTCCGATGGTCCTCATTAAATAGCCGGTCTATTTATGATAAGCCTACTATTGGGATACTCATAGATCAAGCCTATAGAGAGAACGTGATCACCAAGGAATTTTTGGTATGACATGATCTTTATCAAGATGATTATGATAAACCGAAAGCATGGATTAAAGCACATAATGGTTTTGATTTCCCTATGATGGATCAATTATCCTTCCATTACAAATAGGACCAAAAAAATTGGATGTCACATTATCCATCATCCCACAGTCAAACCAGTTTCATTTGAGGCTAGGCCATCCATGGCTTTGCTCAATGAAAGTTGTCCCTTCACTCATACATAAATATTTAAAGTTTCCAATTGATAATGAAATATTCACTGTCCACCATAACAGCTTTAACCCATTGTCTTCCAAAGGAAACTTTTCCTTAGAAGCCTTTTTGCTTGAGCCCATGGAACATATAATGCCTCGCAAAGACTTCTTTTTCATTTTTTACAAAAAATTGAAAGCAAAGAAAATAGCAAAATTGTCTCTCTGCAACATGTCCCCATCCCCTTCTGACACTCCTATCTTAGATTAAACAATGCTTCAAACTAAACAAGAACCACCCAACCAAGCTCAACCAACACTTGAAACCTCCCTGACATCATCCAAAAGACCTTGAGACAACTATAACACCTTCGTCATGCCTCCTTGCATAAAGCAAGTTTACAAAGCAAAAGAGAAAGTGGATGACCAACCTCCCATGGTTCCTTTTGTTCCTCCTCCTTGGGAAGACAAGCAACCTATGGTTGATCAACCCACTCCCTCACAAACACAACTCAACAACAAAAGAAAAAGAAATAGAGGAGCTAGGGAGTGTAGGCATAGACCTTATGCCCTTGCTCGTAAGTTAATGAAGAAGAAAATGAAAAAAACACAATCCACATTTGACAGAAGCAATGCATGATGACCCTCTTCCCCAACTACAACAAGATGACCTAATACAATAATCACAACAAGTGGTACACCCTTCATTGGACATTATCATTTTTCCTATTATTATGATTAATCTGGATAATGATGATGATCAATCACTAAAATTGACGAAGAGGTGCATAATGATTTGAACACATTATTTTCCTCTTCCATGAGCTTAAATGATAAATCCCATACAAAGAGTGTAGAACCTGGTACTTCCCCTAGCTCAACAATTTCTCTTGTCCCTTTAGCTAGTTTCCCACCCTCGGCATATCATGAACATGATTCGGAGGTAGATGACTTGCTTGACGGTTGACTCGCATTTGCAACATTACTAATATTTTGCACTTTCTTTTTCTTTTTCTTTTGTATTTTTACATGTGCATAACATGCTCCCCCATGATGTTATGTTTGATTTTCTCTCTCTTTGTGACATTCCTCTCTTTGTACCTTCATTCTTCTCTATGTTGTAGATCATTTTTGCCTTTTTCTTTTGTATTTTTTTCCTTTTGGGGATAACGCAAGACATTGAGACATTCATGTCTCTTTCATGTTGACCCAAAAGGCCCCTTTTATTTTTCTTTTCTTTTTGTCTTTTTCTTTTGTTTTCCTTTTGGGGATGACACAAGGCATTGAGACACCCCATGTCTCTCTCATGTTGACGTAAAATATTTTCCATTTTATTTCACTTTTTCATTTTCATTTTGCTTGTGTTTTCCTTTTGGGATGACAGAAAGCATCAAGACACCTTATGTCTTTTCCATGTTGACCCAAACGGATCTTTCTTTCTCTTTGTTTTTGCTCTCATTGTGTCATTCTTCCAATTCTATTAATTTGGGGGATGATAACAGTTTTGAGCTCCTTACAAAATACTACAACAAAGAACATATTGACCCTAAATCCATAGATCCATTATGCATTTGGTGTTTTCCTTATGGGGGGAATCCCTTCCTTTCTTTTCTTCTTCATTTCCTTCACATGATGCAACCTTACTCAGAAACATATGACTTGGCATAGGGGATTTCCAAATTGGCTCTCATGTCTTTCTTTCTTCTTTGCATTTTTCATTTACTACTTTAAAGTAATTGCTCATAGAATGGTGTGTAGTAATTCCTTTAAAGTGGTGCCATAATTGGCATTATTCTTTTGCATTTTTCCTTTTTCTTAGTGTAGTCTTCTTACTTCGTACGATGCATTTGTCACTTTGTGGATGACATTGGCTGTAGTTTCCTTCATGAGCGTGATCTATCTTGGCATATTACATTCCTCTTGGTGGCTTGATGTGACACACTACATCCCCTAAGTTTCAAATTTTCTATTCTTTGATCAGTCCTCTCATGGAGACATTAGACACAATGTTCCCTAAGTTAAATACCTTGCATAAACTAAGCAAGACTCTTTTGAACATCTTTTGCATGTTGCATTTTGCATTTGTTATATGGCCACCTTGCATAACATAGCTTGCATGCTTGTGGTGCCATCACGTTTGCTCATGAGCTCCAAGTATATGAAGTTTTGCTTGTCTTGTGAAGATCAAAAGGCCATTTAATGTTGCGGCACCTTATTAAAGTTATCAAGAGGTATAACTTTGGTATGGCTAAGTGGGAAGTCCATTCCAAGGCATGACTTTCCCCATAGCCACCTACGTGTGTGTGAGTGAATACTAGCCATGACTGTATGGTTCTCACCTTTTGGGCCTTCTCATCTAGTGGACAACCATGAGTTTCATCACCTTAGAGTGAGTCTGCATTTTCCAGAAAAATAGCCTAGATCTAATCCACATGGAGATGGAAAAATGATTGAAGCTTGATTTGTCTCTTGTTTTTCCTTCTCCTTCTCTCTCTTTCATTCTTTTCATTATTTTCATGTCTCTTCCTTTGTGCTAATGTTTGTTTTACCATGGGATCTTGATCTTGGGGTCTTTATCACACCTCTTGATTGTTGTTGTCTCATCTTTAGAGCATGGGTGCATTTGGATCCCTCTTGATATTCATGTTGGGCTACTTTAGTGTGAGTTTGAAACAAGTTTATCCTCTCACTAAAGTGGGGGCTAAATGTGTCACAAAAAAATGTATCTTTAGACATTTTTATGCTCATTTGAGTCTTTCTTATGGATCTTGGCTTAGTTTTTCCTAGATTTAATGTTGTAATGTGGTTGACACATTCACATTAGGTCTTGGAACCTTGTGAATCAATAAGAATTCTATGATGTCTTGTAAAAGTTTTCTAAAGAGTTGTAACTAACTTTCATACTTTTCTAGACTTGTCATCAATAATTTAACCCTTTCTTATGATTAAATGGACCCTTAATACACTTTATGGTCCTTCTTAAGTGTTTTTTGGAGAATAATCCCATTAAAAATTATCATTAAATGCACTTTAATTCCTGATACCCATTAAAATTTCCCTGGTGGGACCAAGTTGCCACCTAGAGCGACTTAGTCCCACTTCGCACAAAAATCAAAATTATTTTAAAATTTTGGTGGGATATTATTCTCATATCCTTGAGGTCATCATGCGATGTGGTTTTTTGGGAAATTTTGTGAAGTAAAGTGTAAATAAAGGTTTTTCCTCTCATTTTCACCCCCATTCACTCATTCATTCAAGCAATCATTTTCAATCATTCAAGCATTCAAGCAATCATTCAAACAAGCATTCTCAAGCATATTGGAGTAGTCATTAACATATGTTTAGATATCTTCTTCAAGGGTTTGGTGTGTTGTGTCATTGCATATTTTTCATTCATCATTCTCTTTTCATTTCATTTCATTTTCAAGGGTTTGATTACCAAACCATATTTCAATGACCAAAGTAAACCCCTATTCTCTAACCCTTAACCCTTTTTCCCCTCTTTGCATGTGTGTATTATAGGTCTTGTATGTAGATTTGTCAAAGAGAAATGTGTTAAAAGGTGAAATCAATCCATCAAAGTCATTCAAGTCAAAAAAGCCCTAAAAGAATCTTGGAAATCACCTACAGACCGAATTCTACACATTTAGATTTGGATACCTATCAAGAACCAAAGTACAAACCAAAGCTATAGATTGCATCTTTGAAATTCCTGAAAGCTGAAGGTGGACTAAGTCACCATCAATGGTGAATTAGTCCCACTACCTGGCCTACAATGAGTTTTCTGTATTTTTGGATACCCTTTTGGTTGAAACTTGTTTTGACAGAATCTCCCCAAAACAGGACTAAGTTGCCCAGCTTGGCGTAAGTGTCCTAGGTGGCTTCAATAGTAAATTTTGTAGGATTTTAGAGCCTCTCTATATCACATTCCAGTTTCTAGGTGCACCTCTCTATTCTCTTTCATTTTCGTTATTGTTTGTTTTAATTCTTAGGTCATTTTTCATACAACATTGTGTTTTCAAACATCTTGCATTTCATTACTTTTACATTAATAATCAATATGTTTTATTAGTTTATTACATTTAGGACATTACATTTAGACACATTTTATCCGTATTTAATTAGTTTTGAGTGGGGACATTGCACATTTTGTCTTACTTCTCTCCTTTTCGGTGAAAAACCCTAGAAGTGTTAGGGAGCATTAGCGTTCCAAAGTCATTATCCACAAAAGTAAGAAATGGGTTGTTAGAAAAGTGGCCACTAATAATTTATTGAGATGAATGTAGAAATTTTTTCTCCATTATCTCTAATCAATATTTATGAAGAAGAAGGTAGCCAAAGGGTTTCATAGCCAAGAAATAGATCAAATGGGTAAGATGCTTACAATAAGAATCTTAATAGCCTAAAGATTTTGAAAGAGGAAAAAATGAGTTTTACAGGGACTCGAAACCATAAAATTTACAAAATAAAGATAGATTCAATAAAGACATCACAGTCAGAAAGGCTATAAAAGTAACAACAGTAAATGACCACAGCCATCAAAAAGGCCAGTGAAGGCCATAGAACCAAAAAAATAAACAAAAAGCCAATAACAGCTAAATTTGTGTCTTTAAAAGACTAGCAGTCTCAGCTTACAGCTCGTTCATATCCTGAACCCCCCTCTTTAATATTTGAACCATCTATGTAGTGGGAGGCGCTTTCCTTTTGAGATTAGCCAAGGTCCTTTTATAAATACTTTGGTCCTCGTTCTTACTTTTCTTGTTCTCTTCCAAATCAACAACCAACAAACCCTATTGCATTTTTTCTAGCTTTTCAGACATAGCATTGATAATAATGGCATTGTGCCTAGCCATTTTATGATTTTGTTCTACGACTGTTTTCAAGTTATTTTTAATTTTAACCATTTCCTCTTCAAGAGACTTGTATTTTTCCTCAATATCACCTTCTTTCTTTCCAATACTATTCTTATTTCATTTCACTTCTTTGTTGCCGAGAGCAGCCAACTTCAGTTCTAGTTCCTCTAATTTACTATACAGAGCCCTATTTCTTTGATTAAGCTCATTAATTTCTTGATAGGCCCACTTTAACACCCTAAAAATGTCACTGATGCCATTTCTAGCAGAGGCCAGAATGTCACCAGACTGAACCTGGTCTAATATGAGGTTAACATCACCTAGGTTAGGGGAGTTAGGAAATCTAGTACCTTCAAATCTGAAAGAGGTAGGAGGGGAGGAGACAAAATTTCTACTAGCTTCAGGGTTCTTGGTTTTGTCTTCCAAGGAGTCCACAGAGTAGGAAACCAAGTTGTTGACAAGGGAGCCCTTAAGAACATGATTCTTTAAGGGGGCATAGCAGTCAAGGAAGGTCTCAGGGTTAGCTTTAGCAAGCTGGGGTTTTTTAGACTGAGTTTTCTTACCAGACATCTCAGAGGATGAGTGGGTTTCAACAATTCTCTCATGGTTTGGTTGAATCTCCAAACCCTTACTATCAGTATCATAGTCCTTAGACTCTTTAGAGGCAACAAGTTTAGATAAAGTCGGCATGCTTTGGTAGTGTTCATATATTAACCTTTTAAGACAAAAATGAAGAATAGGGTATCTCCTAGGATTTTTCTTATGGTCATCAAGGCTATTACTCAATGAACATAACAAGTATTGAGGCAAAAAAAATTGTACCTTATGGAAAAAGTGGTTAAGAATGTCAAAATGATGCCCATACACTTTGGTAAATCTCCCGTCCAGTGTGATATACTCCATTATGACACGAAGTACCTTTCTCCACAATGCCTTGATGGTGTCAATTTCAAAATAGCTATTAGAGATTTTAACCAGTTTCAATTTCTCCTTGTCCTTCTTAGGAAATCTGATGACCGCCTCATCAAAAAACCTTATGTCGCAATAAAAATTCACGCCCCCAGTGGGCATTCTAGTAATCTTGCCTATAATTTGCTCATCTAGCTTCACCTTCCTTCTAAAGAGAATTATTTTTCTATTGTTCTAGTTCTTCTCGAAGTAGTATGTGGCCACAAAATTGAGCCCATGAAGTTTTTTCTAGATATGGAACCAACCCACCTCTTTCAATCTGCTCCTAAACCTTGTCATTCCTAGTGTGCACCTCATAGATTTTAAGCTCAACTATTTTCCTATCCCCCCAATTTTCGTTTGCTCCTTACTGTAGACTCTACCAGCACTGAGAACTTGTTGTAGAATTATGCAGTTGTTCCAATGCACCCACAAAGAGTGCCACTTTTTCTTCCCTTCTAAGTAACATGATGCGGCCCCATAAAATCTCTTGATTTCGATGTACCTGGCCGCTTTCTCTTTAATCATTAATTGTATTTTCCTCTTTCCCATGCATAACATCATAATCTAGTAAGGCCTTGACTTCAGTTCTCAAGTCCCTACAAGTGCCTAATGATTTGACAAGGGATTTTTTTTATTTTCTTAATCGCCTAAAGTTGTTCATAAGAAAGAAAACATTTTTTTTTAGAAAGGGAATTCAATTATGTCTGTAGGAATTATCAAAATAAATCTTAATAAAGTAAATGTACACTACTAATAAATTCTGTCATATTACATAATCTCATAAATGATAATCATTTTTTTTTTTTAAAATAAAAGTGACAAGCCACTAAATTTTTTTATTGATAATCATAAATGGCAATAGTGTTGTTCAAAATATTCATAGTTTTTTATTGAACTTTTTATCTTAGGTCACAAAATAATAGGAACCAAAAAGTAGATACAAAAAACATAAGATTTAGCCAAGATATTATAAGATACATTCAACAAAGTGAATATCCTCTAACTAGAGGCCAACTCATGATCTTCAAAATTAGGAATAAATATGATTTTACACTAATTAATAATAATGCCTACTGATTTGACAAGGATTTTTTTTATTTTCTATTTTCATAAGAGCGGACTAAATCTCATCAAGTGTGAGAAATATCACATGAAGTTTTAGTCTAACCTTGAAGGAAACAATATCAATGCATTTATGTGAGGCTTCAATATATTTAGTAGAATCTTCATGGCCTAAAACTATCTTTATAATGTTGAAGGATTTTTTGGATATTATCAAGGAGAGACAAAAATCACTCATGTGAGGACAAAATATCCTTAACATATTCATTGCATTATTTGAGGTGAAGGGATTTGAATAATTCTTTAAAATACATTGAGCAAGAATGAAAGGTATTCTCCCATAGAAATGTCCACTTAGTGAGGCATTATTGCTAGGAGATGAGCTACAAGACCATATTCAATATTGAGCTTTCCCATTCAAAATCTTAGTTGGAGAGAAACAAACAAGAGAAAATAAAGGTTGAGTGGTCTAGATAAAGACAAACCCATTAGAGGGAATTAATTGTGTCCAGATATAGACACATAGTTGTTTCTATAGATTAATGTACCCAAAAAATAGAGACAAAATGTCAAAAATGAGTAGTATAGGGGTAATTCTCACAAGTGGGAATGCTAAGGTCTTACACTTATCAATAAGTAGAAAAAATATGTCTCTTTGGTATAAGAATTAATTTACAACACTTGCTAGACCTATAAAAGAATATGCACGCATGGATTTACTACTTTATAGAAATCTTAAGGGTAAGTGCATAGAAATGGGGGATCAAAAAGGGGTTTGAAGTGACTATTAAAAAAAAAAAAAAGTAGAAAATACTTATCTTGGATGAGAAATTCAAGATAGTTATGCTAAAATCTATGGTACTAAATTTTATTAGAATATTTAATGTGAAGAATGTTATATATAATATTGTTGCGGAGAAATTATTGTTTAAGTAATGACATTAAATATTGAAATAATATTGTTCATGCAATGTGATTGTCCTTTAATAATTAGGTCCTAAAGACATATAATAATACTTTAACAAGATGTTAAGAAACATCACAATATACTTGTAATTATAATAATACCATTCTAACATTTAATATTTTTACATATAATACTACTCTATAAAAACAACCTATATAACAAATTTATAAATTAAAATAATTCTCGTTATATTCATTATCAAAACTACTATGAATTATCATAAACTGCCTATAAATTATAATTATTGAAATTTTATCAGAAAATAAAAGTCCAGATAGAATTAGAATCTACATTTAACCTTCCAAGGTTATATAAAAGTGCAGGGGATTGTATCGTGTCTTTGTAAATTGTACATGAGAATGTATCTTTCTTTCCTTGATATTAGTTATTATTAATTATGCTGAATGCGTTTTTACATGAGAAATAGAGGGTGAAATTTTCAATGAATGAATGTTACGTTATAATATTAATGGAATTTAATGATGATTGTCAATGTTATATACAGGTTTCTGTACAAGATTCTGCAATCAAAAGGTATTTTGCCAGCTGAAACCCAGCTGGAAGCATTTCACCTAAAAAGCTAATTAAATAGATATCTCTAGGAGCCTTTCGCACCGTCCAAACTATGTGCTTCTTCTTTATGAAAGAATAATGAAATACGAATGTCAAATACACATCAATGTAATTATTCTCCACTGTCCAAAGCATCTGCTTTCTCTTTTTCTGCCAAGAATAAAACTTTCCCACTATCTAAAGCATTTGCTTCCTTCTACAAATAAATTGTGGCTTGGGAACTCACTTCGACAGAGCAGCCTTGGGTTCTTAGATCACAGAAACCCTCCTGAATTTTCTCCATCCAACCAATATGCCGAAACCAAGATTGGAACCAGTGACCTCTCACTCTAGCGATATGACTTACGTCGCACCGCTTCAGTTGATTACCAAGAATTTACTTAAACAGGAGAATGTGTAGCGCAACTTGTAATATCGACGTAACGAATCAAGTCACAATCCCCAGGACGCAGATCGCGTGGAAATTTAAGTAGAAGGGAATGAGGAGGAGCTTTCCTTGGAAAGAGAACTTCTATAACGCGGTAACTACGATGATGGAAAGAGAGCTCCAGAGATTCGATCGAGGGTGGAAGCGCTCGGTGGTGTGATAAGCTTCATCGGATGATGCCAACATGTAGCTCACATAAGCAACATAATCTAGAGTAAGTGTGAATTTTGGTATTGTGAAATTTAAATAGTAATTCCCAGATTTAATTTCTGTGCCCACGCGCACTAAGATTTGGTTTATATTTTATCTAAAATAAAGACAACCTTGATTTCAATAGAAAGTCCAGCACACCTACAAACCCACCTAGATTAGATAAGTGTTTCTGCAGAAAAATTCTTAACTAAAAGAGTTAAAATCCTTTTTATCTCAGCTTTACTAAACGTCACCTAGAAGTTATCATGCGCATATAAAGGGGTTGCAATTAGCTGTTTGATTTGATTTAAAGGGATTTCTAAGGAATGATATCCTATATTTTTTAGTGGATGAATTCTAGTGTACTTCCAAGTTTAATTGTTGCATGTTGAATGCATGAGAGGCAATTGAGCCTTTTATTTTGAGGTTATAATTTTTTTTAAAAAAAATAACTTTCTAATTGTTTTTTTTTTTAAATAAATACAATTTACAATTCTTTTTGTATATGTTGATCATTCAATTTTTTTTGTATTTAGAGTTTATTTTGTGAGATGATATGAAATTGTATTTATTATATTGAACATTATATGTTGTAATATTCTATTCAAATCATATTTTTAATAGTAAAATAATTAATTGTAATTTTACATCTCATCGTTATAAAAAAAAGGTAAATAGTTGTTCTACTTTTATTGGTCAAAGTTTATCTTTGACCATTGAATTAGTTGATATTTAAGAATAATCTAAATGGTATTTTTCTATTATAATTAATTTTTAGTTGGATTGAAAGAATGATGAGTTGAAATCAAAATATTTATTTCAAATAAATATAAACCAAGAAATCAAAGATTAAAAATAAGACATCTATTGAGATTGACATAACACAATTCAATTGTACATTAGCAAAAAAATAGTAACTACCTAGGAAGTGGATATATAAGAGACAAAGCATGATATGGACTTCATGTAAAGATTTGAAAAAGTGGTCCATTTAATATTTGAGAAATAACTTAAGAGTCAAAGTAATATAAGTAGTGAAGGGCCACAATGATATCCTCACTTGCACACAATCATGGTTGTTTTCATATGAATTTGAAATATGTCACTTGGATTCTCATAAAAAATTAATATTAAATTATATGTGAAAATGAGTTTTTCAACCTAATATTATTGTATTAGATGGAATATTAATGGATAAAAGATGAGGTAAAAAAAATATGTTGTTAGAATGTTCACATTTAGCATAGAATCTAATGCATATATTTTTAAGATCTATCTTCTCCAAAGTCTCACAAAATACTCTTACTTATTGAATTAAGTGGTTTTAATCAACAACTTGACTCATTTGATTGATTAATGATATTCATTCATGTGTTTATTTTCAGAGAGTGAAGCATTGTTCCTAAATTAGCTTGTAATGGATGAAGCAAACAATAATAATATTTGGTGTTTTCTTGTACCCAATAACCATGAAAATATACCATTGATAAGGTTGAGTGGTTCACTAGATTAATTCACATTAAAAAAAAAAAAAAAAGACGAGTTATTTATCTCACTATTTTTTCTTCATCTATATTTTTCATTAATGGAGAGATTTTTCTTTCACATGGTTTCTTTAGTTGTTATTTCTGCATAAAAACAATTGATTTGACAAATTAAGTGCTTTATTTTAGTTTGTAGACATACAAGGGCATATTAAATCAATTTAGTGGTTATGGCTTGTGAAGTAAGTGCCAAAATATATACATTAATAGGGGATGTGCTATGAAAAGGGAATAGGTTAAGTGATTTAAGGATTTGGAATAGGAGGGCATAAAAATTAAGACAATTCGAAAGTGATAGATGGGAAAAGATGAAAAGTGGACTAGTGGGAAAATATATCTGAAATGCAAGGAGAGTAGGGATATGAGGAGAAAAATAGAATGTGTAGGCGTAAGAGATATATTGGGTACTAAAAGTAGTAAAAGTATAGGTGAAAGGGTAGAGAGTAAAAAATATATGGATAGGTAAGTACAATTAATAATTCTAAGAGCATACAAAGGTGCTATTCAAATACTGTATTTATGAATTTTGATAACTTAAAATAGTTTCCATCAACTATCCTTTAAAATAGCATGGGTCATGTCCTATCTTTACATATCAATGTCCCACACACAAAAGATAATGCAATTATAATACTACAAAAGGAAAAAGATGACTACATATGTACAATATTAATTGGTAATGACTAACTAATCCATTAAAACCATAAGCAAAATACTCTTTATTAGTGTAAATGATAAATTATGTAAAAGAATTAATATTACTTATTTATATAGACAATAAAAATAATTTAAAAATAATCTCCACTAAAACCTATCAATTTATTTTACATTAAAATAAAATATACTCAACCATACATAACTATCAACACATACATTACACAGATGTCATAACAAGAATCAAGTTGATTCAAAGATTGTATCATTTCTCACTTTTTTGTGAAAACTGTATCCACCATTGATATAAAAGCTTTCCTCGTCTTGAGAGAAGAATAATGCACATCCCGAAGGCAGAGCTCAATGGTTACATGGAAGAAAATAATAATAATAGAAATAGGACCACTTAAAGCTATCTTCGTTGGAAAGAAATTGAATGACAGTCATGGTTTTTCTACGTATTTCAGTAACCCTTTTCTTGTCCAAAAGCTCTGAGCTACTTCGTCATACTAAAGTATGCCCCCACTTGGATTCGGATGGATTAACATGATAATTTACGCACGGCACTAGTCAATTATGCGAATCTTCTAAGCATTTTTAGAAGAATAATTAGTTTCAATATAACTTGCAAAGCAAACGCGCAAGCTTGTTGGAAACGAAAACATGGTAACTTTATAATCTCTAGGGAACGGTTAGAATCTCTAGGTGACTGGTTAGAATCTTTTGAAAACTGGTAAAATGGATTTATTGGGACTCATATGCCCAGACTGTTGCAAAGTGTCCAAATTTTTCACAAAGTGTCCTATTACCAGAATCTTGAACTGAAACTTTGTGACCCTCTGAGTATAGATTAAATAAGAACTTTCCCATTGATTTCATGTAGATAAATTGGATATATTGATCTAGATCTGAGTTTCTGTGATCCTTGACAACTTATGACAACTTTCAAGTAACTTTTGCAACTTTACAATTTTGGTTCTTTCGAAGGCTTCAAATCCACTTTATCTTCAACCTATAAACCTACAACATTCAGAGAGAGGGAAAAAATTGTTGTTTTGTTAGGGAATGTGGGTTTTCCTTGGTCAAATCCCATTTTGGCAATCAAACCTTAATGAGAAATGAAGCATGAATGAAATGAAACATGAAACACAAGATGAAATAATAAAACCTTATTCGAAACCTTGTAGATCTGCAAATAAGCATGAAGTGGCCTCATTGGATGTAGATCTTGATCATGATTCTTGATGAAAGATAACTCCTTTGAATACTTGAATTGATCTTGAATAATACATCACAACCTTAGCTCAAAATCACATGCATGATGCATCAAGCCTTTGACATGATAATGGATCTTGATTTCTAAAAGAATCTTCTACAAATCTACCCTTGAATGCCTTCTTGAACACTCTTGGATACTCTATAATGCTCTTGTGAAATCTTAGGATGCTTCACTCAAAATTTCTAGGTGAAACTAAGTAAAATAACCTTGTATTTATACTTGTTTATGCCAAAATTCTTGAAATTGCAACACTACAAGCCGGCATCAGATCTAGGATAATAAAATCTTGCCAAGGATTTGATTTAAATTAGGTTCTGGTTAAAGCGAGACTCATACGCTAGTTAGGGCATATGAATCCCAGTGTCTTAAACATAAGACACAAACTCAAAAAAGTGTCTTGTTTAATGTGAAATTTAAAATTAGGTCCCAAGACCTAGGTGGGACTCATACGCCCAAGGTGGCATATGAGTCCCAAATCACTAGATCTGGAACACACAACCCCAAACATTAAATTATGATTTTTCATTTGATAAATGTTGGGATCGTCCTTAGAGAAATGCATTATATTAGGTTTGTGGATGCATAATGGGACCAAATAAGGCATAAAGAAGTCCAATTTTAGTAGGGAGGGCCCAAACAAGTGTGAAAATGTAAAGGGATCATACATTTTTCTACACTATAGAAAGAAAGCATATTTCAAAACAGGACTTGAACTATAGAGATGAAAAATTCTCTAAATCTAAGAGATTTAAGAATAGCCAAAATGAATGCCATTCAGGTATGGGATTTATCACCCTTCCTCTTTGCATATCCTGCCTTTATAGATATATATTTATATGTGGGTGCATCAATATGTCCTTTTGTCATATATCTTAATGCCATTTTACTTAAATAAGTGTTATTGGAAATTAAGAGTTGCACCACCATCCTATGCCCATGTTAATGGTAACATTATTCTTTTTAAATATCATCTTCAACCTATGTTTTTATCATGCTTATCATACAGTACATTTATATGATCATTATATGATAATATTTTAAAAGTCATTTCTATGTCTTCTTACCATTCTTTATCCTTCTATATGTGTTACACATGATATATTAGTTATTAATATTACTTTAATTGATTCACATTCTAATATTATTATCTTTAGATTATGTTTATTTGCATGTACAACTTGCTCACTCCATCAATTCATTGCATCCTATGGATACAACCAATTGAACTTGGGGCACATATTATCTCTAACATTCCTATGATTATTTTTTTATGTAGTGTTAGGTTTTGCAAAGAATCATTGTCATAATCAAGTAAAATTATATCATATTACTACAATCTAGTAGATTATATTTTTGCACAATCAAGTGGTGTCACATTGTTGTAATTAAGGGGAGTACCTTTGTATCACTTTTTAATCAACATAAATATTTCTAACTTTACTCGTTATTTTGATTTTACTTTGAAGTTTTTATTTTGTATAAGATTTTCACTTGTAAAATAGAAGCTACTAATTTTACACATTACCTCTATTTTGTAGGATTTTTGTAGAGTGCATATTGAAACACATAATTACATTATCACACCTTGTTGGGACAATATATAATAGTGCAATTTGCATGCCCATGTCATTTCCCATCTAGTTTTTCCTATTTCAAGAAAATATATAGTTATACATTCCCATAATAAATAATGACATGATCTTGTACAAAGTTGGATGTATTCCCTTAGCCTTTATAGACCCATACACAATCATATTCATATAAACTCATTCGTAACATATAATTATATATTGACACATACAATTTAACCTTAGTCAAGTATTTATCACATCAACTTATTGATTTGACTACTTCCTCATTCTTATAGTAAATACATTAATATACACATACCATTCTTTTCATCCTTGTATTTGCACATTCCTATACATTCTCCCTATCTGGGTATGTGCATGGTCATGATGGGCCGAAAAGTGGTGATATGATGGGTATGTGGTTGACAATTTTTTTTTAACCCAAAATTGATGAAACAAAAAGCATTTTTAAAGTAGATTCTCAAATTTCCATCAATATAAATTATGCTTTACTTTTAACTTAATAAATAATTATTATTCATTTTCTATTTAAATTACGACTAAAGTCCTGATTGATAGGCTGATTGAAAAACATCTATAGCTTTCAAATAGTATCAGATTTTTTGAATCCAAAAAATGCATCACATTCTATGCCTCACATACTATAGGATTAAAAAAGAAATTTAATTTCATGAAGTTTTGAGCAAGTTAATGTGGTCAGACATACGAGTTTTTATATTTTTTAAAAGTTGTAATAAAAATCATAATTAATTATTTACTTAGAAAAAAATTACAAAAAAATATGCATCACATCGGGACATGAGTCCTCTACTTATATCTAAAATCTTATAAAAAAATATTATCATTTTATTATGGTTAGGTGTCGAGGCGGACACCTTACTTCTTATTTTTTCCTTGAAATAAATTGGTCAAAATTTCATCTATACTTGTTCCATACATATTTTTGAAATAATATAGATAAATTATTCAAATTTTTACGTCAAGTTGCCTAACTCTGATTTTTCTGAATTTTTTTCCACTTAAAGGCCTTTTTTTTCCATGATGATCTTGCACATACCCATCCATGTCTCAATTACTATTACCATGCACATAGTTTCAATCTTAATGTTAAAAAATTAAATTTGTATTCATGTGAATGGGATATATACCTAACAAGTTCACATGTTAAGTTTACTAAGTAGGAGTCTAGGAATATTTCAAGAAGTCATAAGTTGTCATGTCATTGTATATTATCACATCACTAGATGTACCATGTTATAAGATTAAAATACTTGTCATGATCTTTTCTTGTCCTATCTCTCAACCTTTCCTACATAAGTAAGGCCTCATATGTATATCTTGTATCATATTGTATCATGTATCATTGATCCATTATTTATCATTGTACATTATTTCATCCATAATCAAGTAATATAGTCTCTTGCTCTACTCTCTTGTGCAAGGTTATCTTTGATTTAGTAGGTTATCATGAGTATGTGAGATCACTATCATCTCTTGCATGTTATCAAAGATTGAGATTTGCAAATCCCTTCTCAAATTTGAGGGTGATTTTGACATGAGCTTTTTCTAGACGCATTTTGACAAAAAATAACACCCATTTCATATAAAACACTTGCTATTTTGGGGACAAGAAAATTTCAGCCATTTTAGGAGTCTTCATATTTTTGGTTAGAAAAATTCCATACATTCATATAGAATCCATATGATCTATGTGTAATTTGTACAATAAGTACATGTTTCTACTCATATGATTGATCATTATTATATTCTACAATTAAGTGCAATCAAAAGAATATTTTATAGCATATTCACAAGTTTGCATAGAGGTTACATCAACATCACGTTGCTTGGGTATGACATTGGTCAAGATTTTTTTATTTGCACCTATTTACTTACCATGATTTAATAGTGTATTCACAAGTTTGCATAGAGGTTACATCAACATCACATTGCTCACCTATTTTTATTTAGTTATCATGATTTAATAACTGGTTCTACATGAAGGGTCTTGTAGCAAGAACTTGACACTAAGATCCAATGGGTGATAGGGTGATCCCATTTTTGGTGCCTCATCACTCTACCCACCTACATCACCTCCACACGACTAGCCTAGCTAGTGCTTAGATTTGATCTTTTGGTCTTGTGGGCAACCAATCTCTAGGCCAAAGGGCCTAATTTTTTTCCCTTTTTGGAAACTATACTAGAATTGGAAAAATTGTTGTAAGTTATGATCCATGAGTTTGATTTTTATAGATAAGGTATTGAAAGAAATATGCATTATTGCACTTTCTAGTGATGTATGTCTTATTATCAGATTTGTCTAATAATATAAGATATTATCTATTGAAGTCAAATATCCCATTTAGACCTCTGAGTTCATAATTTTCATCTTATTTATCAAATTTTCATTATTCTTATGGGATTGGATGGGTATTACATAGCTATTATGATCTATCCATGCATTTTCTAGAATCAAAACCAAGTATATTTTATTTATTTATTGAAAATGTTACACTTTGATTGATTACTTGGATAAGCTAACACTTGGAGAATTTTTTTCCTTCTTAGGGTGCTTCATTTTTAGTACTCATCACATTTGGGATTTTCTAATTGTCATTGAAAGTTGTTTTATTTACAAATTTAGAGATCTATCTTAGTTCATTATAGTTTTTTCATTTCATCCTTCTCTAATCATATTGAAAATGGGAAACTATAAACAAATGATAGATGAAGTCCTAAAACATCTGCATTGGCTTCATCTTTTTTTGTATTTGTATGTTTTAGTTTCGCCTCCAAGTACTACTAGTAAGAAATTTATTTGGAATTAAAAAAGGATGATATCCTAGGAGTGATTAGTTTCCATGTTGATGGTGAAACTTTGAATTTCATTGCACACATTTATTATCCTCATGCTCTTTGGATAAAATTTGAGAGATATATGGAGATTGTGATACACTTTCATTCCTAGATGATCCTATTCTAGACTATCTTGTATCTCTTGATGGTTTAGATAACATACCATATCACTATGATATTGCTCAAGAGTTTGATACTTTAAATAAGTATGAATTTTTGGATGGTGATGATGAGGTATGCTCAAATTATCCTTCTTTGATAGAGATAGTTGTTGATCCTTCAAATTCATTGATTCATTATACATAATCATTGATTGAGATTCCCATCATTCCTTCCCAATAGAACCATTCAATCATAGTCTTTTAAATTTAACTTTGTGGGATGAGAATTTGATAGTTATATTAGATTTATTTTATGAGTCTCATATTGTAGATTTAAAGGAAATAATTAAGGATATTCATCTACTCTTCAATGATAGTTATTTCCCTAATGTTGTAAAGCCATTATTACCTTTGGAGATTGTTGTTCATTAGTTTCCATGTAGTCCTAATTTTTCATCTTCTTTTATTGGGGTAGCACCTAATTTTGTTGTGGAATACTCTAACATTGATATAGTTGATCAAGTTTTGAACACCCATCATGGCAATTATTCCCTCATCTCTCTTCTTGGAGTTGGATTTTACTATAATCCACCATTGGAATTTTTTTTATTAGATTGAAACAAGAAGGGCTAGTAACCATTACAACACAACCATAGAGGTAGATGCGGAACTCATGAGCAGTGAGAAATCCAAGAAAGTAAAACATGAATAGTTCGACCAAAAAATTAAAACAAAAAAGAAATCCCACATAGTCTAGACCAACATAGAACCATAGGAAACCTACAGGTCTCCAAACAACTTGAGACCAATGATCACATTCTATTCTTGAGACAAGAACTGGAGCTTCTTTTTGAAAGTCACAAGTTCCTATTGAATGGCTTGGGTATTCATTGTGACATCATGAGCTGGGGTTTCTTCCTTTTTACCCTTATTCTACATATGAGCACCCTCCACACTATCTACAACCTGCTTCCCCTAGCACTTCCTTAATTCCTCCTAAAAAACCTGAAGAGTGAGGGCAGTGTTATTCATGGTTTCTTTACTATAATTTGTGATGACCTTGAGGTATTGCATTATCTTGTCTTGGTTCTAATGGATGGTATCAATCTTAGTCAATGAATTATTTTTTTCATCCTTCACACCAATGATGGCCCATAAATCTTCCAACTCCTTTTCCCATCTCACCCACTTCTCCAAATACCTCACCAAAGAAGCAATCATGTCCCAATGCTCCTTGTTCTCCACCTCCCCTGGCCACATGACTTGTTGCTAGAGAAACTTTCCCTCCAAATTTTGAATTATTTCTTTATTCGTGACCAGCTAGTCCAAGAGCCACTTCTTGATATCCTTCTAAATGCTAATAGTCTCTAAGATTTCATTATGTTTTACCTAGGGGGTCAGCAGGGGCACAAACCGACCTAGGTTCAGTTCTAGTTTCCTCTAGATTGATGCACAAGTTGGGAGAATTTTGAGGGTTAGGTTTAGAAATCAAGGAGGGTATTGGGAACATCTGAGATATTCACATAAGCCAAAGAGTGCATAAGAGAGTGTGTTGGGGTGGGATTCCACAACTCATCGTCATTTGCATTGTTGGAATTCCCTAACCCAAAAGTATAAATAGTTGTGGGTTTTGATAGAGGGGTACATTTGATGGGGATATGGGGGTTTATCATTGATAGGGGCTTTACCCTAGGCTTGGCTGCTATGACAACTGGTAGGAGGGGTTTCATCAATAGTAGTAGAGGGGTTGGGGTTCATAGGGGGACTAGTGGGGTCATGGATGGTCAAAGTGTTCTTGTGAATAGAGGTAGGGGTGGGAAGCAACACAAAATGAAATTTGCAAAGATGGTAAATAAGGCCCTGGTGAATGGACAATTTCTTGCATTTATCCTGGACACTTCTAACATATTTCTCAAGTGAAGATAGGAGTTAAAAGGAGAAATTCATTTTGAAATTATACCTAAGATGATTAAGCATAAGGAAAAGATGGGTGTGGAAGGAGTGAAAAAAACATTTGAGCATAACATACCTCATGAGGATTTTAGCAGTTGTGCTCCAGATGCTAGGCAGGTCCCCGTGGTTAAAGCCATTCTGTAATCTATTCACCCTCTTGCCCTCTTTCAAGAAACATTTCATGTCTTCTTGGTAATTACTTTTTAACTTATGAGGAATGTAAATACCTTCCATAGATATCCCTGTAACCTTTGCAATAAGCTTAAGAGTCACCATGAAAGAGACCCCTCCAATAATAACAATTTTGTCCACCCAAGAATTAGAAATTTCCAAATAAATCTTGGGGCTATTCCCCTGCATCCCCTCCACATACAAGGCTAGCTTGCCCCATTCTAGAATGGCCAAAAACTCCTTGTATTGCTTCCATCCATCACACTTGGTAGTTTCATCCTAGACCAAATCCCTTCCCATCGCTAAAAACTAAAATTTCAGAGTGAGGAAACACCAACAACAGAAATGGCTATATGAAAACTAGAGCTACAAATAAATGAAAATATGAAAATATTTATTAGCAGGATTAAAGTGCCATAATTGAAGAGCATGAAAACTATCAATACGAGTTGACATCATACTCAACTTAATCTCATTTGGAGAGTACTTTAGCATCATGTTGAATTAATTCAAGCACCTGACTTGAGATATGGAGGATATTATCCTATTTTACTAAATTTGGAGCAAAAGCTCCAAGATTTGCTAAGGCATCAACAATTTTATTGATGCTCCTATACACTTGATTAACACTATAGTTCCCAAGGGCAATCATGAGATTGTGAGATGAGGCCACAGGGTCTTGGAGATTCTAGCAGGGAGAGGCTTTTCTAGTCAGCATTAGAGTCATATTTCTAGAGTCCCCCTCTATAACCAAATTTGAGATCCCAACTTATGTGGCAATTTGAATCTCATAGAAGGTTGCCAACACCTTGGAAAAACTAGAAGATTAGACCCCCAATTTGACTGCATAGGCTAGAATTAATTTCACCTTGTGGTCACAGATGACCCCACCCCCACCCACCCGATCTGGGTTAGTTTTGGCCGAGCCATCAAAATTAAGCTTTAGCCAACCAAGCTTGGGGGGGGGACTAAGGCATAATTCACCTGTTCTACAGGATAAGAGAACTAATGGAATGAAGGTCCTTTAAAATATTCCAAGCGGATGCAATTGGGACCTCCAAAACATTAGGATTTCTTTTGAGCTTGCAAGGGGTAGTAAAATCAATTCAACAACCTGACTAATAATCTTGTTGGCCACCACCCATCCATGAGGACCTATTGTTCTAAAGACTTTTTTATTGTGCTCCTTCTAGAGCACCCACCCCATGAAGAAAAAAGATTGCTACCAAAGCTCAACAAGCAAAGGGTGAGACACTAGGGGGGACCAACAATCCAAAATCTTGTGAATATCCTTTTTCTAAACCCAACAAACTTTGAAAAGAGATTGTATTTTTTTGCTAACCTGCTAAGATTAGGAACAATGGAAAAGCAAGTGAGAGATGAACTCAACTTCGTTCTCACAAAAAAACATTGATTCCCAAGTTGTATGCCTTCTTTTTTAAAAGTATCTAGAGTGAGGATCCTTTTTGTGACAAACAATCCACCAAAACAATTTGACTTTAGGTAAGAAATTTCCTCTCCATAGCCACATCCAATCAAATATAGGGTTCCAAGAACTTGAGAGGAGATTGTAGCCAGTCTTGATAGAATACACACCATCTTTAGAATCTGTCCAAACCAAAGAGTCAGGCAAGTCAAAGGGGAAGAAATTGTGATTCTTGACTATTCTGAGTTCTTCAACAGCTAATCGAAGGGGGGGTCAAACCAGTTAGGGTCAATCTTCTATATAGATGGATCAATAGAAAAATAAATGTAATCTGATACCTTATTACCGAACCAGGTATAGAGGTCCAACCAAATAGTAGACAAAATAAGGAGACCAAGAGCCTACGAAGATAACCAATTATCTTCCCAAAAATAGACAAAGGTTGATGCAAAAACTCTTACGGAATCAAATCCAAAAGTCATCTAGCAATAATCCCAAAAATAGACAAAGGTGCTCGATCTGACCAGCTAAGAGGACCCTAAAGAGAGTAGATTCCTAATTTTTAAAAGGTTATTCCACATAACATAACCAGTAGGAAGAACTCCATTGCCTAACATAACAAGACAATCTTGTCCCTGCAGATACTTGTCCTTTAGAATAGAAATCCATTGCACTGAATTGTTAAGAACTTTCCAAGAAATTTTGGTTATAAGTGCCATGTTCATTAGTCTTATTTTTCTAAAGTCCAAACCTCCATAACATTTCCTAGAACACACAGTATCCCAATTCACCAGAGAGAACCTATTCCTTTCCTTGATCCTTGACCACAGGAATCTATGTTGGATTTTTTCAAGTTTCTTCAACCACACCGCGAGCATAGAAAACAAAGACACTAGGTACACATATGAAATTTGAAGGGTGATCTTAAGAAGAAAAATATTACCAACATTGCTGAGAAGGGACCCCTTCCACACAATGAGCTTCCTCTAAACCCATTCCAAAAGAGTAGACTAGACATAATTTTCCACTTTACCAATAGTAAGTGGCATACCCAAATACATTAGGGGAAGGGGTAGGGACTGAAAATTGAGAGTTCTAGAAATCCTTGCTTGAAGAGTAGGGTTCACATTTCGGAAAAAGATAATGTACTTTTATTAAAATTGATACACTTCCAGAGGCCTTAGTGAATTTCAAAAGAATATCCATCCAACCTTTAGCCTCAACTAGAGTGGTCTCCCCCAACAAGATCATGCCATCAAAAAATTGTTAATGAGATATCGGTCAACACACAAAGGAAGGGGCAAATCCCACTAGAGATCCATTCAAAATTTTACGTTTAAAATTATGACCAATGACCTCGGTCATCAAAATAAAGAGACAGGGAGACAATGTATCACCTTGGTGAATTCCACTAGAAGCTGAGAAAAAACCTTGTGAGGTGCCATTGATAATCATATAGTATTTGAGGAAGATCACACAACTTTGAATGAGTTCCAACAATTTACTCGAGAATCCAAATCAGCAGAGAACTTCAAAAAGGAAATCTCAAGACACCTTGTCATAGGCTTTGGAGATATCAAACTTAAGAGCCATACCTTCCTTTCTACTTGTATCCATGGAGTGGAGGGTTTCATGCACCAACATAATAACATTAGTTATTTGATGCCTTGGCACAAATCCTTTCTATCCAGGATGTATCAACTTGTTCAAGTGGGGTTTAATGTGATTAACTAGTAATTTGGAGCATATTTTGTAAAATGTATTGCGGAGAATAATAGGCCTAAATTAAATCAACTTGTTGGCCCCCTGATGCTTAGGGATAAGAACAATGAAAGTGTTATTGAATTCTTTAAGGATTTTACTAGTAAAGAGAAATGTAGCCACTATAATCGTGATTTCCTAACCAACAATATCCCAAAACATCTAAAAAATGAAAGGAGGAAAGCCATTTGGGCCAGGAGCTTTAAAATGGCTAAGAGAAAACACAACCTCATGAATCTCATCCACATGAGCACAACCTTCTATAGACGTAACCTCCTACTAAGTTAGATCCTAGAAGATAGCATTGAGGATGTCACCTGCTAGAAACTCCATTAGGTGTGGGTTGAGAAGGTTATGGAAAAGAGAAACACCAACACGAGCTAAATCATCCTCATTAGTCAATGTGGATCCATATTCAAGGATCAACTTAGATATAGTATTCCTCTTATGTGTCATCATCATCATGTGAAAGAATCTAGAGTTTTTATCCCCCTGATAGAGCCATTGATTCTTGGAATGTTGTTTCCAGTAAACCTCCTCCTCAATAATATTATGCAGTTCACTAAGTATGGTTTTTTCCTTAGCAACAAGATCCACCTAAAAACCAGATTCCAACTCTTTTTTAACTTGTCGAAGCTAATCTTTGAGAGACTTTTTATTTTCAAAAATATTACCAAAATGGCTCTTACTCTAAGCTTTGAGATTGCACTTGAGACTCTTGAGTTCAAATGCCAAATTATAGATAGCAAAGCCACACCCACAACCCCTCCACCAAGAGGAAAGAAGATCCCTAAATAGAGGTTGATATGTATCCACATTAATTTGAAATAAAAAGGCCTTTTCGCCTTAGTGGGGTGAGTGCTCCAACATAAGAGTAATAGGGTATGATCCGAACCAAGACTAATGAGAGAGGAAAAGGAGAGCAAAGATGTGTCCTAGTTGGAAGACACCAAACAATGATCAAACCGACCCTGAATTCAATATTGTCCCATGTTTGTTTGTTAGACTAGGTGAATGAGCTACCCTCGAGGTCTAAATCCATCAAACCACCATCATGCAAAAAGGAGTTGAGATCCAGCATGTTATCTGACAAATCCAAAGTACCTCCCTGATTTTTAGAAGGAAAGAGAAGGTAATTGAAATCTCCCATCACCATCTAGTTACTTTACAAAAAATTATTCCTACATTGCAGCAAGTTGACCCAAGTGTACCTCCTCTGAACCACATTGTTGGGTGCATAAACAATAGATAACACCCAATTAGGGAGACCAAAGCTTTGAGAGAAGCTGACGTTAAGAAAAAAATTCTCCCTAGAGAATAGGAATTCTTTGAGAAAAGGTTTCCACATTGTAACCAAACCAACAAAGACCCCAATAGGATCCACCTCCAGGAATAGGGCACTAGGCCAGATGAACTTACCAGATTTGTCAAACTCAACAACAATCATTTTAGTTTCTTGTAAGAGAAGAATGTCAGACTTTAACTCTTTGATCAAATTCCTTACAATATCCTTCTTATGAAGGCTATTAAGCCATCAAATATTCCAAGAGAGGATTAACATTTCTTGCTATGTCTGGAGCCAAACTACTCTAGTGTTGTTTGGTTTCCATTCACAATGTATTTAGCCATGGTTTTTTGCATGTTAACTTTACCAAGTTTCTTTTTTCCTTAGCAGTGCAGTCCCCACATCTGCCAACTTCTGAGGGTTGAACAACTTGAAAGGACTAAGAATGCAAGTCTTCACTAGAGAGGGGGGATAACACAAGGGATGACCAGAGAAACACAAGGAAGGATCTCATCAATCACCAGCTGTAGGCCAACATCATGTTATAGAGGAGACAAGTTTAAAGTGGAGACCTCCGAACATAACTTGCAAGAATCCAAGGGGCATGTGTAGGATCATGATGGACCAAAAAGTGGCGATATGATGGGTATGTGTAGGGTATGTGGCTGATGACTTTTTTTTACCAAAAAATGATGAAATGAAAAGGGTTTTGCATGAGATTCTTAGCTTCCCGTTAAATATAAATTATGCTTTCACTTTGAATTTAATAACTTCTTATAATTATTATTCATTTTCTATATGAATTCATGATCAAAGTCCCAATTCGATAGGCTAATTGAAAACATTAGATATAGCTTTCAAAACAATATCACATTTTATGCTCACATACCATAGGATTAAAAAAGAAACCAAATTTCATGAAGTTTTTACCAAGTTGCTGTGGTCGACATACTAGTTTTTATATTTTTAAAAATTTGTAATAAAAAATTCATAATTAATTATTTACTTGTAAAAAATTGCAAAAGAATATGCATCACATTGGGGCATGAGTCCTCTTCATATATCTAAAATATTATAAAAATATATTATCATTTTATTGTGGTTAGGGTGGTCAGACAGACACCTACTTATTTTTTTCCCTAAAATTTAAGTACTACTGCATTAAAATTTAAAATTTTCACCAAATAGATTTTTGTTTAAAAAAAAATAAATCTAGTAGTTTAGAAACTACATTTGATTTGCTACAGATTCCATTCTTACATATTTTTGAAATAATGTAGATAACTTGTTCAAATTTTATTTCAAGTTGCCTAACTCTGGTTTTCCTGAATTTTTTGCCACTTAAGGGCCTATTTTTTCCATGGTGATCCTACACATACCCCAAGGAAAAACATTGGTCAACCATAGGAAAGAAGAGTGGGGACACTAGAAGTTGGAAGAGGGAACAAGCTTAGAAAAAGAAGGGACTTGAGAAGGGGAAGGGGCTAGTAAGCCAAAAAGAGAAACCTCGTAGGATGAGGGAACAACAACTACAGGGGGAGACTGGGGAGTCGATACAGATAACACCAACACTGGAATAGAGTCCCTAGCATCAAGGCCTATAGCCTCAGATTTACCCATAGGGGACTTGAGTAGAACTTTGGGGAAAGTATTGCAAAGATGACCAACAAAAGAACAATTTTGATAAAAGGGAGAAAAGTTTTCATATTCAATAGTTTGGTACCACTTACTAAGCCTAGATTCTAGAATAATCAAGGTTAGGAGGACCTTATTTAGCTTAATACTGATGCAAAAATGGGAAAACACTAGCCTAGACCTTTCTTTGGTGACATAATCCAATGAGAGGATGTTTCCAAAGGTGTTGGCCACTCTCATGATAATTTCTTCATCCCATAACTCCAAAGGGAGGTGTGGTAGATGAACCCAAGTAGGAAGCGTTTCCACCAAGTGAGAAAAAGAGTCAAAACTAGGGCGCCATTTGCAAAAGGAAAGGATCTATTTACCAAAGAACCAAAGGCTACAAGTGTGGGTAGCCAAGTAGTCCTCATGAAGATTAAAGTTGAAACAAAACAAACCTTTCAGAAGAGTTGAATTAGAGAAAGAGCCTTTAACAACCCACTTGGAAGAAGCCCATTTATGAACATACTCAATATTGGGCCTTCTTCCCATGAACCTACCGACCTAGCAGTTTTCCATTTTGGCAATCGAACAATCCAGAGATGGGTCCTTGATCTTTGTAGTAGTATCCTTCTCTAAATGCATGTTCTAGATCCCATCCTCGACTGCACAACCAATTACAAAGGATTTTTTTTGAAAAAGACCTTTCTAGTTAAGCAGTGGGGGTACATTTTTAGAAGGGACAAAAAGCGACCCAAAAGACCCATGAGAATCTTTGGGAGACCCACCCTACCCGATTGAACTACCAGAATCCCCTCACACCAAAGAAAATGAACCAAGAGATTCTTTCCCAACACCATTCACCTATGTGCCCCTCATTTCAAAAGCTCCACCATTGGACTTGTTTCTCCCTAAAGGGGGAAATATTTTTTGTATACATTGGATTAGATTTTATCTTAAATATTTCACCATTGGCATAGGAGCTATTGCATTATGGGGGATCTATAGTCTCAATATTTCTATCCTATTGGGGGGATATCTATTGTATATTTGTGATGGATGTATTCCTTGGAGGGTCATGTTGATGCCTTCATTCATCACTTATTTCATCACTTATAGTACATGATTATTTTCTTACATTCTCTCTTTTGGAGAGGAATTCTTTCACATAGGATTTTTCTCCTTTTCTTTGTTTTGGAGAGATTTTTTATAAATGGGTAGCTAACATGGCCTAGTATTTAGGATGCATCCTTGCTTTATTGCATCATTTTTGAATTCTTGTATTTTTCTTCTTCTTTCTAAGTTACACTTAAGTGGAGGTGTTTTTGTGTGAATGATGTATATTACCTAACTAGTTATCCTAGTTAGGCTTATTCACACATGTTCACAAGTTAAGTTTATTTAGGGGACTAGGATTCTTTCTAAAAGTATTAATTTTTCATGTGATCTTATCTTATCTTAGTTTTAAATGTCTCATGTCATAGAATTAAGGAACTTCTCATGATCTTGTCTACTCATATCTCCCAAACTTTCCTACATAAGCAAGGCATCATATGTATATCATGTATCATCTTGTATGTTGTATCATTATTCTATTATTGATCATTGTACATTATTGCATGCATAATCAAGAAATATATCCTTTTTCTCTACTCTCTTTAGAAGATTATCTTTGGTTTTGCATGTGATCCTATGGTATGTGAGCTCGCTATTATCTCTTACAATTTTAACCTTTTCCTCTAAACACCAACTAAGCACACTTTTGTGTGATTTATTACTTTATATTTGTATTTAAAGGTGGTTAGTGCATTTATTTTACACATTGAGTATTCTTAAAGATTCCTCTCACATTCTAAGAAGAAAAAATACTTTCATTGACACACTAAAAGGAATATAGTTTTTCACAAAAATTCTAGAAGGAAATGTATTATTAAATATTGTTGTTTTGAATTATTCATATACATAATTTCTATAGGTTGGACTACAAGAGCATTCCCCTTTGTGACATATTGACAAATGTTAAAATATGTTTATTAATATATTCAATCCACAAGTATCTATAAGAATAGAAAAAACCAATACGTATAAAATAAATATAAGGAAACTAGTTTGTATATCACATAGGATAGTTTCACAATGCTAGTTAGGTTTGTATTCATGGTTCAATACCCAAACCATAAATTTATCCTTTTATAGAATAAAAAATAATATTCATCATTTAAATTGTTCTTGATCTCAAGACATTAGAATTATTACAAATTTTTATTACTAAAATAAGCACAGTTATTTTTATTTTTATTTTCATATTTAATTCACCATGACCAATAAGAATACTAACATTTAAAATTAACAAATTATTAATCTAAATTAATATATATTTATGTTTATGACCTAAAGAAATGTACTTTTCTCATATAGTTGTTTTATATAATACTCCATGTGATAATTATTTTTAAAACTCACTTAACATAGTACTCTATCTCAATTAAAAGTTGTATATTATAGATCACATATATCCTTATAGGATTCAACTTTTATGTTAACATTAACTAACAAATATTATAGATGATATCAATTTGTTAAGGTTTTGCTTAATAGTATATTTTATAAGTTCATGAATGGTGATTGATTGTATAAAAAATCTAGTGGCATTGTGTAACAACTAACACAAAATTAGTGAAGACTTGTGTGGTTTTGCTCCTACTTTAACTTGTAGGTAAATAGATGTGGAACAGGCTGTATGATTACTAATATGGATGTACAGCTATTTATAACTATCATCAGACTCTAATGGCAGATTGAGAGGTTGATGACCTCTTGGTTGATGAGGACTAGGGGGTGCCTCTTCTTTACCTTTAGATTAGAATGAGTATGTGTTTGTGTTCCCCCATGCTTGTGCGTTATGTGTTCCTGGATGACAATTGTCACCCTTGTAGGTGCTTGGATACAGGAGTGTTTATGTGTCATGAAACTTCCTCTTTTTCTACATCATTCTTCCTCTATTATGTGTATTGATTGTCAACAATTGGGGACGATGCAAAGTGTTGGGGAATTTAGGCTTCCCTTCCATGGTGACCCAATTTTTTTATTTTTATTTTGTCTTCTTATTTATTCTTCACATGCTCTGATATATTAGGGTGCTGATGAAAATTCATCTATATACTATTATTATACTTAAATATATATTTATGAGTAGCTCTAACCCCAAATTATTAGATCACCCATGTCCCTTGTGTGTTATGCTACTATTTTTCCTTTATTCATATCTTTCACTCTTCTTTCCTTGCTTCATGATGTTGTGGTGCTCATGTGTTGTCCCTCACATGTACAATATTACTGTAGTTTCATCTCGCTATGTTCCATGAGCCACAACATCAGTTTTTTAGTCCTTCTTTTCTCTCCTTACGATGTCACATGCCTCTACATTTAGCATGCACCATCCTAAGGGGGGCTATCACATCAAATTCAATTTTCAAAGAATTTGGTGGCCAAAGAATCTTTTCTTGAAATATTTTTCAAATCATTTTTAAAAAATTGCATTCTCAACAAGGAACCCTAGCAGAACGTGTTTCCTTCATCAAGGGCTTGCAAAGAAATAACTTGAATAATTTTCCTCTAAGGAGGGAGCAACTTTTCCTATGGGAGAAGCCTTGACCTTCTCCTCGTGAGGGGGAATTTTCTCCCTTTCAAATTCCTTGATGAAGTGAACATATTTGAAAAGGATTCCTTGATGATGAATCAATTTGTGAAAAGTATTCTTGAACTTTCAACACTGCGTCCCTTGAGAGGACCCCTTTTTCTTTTGAAGGGTTCTTGAGGGACCCCTAAGTTGAAAACTTTTCCTTCAATTTTTGATTGTCTACTTGTCTTGCTACATGTTTGCTTTTGGTTTTCTAATATGTTGCTTTGTAGGTGTGTCTATGAAGCTGCTTTCCAATCTAACTCTGGGGAATCCTGAACATCAGCTTCGTCAGGAGAGAGTACCTGGGGGCACCTTCTTTGCAATTCCAAGGATCTGTAAAGTGTTTGCATCTTGCGAGATTTTTCTATCATTGGTTTGTGGGCCTTCGGTGTACTTTATTCAACTTTGTAGTTCTGAGGATCAATAGATTCTTTTATTTGAACCTCCTCAAAAGAGAGTACCTATGGAGTTCCTTGCTTTCCCTACACTTTCAAGCTCACTGGATTGTGGTTTGCTTCCTCGATGGTTTAGGTATACATTTCTAAACTCTTTGATCTAATTTTCCAAACACTCATTGACACTCATGCTCGCTAAAGTGGAGGAAAATGTATAGGAGTGAATTTGCACCTCTTTTGCAAATTTCCCTTTTGCATCCCTCCACCTTAGAAAATAAAACCCGACAAAGAAATATCACATTACCCATCTGTAATGCATCCACCTGGAGCATGTCTTTTGTGTCAGTCAGGGAATTTTTGTCGAGGATGCAAGCACAGTCTGTAAACATCTACGTGGTGCATTGTTGTCCCTAATAGATTCCTTCCTCTACAATCAACAATGACGTTACACTCCTCATTGGGGACAAAATGAAACTCCTCTATGTTGACCAACTAGCTCAAAAATGGCTCTTTCCATCCCATTTTGATCTTCAAACGCCTATCTGTCTCATTCAGTTCATCTCTTTAGCATCTCTTGAGCAATGTCACCCATCTTCTTGGTAATTCATATGATCTTCTATAAGATCTTGAACATTGCTTAGCAAGTGACTACTCCATCAACTTCACTAAGAACATGTTGTGCTACCATAGAAGTTGCTAGTTTGGTGTCTTGTGAGACCTCCTTCATCATCGCTATGGCTATGTCAACCTTGAAAATATTGTAGTCTTGCATTCTCCGTTCATTGGCCTTGAGTGCCTCTAGGTAGAGGTGATATTTCTTCACTATCCTTCTCTTTTTATGGTTTGATAGAGTAGCATTATGTTTTTTTGTAGTATTTATTATTCTCCCTTCCATCATTTTCTTTATTGTATTTCTACTTCTCTTTATCTATCTACCTATCCATGGAGATGGAACCACCAAAGCAGAAGTTTGACTGAGGGAAAACCCCTATACAACCCCAATGTTTTTTCCTTTCTTGGTTGTGTGTAGGTATGTGCACGTGTGGAGCTTGCTGGAAAACTAGGCTCTTTGTGGGTTGGTCTTTGTCACCTTCATTTTCATTATCTCCTTTATCATTTCTATTATCATTTATTGTACTTTATTATTTTGTTTAATTTGTTAAACTTGATTAGCTAGACTACAAGTAGGTTTCTTGGCATTTCATAATGTAATTTATCAATTTTTGGCCGTACGGATGCCAACGCCCCAAGAGATGCCCATGCACCACGCTATCATGCTTGACCCATGTTTCTCTCCTCGAGCAGAGAGTTGTCTAAGGTACAATTTGGATTCCAAAAATCAGCTTGTTTAGCCCCATCCAAACATTTAGATCATAATCTAGTGATAGAATCACTTGAGACTGCTCTTCATTCTCTATCCTTGATTTAAAACGTACCTATTTAGCTTGAGGTATGTTAGGGTATCGCTCCATTCTCGGCTCTCCATGACCTGGAGACTTGGTGTGGTTGGTCCCCCTACCTTACAATGAGATCATTATCATCTCTTACATGGTATCAAAGATTGAGATTTGCAAATCCCTTCTCAAATTTGAGGGTGATTCAGACATGAGCTTTTTGTAGATGTATTTTGGCAAAAAATAACCCCCATTTCATATAAAACACTTGCTATTTGGGCAATAATAAAATTTCATACATTTTAGGAGTCTTCATATTGTTGGTTAGAAAAATTCCATACATTCATATAGAATCAATATTCAATCTATGTGGAATTTGTACAATAAGTACTTTTTTCTACCCATATGATCTATCATTGTTAGATTCTACAATTAGGTGCAATTATAGGAATATTTGATAGCATATTCACAAGTTCTCATAGAGGCTATGTCAAAGTCATTTTGCTGAGGTATGAGATCAGTCAAATTTTTCTTTAAATATATTTTTCTGTTTGCACCTATTTACTTATCATGATATAGCAATAGGTCCTACATCAAGGGTCTTTTGGCAAGCACTTGACACTAAGATCCTATAGTGTAGAAAAATGCATACCTTTTCATTTTCACACTTAATTTAGACCCATTTTAGCACCCCTTGCATTAATTTCCCTTTAGGTCATTTATTAAAGTATGGGCCCCTAAGACCCCTTTTTGTGCATCTCAAGGCATATTGTAGCCTTAAACCTGACCAAAAACCATAAGAACCAATCAATCTTGGTAACCCACCTTTTGAATTAGCAAATCAAGCCTTGTGGGACCAAGATGCCATTGTTGGCATCTTAGTCCTAGGGGCTTTATTTTCAAGAATTAAGAGTGGGAAATGAAAATATTTGAATTTATTTGACCTTTTGTCGGCCTTTGAGATCTAATAACTGGGTTATTAGGTAGGAATTCCTATAAAAGTATGATTTATAGCCCATTTTTGATATAAGAAAGTAAGAAGTTTAAAAGTTGAAGCAAACAAGTGATAAGTGAAGCAAGTTGAAGGAAGTTTCAGAGTTTTGGAGTAGCCTTCTATTGTGTTTTGCAGGTTTTTCAAGTCTAGTTTCAAGTCAAGATCTAGCATTACCAAGGATTAGTAATGGATGCCTATTGTGGATCATGAGATATTCTAGGTGGGAGATGCAACTAGCCATTTATCCAAGCCTAAGGACTTGTTTCTTGATTGATTTCATCTTCCATTCTTGCTCTATTTTCTATCTAAGAAAGGTACATTTTATGTTTGTGACTTGTTAGGGTGATTATATTAGATCTCCTTTATAGGTAATTTACATTTGCATCTTGGGAATCTTATTCTAACACATTTGAATAGGGTTTCTCCATGTTCTAGCTTTCATAATCTTAGACAAACTTAAGATTAGGGCACACACATTTCCATTTTTAGATTTATGCTTTTTCATCAAGGTTTAATTACCAAAAAAGGGGTTTGACCAAGGGAAACCCCCATAAATAATCAATCCAAATTCCTTTGTTTTGCAGATCTCTTTGCAAGTTCAGATCTGAAGACTTGGTGAAGAACAAAGTATAGATCTTGATCTTTAGGACCACACTTAGAAATTTTGGACATAAATTCAGAACAAGACTAATACACCATGTTGGGATTCTTAGTTCTCCTAGGCCTATTTTTTAGAGATTTTCTGAGATCCGAAGACTCCACATTTTCCTCATAAAATAGTGCAGTGGGACTAATACGCCACTTTGGGCATCTTTTCCCTCAGAATTTTTGGGAAGCTTCTTTACATTTCTAGAATCCTCCCAGCATCTCCAAACTTCCTAGGCACATACATTCTATCTTTCTGTTGTATAATTTCATCATTTGTATCCTTCATTTAGCTTACATTTCTAGTTTTGGGTCATTTTGCATATATCACATTGTGTTTTCCAATATTCTCTTTTCTAAGCATTTGCTTGGTGGTGAGCCCCTTAGAACTCAAAGAGTCCCCTCCTAGGTCCTTCCTAATTGTCAATTGACTAACCCTGTGAGGTTGTTAGTCAATCCTATTAGGACTCCTATGACATTATTGAATGATTGGTGGAAAAAGAGTGATATCTTTAGGTATCCACTTTTCTACTCTTCAAATCCAATGGGTGATAGGATGATCCCATTTTTGTTGCCTCATCACTCTACCCACCTACAATACCTCTACCTAACTACTCTAGCTAGTGCATATGCAATGCCTATATTTGATCCTTTGGTCTTGTGGATAAACAATCCCCAAGCCAAATCGCCTAAATTTTTTTCTTCTTTTAGCAACTATATTGAAATTGGAAAAAAAAATTAAGTTATGATCCATGAGTTTGATTTGTATAGATATGGTATCATTATAAAGATGGCTTCAGGCACATTCTAGTGGTGTAAGTCTCATTATCAAATTTCTTTACTAATATAAGATATTACCTATTGAAGTTAAATATTCAACTCAAACCTCCAAGCTCATAATTTTCTTCTTATTTATCAAATTTTCATTATTCTAATGGGATTGGAAGGGTTTTAAGGAGCTATTATAATATATATCCATGCATTTTCTAAAATTATACCCAAGTATATTTTATTTATTTATTGAAAATATTACACTTTGATTAATTACTTGGATATGCTAACACTTGGAGTAATTCTGTCCTTCTTAGGATGTTTTTTTTTCGTACTCATCATATTTGGGATTTTCTAATTATTATTGATAGATGTTTATTTGCAAATTTAGATATCTATCTCAGTTCATTATAGGTTTTTCATTTCATCCTTCTCTAATCATATTGGAAATGGGAAACTCTAAACAATTGATAGATGAAATCCTAAAACATTTGCATTGGCTTCATCTTTTTTTGTATTTGCATGTTTTTGTTCTACCTCCAATTACTACTAGTAAGAAATTTATTTTGAATTAAAAAAGGTTAATATCCTAGGAGTGATTAGTTTCCATGTTGATGGTGACAGTTTTAATTTCATTGCACACATTTATTTTCCCCATGCTCTTTGGATAAAATTTTGGAGATATATGGATATTGTGATACACTTTCATTCTTAGATGATCATATTCTAGACTATCTTGTATCTCTTGATGGTTCAAATAACATACTATATCACTATGATATTGTTCAAGAGTTATATACTTTAAAAAGTTTTGAATTTTTGGATGGTGATGATAAGGTATGTTCGAATTATCCTTCTCCTCCTATAGAGATAGTTGTTGATCCTTCAAATTCAATGATTCATTATGCATAATAATTGATTGAGATTCCTATCATTCCTTCACAAAAGAACCATCATAGTCTTTCAAATTTAACTTTGTGGGATGAGCATTTGAAAGTTATATTAGATTTATTTTGTGAGTCTCATATTATAGATTTGAAGGAAATAATTAAGGATATTCATCTTCTATTCAATGATAGTTATTTCCATTATGTTCTCAAACCATTATTATCTTTGGAGATTTTTGTTCATGAGTTTCCATGTAGTCCTAATTTTTTATCTTCTTTGATTGGGGTAGTACCTAATTTTGTTGTGGCATACTCTAACATTGATACAGTTGATCAGTTTTCCAACACCCATCATGGAAATTAATTCCTCATCTCTCTTCTTAGAGTTAGATTATCTTATACTTACCATTGGACTTGTTTCTCCCTAAATGGAGGAATTTTTTTTTTGTAGACATTGGATTGGATTTTATCTTAAATCATTCACCACTGGCATAGTCCAGCTACTTCATTATGGGAGGCTCTATAGTCTCAATATTTGTGATGGATGTATTCCTTGGAGTGTCATGTTGCTTCCTCCATTCATTAGTTATTTCATCACATGTACATGATTATTTTCTTGCATTCTCTCTTTTGAAGAAGGGTTCTTTCCCATAGGATTTTTCTCCTTTTCTTTATTTTTTAGAGATCTTTTATAAATGGGTAGCTAACATGGCCTAGTATTTAGGACGCATCCTTGCTTTATTGCATTATTTTTGCATTCTTATATTTATTTTATTCTTCCTATGTTACACTTAAGGGTGGGTTTTCCTAGTGTGAATGAGGCATATTACCTAACTATTTCACCTAGTTAGTCTTATTCACACATATTCACATGTTAAGTTTATTTAGGGGACTAGGATTCTTTCTAAAAGTATTATATTGTCATGTTATCTTATCTTATCTTATTTTTAAATGCCTGATGTCATAGAATTAAGACACTTCTCATGATCTTTTCTACTCCTATCTCTCAACCTTTCCTATATAAGCATGGCAACATATGTATATCATGTATCATCTTGTATCTTATATCATTAATTTGTTATTGATCCTTGTACATTATTGCATGCATAATCAAGAAATATATTATTTTCTCTACTCTCTTGTGCAAGATCATCTTCAGTTTTGTAGGTGATCCCATGGCATGTAAGCTTCTATCATCTCTTACATTTTTAATGTTTTCCCCAAAGACAAACTAGCACAATTTTGTGTGATTTATTACTTTATTTGTATTTAAAGGTGGTTAATGCATTTATTTTATACATTAAGTATTCTTAAAGATTCCTCTCACATTCTAGGAAGAAAAAATACTTTCATTGACACACTAAAAGGAATTTAGTTTTACACAAAAATTCTAGAAGCATATGTATTATTAAATATTGTTGTTTTGAATTATTCATATACATTTCTATAGGTTGGACTACAAGAGCATTCCCCTTTGTGACATATTGACAAATGTTAAAATATGTTTATAAATATTGTCAATCCACAAGTATCTATAAGAATAGAAGAAGTCAATACATATAAAATAAATATAAGAAAACTAGTTTGTATATCACATAGGGTAGTTTCACTATACTAGTCAAGTTTGCATTCATGATTCGATACTCGATCCCTAGATTTATCATTGTATAGAGTCAAAAATAATATTCTAAGTCAAAAGGTGAGTACTAATCTATCATTAAATTGTTCTTGATCTCAAGACATTTGAATTATTACAATTTTCAATCACTAAACTAAGCACCTTTTTTTTTTTAATTTTCATAAATTTCATTCATCATAACCAAAAAGAATATTAATATTTACTGTAATTGACAAATTATTAATCTAAATAAATATATATTTAATTTAATTAACCTAAATAAATGTACTTTGTTCATATAGTTGTTTTATATAATACTCCATGTGATGATTTTTTTTAAAACTCATTGAACATGGTACTCTATCTCTATTAAAAGCTGTATATTATAGATCACATATCCTTATATTCAACTTTTATTGTTAACATGAACTAACAAATATTATAGATGCTATCAATTTGTTAAGGTTTTGTTTAATAGTTTATTTTATAAGTTCATGAATGGTGATTGATTTTATAAAAAATCTGGGGTGATTGTGTAACAGCTCACGTAAGATATTTGGAAGACTTGTGGGCTTTTGCTCTTCCTTTAACTTGAAGGTAAATAGCCGTGGAACGGGCTGTATGATTACTGATATGGATGTACTGCTATGTAATAACTATCATGAGGCTCTAATGGCAGAATGATAGTAATGTTATACAACTTATTTTGTCTTTTTATTGTGGACAGCCCTGCAACTTTTATGCTAATTGCTTTGACCAAGAAAACATTTGCAGCTTGTGTTTCCCGCTCTGATAAATCTTCTTGACACACCTTTTCGTACACCAAAATTTTAGATTTTCCTTTTGTCCCCACCTGCCACTCTTCAAGGAAGAAGAGTGCCCTGCAAGTCTTTGTAAAGACCCAGCTGTTTGTTGGAACCATTCATAGATTCCTTTTGACCGGACGATAGAAAATGGGTTTGAAGGGACAGTAAAAAAATCAGAAGGTGGAGGATAGTCCTGACATTGAATACAGAAAGAGGCGATCGTTTAGATGACATTTGTGATGCTTTTATTAAAAAATATTTATGATATCTATAAAGTAAAAAGATTAGAAATACATTTAAGAATGTTTACATGAAATTAGAGCTGGTTTGATTCCCCGAAACATAAGTTACAAAGTAATAGTAAATTATAAAGCTGCCATTCAGCTAAGGATAAATAGTTGTATTATGAGGGTGGTGGATCATTTGCCAAGAAAATAATTATAGGAAGGTTTGTTTAGAAAAAGGATTAGGCGTATTAATTATTGTGGGAGCTCTATATGATCAATAATGTGAGTATATCATGGTTAAAGAGGTAGAGATAAAAGAATACTGGACCAATCAAATATGTGATGGAGTTTATTATTTGTATTATGAAGGAGGCGAGAAAATGTAGATTCAATTGTATGAACTACTATTACTATTTCACTTGAGATTAGAAAGGATCTTTCATATGGTACATGGCACACTCTAATTTTTGAGAATGTCCTATATGTGCTAGAATTTCAAATCCACATTTATCACCTAAGCTTGGATATGAAAGTATGTAAATGTGAGAACGATAAAATGAAAATTCAATAACCTCAATATTGAAAATTGCATTATCTCTAGACGTTTAGAGTTGAAACTAAATAGAAGTTCTAAAATAGTTCAAAATTTTATCAATGTAATATGACCTAGGAGTTGAATCCCCAAAGAGAGAACTTCTCCAAGAAACAATCCTATGAAGAAAAGGAAAAAGAAGGTTATGGGTCCAATTCCCAGCGCCTTAGGCTTTAGGATAGGTCCAAAATACATGTTTGAAGGTCTCTTTCCTATTATTATGACATCTTAGATGAAAAAATTATCTATGCAAAAGCCTTTTTGAAATAAGAATCTCGTGGTAAACTAAAAGATAGAAAGTGAGAAATTTTAGGCTCTAATATAGATTATCAAATGTGCCTAAGTTGATGAAGTCAAGCCTAAGAAGAGAACCAACCCCTCAATATTAGTTTAGATTTTGAAGGATAAGAGAAAAAGTCACTAAGGACATTGTAAAGAAGCTAAACCTGTACCATGTAATTCCTAAAAAAATGTATCTAAATTCCACATTATTTCTTTCCTTGCAAAGAAACAGATGTTTGAAGGCCCTAAATTCTTAAGCCTCACATAAAGGTTGATCTCCTCAATTTGCAAAAGGGAAAGCACATCCACATTAGAACTTGATAGGTATTTTGTTGTTTCATTGATAAAGGGATTTGTTCTAGAGCAGAGATTAAGTATCTACAATGTGAATTGTCTTCTAAAAGAGTTTCAAAGATTTGATTCTAGGTGGTTTAGCATGAGCAAAGATAGAGTTATTAATAATAGGCTATTGCTAAAATTTATGGCCATTAAAGGAAAGGTCTTATTTGAAACTACCTTTAGCCCACATGAGGAAATGATTAACCTCCTCAAAATTCTTCCATATTCTCTAAACCACAAATGACACTTTGATCTTGACATACACAATCATAATAAGGAGAGTGTGAAGACCAATACTTTACCACACACTTCTACAATAGATTGAGCCAAAGGAAATATAATACAAAGAAGAAATTTCTAGGGTTCAAGACCCTTGATACCCTAAACCAACCATTTAGTATTGTAAATGAACGTGCTCTATCTATGCATATCAATAATGTATGTATCCCCTGTCTTTAGGTAAGCAACATATGTTTGATGCAAATATGTGGAAACCTCAATTTTTCTAAGGAGTAGTTAAAAGTAAGTCACACAATATATTAGAAATTTTCTATAAGTTACTAGATGTTTCCAACAAGAGGAATAACAAAATGGGTTACTTATAAAAGCATGGTATAAATCTAAAATTTACTAGCCAGAGAAATAAACCTAATATTCTAGTTTTTTTCTTACCTACTAAAAAACATATTGCCAAAGAATGGATGAAATGCATTTGAATGATGAGGGAATGCATAGAACTTAATCAATTCTCCTTTCACAATCCATTCAAATGAAATATATTTCAAATAATGCATATATGGTAAGGTGTATTGTTTATATCATTAAATCTTCCTCCACTTAAGGGCTTACCAAAAGTATTTCAAAATTATATTATGTTAATCCATGTATTTTGAGAAAAAAGCTTAGTTTTATTTAAAATTAAGAAATGGGTTATCAAAAAAGTGGTCATTAATAAGTCATTGAGATGAATTTGTAGAATAGAAATTTTCTTCACTAGCTCTAATCAATATTTATGAATAAGAAGGTAGCCAAGGGTTTCATATCCAAGAGATAGATCAAATGGGTAAGATGGTCACAATAAAAATATTAATATCTTAAAGTTGTACATAGGAAAGAAAACATTTATTTGAAAGCATTATGTCATAGGATTTATGTAAATAAATCTTAAGAAATGTACACTACTAAGAAGTTATACCATATTGCATACTCTCCCAAATGACAATAATTTTGTTCAAAATATTCAATATAGTTTTTTATTAAATTTTTTATCTTAGCTCACAAAATAATAGGAACCAAAATACAGATACAAATAACATAAGATTTAGCCAAGATATTATAAGATACATTCAACAAAGTGAATAGTCTCTAACTAGAGGAAATATCATGATCTTCAACCTTGGGAATAAATGTGATTTTACACTAATTAATAATAATACCTTACAATTTATTCTGGAGAGCTTATACAACTGTAAAAGGAAATATAATTTTTAAATTTTTTATTTTCATATGAATGGAATAAATCTCATCAAGTGTGAGAGCAATATCACATGAATTTTTAGTTGAGTGTCTAAGCTTGAAAGAAACAATATCAATGCATGTATGTGAGGCTTCAACATAAATTATGTAGAATCTACATGGCCTAAAACTATCTTATATTGTTCAAAAATTGTTTGGATATTATCAAGGAGAGACATAAATCACTCAATGTGAATACCCAATATCCTTAACATATTCCTTGGATTAATTGAGGTGAAGAGATTTGAAGAATTCTTGAGAATCCATTAAGTAAGAATGAAAGGTGATTTCCCGTAGAAATTTCTACATAGTGAGGCATAATTGTTAGGACACTAGCAAAAAGACCACATTGAATGTTGGAAATTCTCATTCAAAATCCTAGTTGTAGAGCAACAAATGAGAGAAAATAAAGTTTGAATGGTCTCAATAAAAACAAGTTACTCATTAGAGGGAATTAATTGTCCAAATATAGACACATCCTTGTTTCTATAGTAATATGCACCCCAAAAATGGAAAAAATATGTCAAAATGAATTGTATAGGGGTGATTCTCACAAGTGGAAATTCTAAGGACCTACATTTATCAATAAGTAGATAGTATATGTTTCTTGGGTGTAATAACTAATTTACAACACTCCCTAGACTTTATGCAATAAATATGCACATGGATTTACTACTTTATAGAACTTAAGGGTAAGTGCATGGAAATCGGGACCAAAAAGGGGTCTGAAGTGGCCAATTTTTTTCTAAAAATAGAAAATCTTGATCTTGGATGAGAAATTGAAGACAATTATGTTCAAAGTTTGAATACACAACAAGAATAAGAGTGATAGTGCTTCAAATATATTTTCTAAACTACTATTTTTTATCAAAATAGTCAAGATTAAGAGGTTCAAAAAGGGTGAGCACACAAAGTGCTCCTGATTTTTTTAATAAAACATAACATATCATTTAGTGTGCTACCTATAAATGTTATCCTTTTTTAGAATTTAAAAAATCACTTTAGTGAGAAATTAACTAACACAATATAGTTTATTCCCAATGTTTCTGGTATTTTCTTAATGAATATATGATATTTTACTAATTTTCAAAGTCGACACATCCTAAAACAAAATTTAGCCTAATCCCCCAAAAAAATTACGAAACTAATAAAAAAACCATTTATTTTGATTATATATAAAATAAAGTATAATTTCCATAAATTTTTTAAAAAAATTGAAATTTTGAAGAATGACTAAAACATAAAGCCAAAAAATCAAAGCACAGGTTTATGAAAAAAATGAATACACTACCAAAAAAATTATAGATTGAAACCTTAACTTATTTGAAATGTGAAAAAAATTATGTGGTCAGAAAGCTAAGAGAAAGCTCAATGATATTATATCATTTTTTGACTTGACATTGAGACACGTGCAAACTTGATGGAGATAATTCTTGAGATTCTCTCAATTTTATTATAGTTTGAAAAAAAAATTCTTTGGAAATTGAAACATCAATCCAACCCTTTGGGTTTGATGCTTAAGGAAAATACAATCCTAAGGGTTGGAAATTCCCAAGGAAAACAATAACACAAGCACACTAGTGCACTCATGTTATTGTCTCTCTTAGGCTCCCATAACATGAGCATGCTATAGTGCTAGTGTGTTATAATTCAATCATGTTATTGTGAAGGAAATTTTATCTTCTCTTTCCATCACTTTCTACCTATCTCTATCTCAACCACTATCTATCATCTCCCTTATTCCCTCCTTTATTTGTCCTCCCCTAAGCTCTATACCTATCTTTCTACCTCTACCTTCTTATCTCTCTTTGTCCCTCTTTAGATCTCCATCTCTCTACATCTCCTTCCCTCCTTCCCTCTTTATTCCTCTCTATCTCACCTCTCTCTCTCTCTCACTATCTTCTTCTCTATCCCACCTCTCTATCTCTCTCTCATTACTACATATCACTCCCTCCCTCCCTCTTTCTACATCTCTTTCTCCCTCCTTCATTTTCTCTCTCTTTCTCACCTCTCTACCTTCCTCCTGTTTCCCTCCATCCCTCCCTCCCTCTCTCTCTCTCTCACACACACACACAGACATACATGTTGGTATGTGGAGCCTGATTAGTCTTGGAGTTTAAATTTTGGCCACTTTGTCGAGCATGTTTTCCCTCTAAATTAATTAAAAAGGGAATGAAATCGGCGTAGATCCCCTCTTGTGGAGTTGATGGTGGGGGTCCCAATGGGGGCTACTCTGAGTAGCACCCCAAAAGAAAAAATTGCTTAATTTTGTTAAAAGAAATTTGTTGCATATTTGAATTGTAATTTAGTTTGAAACAAATTGGTATCTACTTGAATTTAATAAGTTTTATAACTACTATGGATTGAATTCCCTTGATCACGTGAACTAGAGATGAACAATTGTGACATATGTTACTCACAACAAGGAAAACTTATGAAGAGTTGATTGCACAACATGCAGGAGAATGTGAATAGACATGGTTTATTTTAGAGTACACATAAAAAAATGTGAGGCATTGGAAGAATGCAAAAATTTTGAGTATACACAACTTTGGTGAATGAAACACAACTTATTTTGTAAGTGTTTTAAATTTATAATTTTCATTGGAAGTTGAATTAATTTAAAAGGGACTACCCTTTATGGGTATAGCCCAAGGATAAGGGTGAACCATGTTAATTTTTTTTTCATTGCATCTATATTCTATAATTATATGTAGCATAGAAAAAAGTATCCCTTTACATTTTCACACTTGTTTGGCCTCTCCTAATTAAAATGAACTTAATAATACCTCAATTTAGTGTTGAAAAATATACTCATTTACATTCTCACACTTGTTTGGGACCTCTTAATTAAATTGAGCTTAATTATGCCTTAATAAGCCCTATTATTCATTTATAAGCTTAATAAATTACATTTTCCAAAGGGGAAACCCGACAATAATTAATGCCAATACATAACACTTTACCTTGAGCAATGTGTGTTCCAAGAATATGGACCTAGGGTCCATTCACCCATGGATGAATGGGTCCTCCCTAGACCTTTGAAAGTAAATTTAAAATATGTTTTTGGTGGTATTTTAAGGTCCCCAAATAAATATTTCAATGTTGTCTTGTGATACTGGAATTTCGGAAAATTAAGGATACATAGCTATAAATACAAGGTTATTTTATCAAATTCAAATCCTAAGAAGCAATTTAGCAAGAGGTAAACTTTCATATGAGCAAATACTATTATCAAGGCATTCAAGAGTAGAATTATTAGAGATTTATTGCAGTAATCAAGATCTATTCATCATGTCAAAGTCTTCTTGCATCATCCATGGTTTTGGACCTAACATTGTGATGTAGGATTCAAGATCAAGTTCAAGCATTCAAAACATTATTCAAGCATCAAGATCTACATCCATTGAATTAATTTCATGCAAGTTGCAGATCTTCCAATATCTCCATTACCAAAGGTTCATTTAGGGATTTATTGAGTGGTAACATAGCATTATTCATTCGTCCTTCCCTCTTTCATGCTTTATTTCAATTCAAGGTTTAATTTAAAAAACAAGGTTTGACAAAGAAAAACCCCATTCACCAAAAACAAACATTTTTTCCCTCTTGTATGTGTGTTGAAGATTTAGGTTGAAGAAGGATTGAGGACCTCTTGAAGTGCAAGATTAGAAAAGTTGTCAAAGTTTTCCAATCACAAAATCTAACATACAGATCTAATTTCCAACTTTTTGACACTAAAACTAGATAAACCAAAAGCTACAGATCAACATTAGAGGCTCCCAAAATATTTTTGAAAACCCTAACAAAAGACCCATTCACCCATGGGAGAATGAGTCCCAGTTTACCTTCAAAAAGTGACTTTTGGTGATTGGTAAACACCTTTTTTCCCTTCTCAAGTCTGCAATAAGTTTTTTGGTTCTACTAATATTGAGTTTCATGTTGTTTCAAGTTTGAGTTGGCATAATTTGGTTTATTTTCTATTTTTAGTTTTTCTCCCAAAAGTGTCATTTGAACCTAACCCCCATCCTTGAAGCATAAGTAAATTTGAAGATTCTCACATTGAGTTGATTCACCTAAGGGTTGTTACTTAATTCTTTGTGGGGGTCTCATTTCCTAATGAAATAGAGGAAAATAGGTCTATCTATATCATTTTGGTGAAGCCCCCTCTCATAACCTATTTTTTTCTACCTTTCATTTTGGCCAACCCGACATTTGAGAATCATAAATTTCTGATTTTGGAGTCCATTCAAACCCTAGATCTAGGATTTCCATTACTTTGCATTGCATTGCATTGATTTGCATCTCATTTAGGTTTTTTTACCTACATTATTTTGCATCTCATTTAGGGTTTTAGGTTTGCATTTTTACATGCTTTAAAATTTGGAAAATTCAAAATTCTTAGTTATTTTACATAGTGCTTACATGAAATTCCATGATCAGTCATTTACATCAAGAAATTGAATCAAAATTGCATCTCAAATTAGGTCATTTTTCTTGTCATTTAGCATTATTTTGCACTTGCATTTAGATATGATTTTCAAAAAATTGAAATTGTAACCACCTGTTTGAAACCGGAATCTAAAAACCATAAAAATCAACTTAGAAACATGTAAATTAATTTTTAAAAACCTTGAAGTGAGACCCATTCACCCATGGTTGAATGGGTCCTTGATCAGGGCTTTTTCTGAATTTTTGAGTATCAAAAATACTATTTTTGACTTATGTATTCCTACATTCAATTTGCTATTTCCATTTCCATAATTTTTTCTTTTTGAAATTCTTCATATTAAGGTTAATTCAAATGAAAAAATTCAATGCATCTTTTGAATTAAAATTTGCATTTAAAAAAGACATCATCTTTAGGTTTTTACATAGCATAATAAAAAAATTATCTTGCTTAAAATCTAAAAATTTATTTTACATACTTGCATTGCACTTTACATTCTAGGTTGTTTGATTGCATCTTACATGTTCTCCATTTTGGGTGTAGCTTGGGTTTGTGAAATTTGCATGAGCTTCACAACTTGGTGTCTGATTTCCAATAATGTCGTGAGATGTAGTTTGAGACTCATGCCATCCTGCAATACATGATTCATGATGGATCTTGGGTTTTCTAACTCTTTCACTCATAGTGTTGACACTAATCAACCCACTATGGAGCATACAATTGAAAATTCATTTTCTATGACCTCCTTACCAATAACTAATGTGACTAATGTTGAATCAAGGGTTACTAATTTTCCTCAAAAGAATGTAAGAGGAATGGATGAAGAGTTAGAGAGATTGCAAAACTTTGTGAGCTTTGAATACTTTGTCGGTAATGTGGTTCCTATCATAGATAACATGAGGAGAATAATTAATAATGAACATGGAATATAAGTTGTGCATAATTTAAATCACATAATTATCAACAATGTCCCTATAATGACTAGTTAGGTATGTGCAGGATCATCATGGAAAAAATAGGCCCTTAAGTGGTGAAAAATTCAAAAAATTCAGAGTTAGGCAACTTGACATAAAAATTTGAATAAGTTATCTATATTATTTCAAAAATATGTAAGAATAGAATTTGTATCAAATTCAATGTAGTTTTTAAACTACTAGGTTTATTTTTTTAAAATAAAATATATTTGGTGAAAATTTAAATTTCAATGCAGTAGTACTTAAATTTCAGGGAAAAAATAAGAAGTAGGTGTCAGTCTGACCACCCTAATCACAATAAAATGATAATTATTTTTTATAAGATTTTAGATGTAAGTAGAGGACTCATGTTTGGATGTGATGCATATTTTTTGTAATTTTTTTCCAAGTAAATAATTAATTATGATTTTTTTATTACAACTTTTAAAAAATATAAAAACTCGTAAGTTTAACCACCTTAACTCGGTCAAAAATTCATGAAATTGGTTTTTTTTTTCTATTCCTATAGTATGTGAAGCAAAGAATGTGACACATGTTTTGGATTCAAAAAATGTGACATCGTTTGAAAGCTATAGATATTTTTCAATCATCATATCAATCATGACTTTAGTCGTAATTCAAATAGAAAATGAATAATAATTATTTATTAAATTCAAAGTAAAGCATAATTTATATTGGTGGAAAGCTAAGAATCTCCTTTAAAAACCCTTTTCATTTCATCAATTTTGGGTAAAAAAAGGTCATTAGCCACATACCCATCATATCACCACTTTTTGGCCCACCATGATCTTGCACATACCCAATTGTGATCAAGATTTTGGGTATACTCAAAGTCAAGGTGGAAATTAAATTCCTCCTTCCACAACCATAATCTCTATTCTGACATACACTAATTCGATTGTTACCACAACCATACAACCCACTAGCAATGTCCATATTACATTAGGTATTTCCATTGGGAATCCCTCTAGCTTTGTGCATTCAAATCTCATATCTCTACAGCCATCTCCCTGCAAAAATTTACTCTTCAATTGTCCTCCGAACACATATACACCTCCATCTCACAACAAAAACAATGATCACATCCTTAACCAACTCTTGAAAAGTGTTTCATCCCTCCAACAACAAATTGCTACATTGAATCAAAATCAAAATTTCCAACCTTCACAATATGTCAAAAGAAACCCCTTATCCTTGGAGATATTGAGAACACAAATGCCACAAGGTATAGAGATTCCTAGATTTGAGAAATATGGTGGGAAAGGAGATCCTATTAACAACGTTTCTACATACACAACCTTATGTAGTGACTTCATTTTTGAGGATAAACTCTTGGCTAAATTCTTCCCTAGATCCTTGAAGGACACTACTTTGGAATGGTTTTTTTCCTTATCGAATAATTCAATATGTTCATTTAATGAATGTATTGATGTGTTTCTTAATCATTTCCAAGTGCACATGGGTCCTAAGATGACCTTAGTAGACTTAATGAGATGTAAGAAAAAATATGATGAAATGATCACTGACTTTATCACCTGTTATCAATTTCTTTATTCAAAAAGGGTATGTGCAGGATCATGATGGCCCAAAAAGTGGCAATATGTAAGTGATATGATGGCCCATGTGGCTGATGACTTTTTAAAACCCAAAATTGATGAAATGAAAAGGGTTTTAAAGGAGATTCTCATCTTTCCACCAATATAAATTATACTTTACTTTGAATTTAATAAATAATTATTATTAATTTTCTATTTGAATTACGACTAAACTCTTGATTGATAGGTTGATTGAAAAACATCTATAGCTTTCAAACAGTGTCACATTTTTTGAATCTGAAACATGCATCACATTCTATGCTTTGCATAATATAGGATTTAAAAAAATAAATTGAATTTCATGAACCTTTGACCAAGTTAAGGTGGTCAAACATACGAGTTTTTATATTTTTTAAAAGTTGTAATAAAAAATTCATAATTAATTATTTACTAGGAAAAAAATACAAAATAATATGCATCACTTTGGGACATGAGTCCTCTACTTATATCTAAAATCTTATAAAAAAATATTATCATTTTATTGTGGCTAGGGTGGTCAGACAGACACCTACTTATTTTTCTGAAATTTAAGTACTACATTGAAATTTCAAATTTTCACCAAATAGATTTTTATTTTTCTTAAATAAACCTAGTAGTTTATAAACTAAATTCAATTTTATACATATTTTTGAAATAATATAGATAGCTTATTCAAATTTTTACATCAAGTTGCCTAACTCTAATTTTTCTGAATTTTATTGCCACTTAAGGGCCTATTTTGTCCATGATGATCCTACACATACCCAAAATCAACATTAAGATTCCAAATCTTGATCTTCAATGAATGTTCATTGAGAATTTTTAAAATAAACTTCAAGATAAGATTAGGATGATGAAATTTCCCTCCACACAACTGTCTACTACCCTTTGTGATTATAAAAATTCAGCTAGTAGTTGTGAAGTGAAGACTCCCTCTAGCCATCCTAAAAAATATGAATCGATGTATCAAAAAAACTATCAATCATTCAAGAAAAAAAAGAAGGGATTTTTACATCTTAATCCCTCTCAACCAACTCAACATGTTGACACCCAAGTGGCTACTATAAAGACAAAAATTCTATACACATTTGGAGATAAAAATAGATTATTTGCCCCTTTACCTGATACCCTTCATAACACCATGTTGCAAATCTTAAACAAGAACTTAATTTCCTTACCTCTAGTTAGAACTCCTAATCCTATGAAGCCTTTACCTCGAAACTATAGACAAAATTCCTATTGCCATTTTCACTGACAAAATGGACATGATATAGAACATTGTAACCATCTTAAATAGATTGTGCAAGACATGATTGATTCTACTGACATTCAAATTGGTGGTGTTAATGATCAAGGTAATGATTTTGTAGCTCCTCCTAACCAAATTTTTTAAATATTTACTAATCCTATGCCAAGTCATAATATATCCTTCATCAAAGCTATTGAAACTAAGAATGATGTGATGAATGTTGACATGGATGATGAAAACATGAAAGACAATGAGGAAAAATTCTATGGATAATTTGGTTGGAATCATTGAAGTTCAACCTTGTAAGGGCCTAACCAAGACGCCCCTTGAAATTTCTTTCTCGCAACATGAAATAATCAAACATGCACCCGATGGTACTCTTTACGTAGCCGGAAGAGTCAATGACAAGCCTACTAATGGGATATTAATTGATTTCATTTGTGTAGAGAATGTGATCACTAAGGAATTCTTGTTTGTGCATGAGCTTTATCAAGATACTTATGAAAAATTGAAAGCATGGATCAAGACGCATAATGGCTTTGCTTGCCCTACGATAGGTTTGATAACTCTTCCTCTAAAATTGGACCAAAAAAATTAAGTGTGTCATTCTCCATCATCCCATCGTCAAACCAATTTCATCTGAAGTTAGGCTACTCATGGCTTCAATCCATGAATTTTTCCCTTCATTAGTGCATAAGTGCTTAAAGTTTCCATTTCGCAATGAGATTTTTACTGTGCACCATAGTGGCTTTAATCTCGTGTCTTCCTGTGGGAGTTTCCCACTAGAATTCTTTTGGTCTAAATCTATGGAACCTATTATGCCTTGTGAGGACTTCTTTTTCAAATCCTATCAAAATTATTGCTTCGTAATATGCCTCAACCCACAATTAAGCCTCATATCCTTGATGAAACCATGATTGAATTAAAAGCCTTTCCAAGTTACCAAGACAAAACCATAGAAAATCCTCCACCCATTTCATATAAGAGACCATGAGATAGCTAAATAACTCTCATTGTGCTTCCTAAAATCAAATAATGTTTATGAAGCTAAAGAGAAAGTGGTTGAACAACCTCCCATGGTTCCTTCCGTTTCTCCCTTAAGGGAAGAAAAGAAACCTATGGTTGATAAACTTTCTCCTACACAATCAAAACTTGAAAACTAAATGAAAAGAAACCAAAAATTCTAGAGATCATAGGCATAGACATCATGATATTTCTCGTTTGTTGCAAGCAAAAGACTTGAAAAGAATAACATAGAAAATCAAAGTCCAAACATACCTCAAACAATGCATGGTGATTCTGCACCTTCACCAAAACAAGAAAATAAGGTATATCTCAACCACAAAAGGAGAAAGCACCTTTTATTGATATTATCATTAGACCATTTTTTGTGATAAAAATGGATGATGATAATGAAATTGCTAAAATTGATGAGGAAGTGTATAAAGAGTTACATTTATTGCTTTCATCTTCCATGAGCTTAAATGATAAAAACCATGATGATCCTCCTACAAAGACTGGTTCTTGACATGTTGAACTTGGTGATTGTCCTAGTTTGGCACTTGACATTGTCCCTTTGGCAAGTTTCTCGCCTTCTACATATGACTAACAAGATTGGGATGTAGACAACCTACTATAGGCTATCTCATATGTGCCTTAATATTCTTTTTATTTTCATATTATTTGTGTGATTGCATGTACATAATGTGATCCCTCGTATCTTTCTATTTGATATGTCTTCATGTTCATTCCTCTATTTGCATCTACATTCTTCTATATGCTACAAACTTTTATCTTCTCTTTTTTCTTGTGTTTTCCTTTTGGGGATTGTTGGCAACACAAGGGTAGACAACTAAGAGGGGGGGTGAATCAGTTGTCCCAAAAATTTAAACTTAACAAAATTATTAACCTTATTCTCAGATCTGATCAATAACCATAAAAGAATAAATCAACAACACATCACAAACACACATAACACCAAGATTTTTACATGGAAACCCTATTAGGGGAAAAACAATAGTGGAGGTTAGTCCACAAGATTATACCCTGTTAAAAGTATAAAGAAATGTGAATTGGGAATGCACATGCATTCAGGCACATTGTCTAGAGCTCACTGCTCATTTACAAAAGGAAGACTCACTATCTTACCAAAGAATTGGATTACATCCAGAATATTTGAATTGATAAAATAGCATCTGCTAATGCCTGATTATAGTTCTGGTTAAGCACATGAACACTTCTTTACACTCTGCTCACTTTTCTTTACACTCTTCCTGTGCCTTTGAATGATTAGAACATTATTCTCACATAGGACACAAACTTCGCAAACTCATGTATTCAATTGATAAAAAAATTGCTTATATATATCCGCAACAAGAAATTACATCACTACATGTTGGTCTCAACAAAAAAAAACATATGCAAACTGTTGGCCAAAAACATTAAATAAATTCCAATGTGAATCAACTAAGGTCAGCCACAACATAGTGAAGACCCAAAATAAAATTCTCAAACATGAACCACCTTCAAAAATTATTCCTTGAAGATCCACAACACGCTACAACACCCTGTCCAAGAACATGAAAAATATGAACGCACAAGAGAAAATCTCTAATTGCGAGCACAATGATCAATGTAGACATGCAACATAGATAGAGCATGATCTAGAAACATCCACAAACATCATGAATCACCAGACAAGCATCTGCAACAATTGAACTTACTATAATTACATCATCTTCATTCAAGAACACCAACTGAAGCAACATAATGACTGTCAAAATAGAACTGCTCATACCTCGATCGAAAATTCACACAAATCTCTGAAACTTGACATGGATAAACTAGATATACTTGAAATCAAACCCTTTAATCCACAACCACTGATCATCAACGTACTGAGCCTGCCAACAGACTAAACAATACTTCACCACTGACAACTTGCAACTTATTTATTACAATTTTCTCAATATCCTTGACATATACAACTTCTAAGACATTAATGCTAATAGTGTTGACATCAATAGAAACCCAATATCAGCAGCATAACCACAACATCCAACAATCTCCCCCTTTGGCATTGATGGCAACACATGATGTGAAAAAAACCATCAACACAATTATCTTTAACACTTACTCCCCCTTAGGTTCTGAGTCTTTTCTCCTCAATTATTTTACACAACTCTTCTCCCCCTTTGACATCAATGAAAAAGATATATTTTCTCCACACAAGGCTTGAACCACATATATCAACATCTAACTACTCCCCCTGAGTAGCAACCACCACAACATCAATCTAGATCAAGATATGACTATGAAATGCACAGATTTATGCAAGTCAATGCGTCTTAGTTCTGATTAGGAGGGGTAATCACCCCTATCTTTCCTCTGAGATACTCAAAAGTATCCTTAGGCAATGATTTGGTAAATATATCTGCAATTTGTTCCTTAGTAGACACATACTCCAATCTGACTTCCTTTTCACTCACCTTCTCTCTCAAAAAGTGAAACTCTATTGATATAGGCTTGGTCTATGAATGCAACAACAGATTCCTAGAAATGTTAATTGCACTAGAATTATCACAAAATATAGCAATAGGTTCATCATACACAAGGGTATGTCCAGGATCATCATGGAAAAAACAAGCCCTTAAGTGGCGAAAAATTCAAAAAAATCAAAGTTAGGCAACTTCAAATAAAAATTTGAATAAGTTATCTATATTATTTTAAAAATATGTAGGAATAGAATATGTAGAAAATTGAATGTAGTTTCTACACTACTAGGTTTATTTAAAAAAAAATCTATTTGGTGAAAATTTGAAATTTCAATGCAGTAGTACTTAAATTTCAGGGAAAAAATAAGTAGATTTCTACCTGACCACCCTAACCACAATAAAATGATAATATTTTCTTATAAGATTTTGGATATAAGTAGTGGACTCATGTCTGAATGTGATGCATATTTTTTTATAATTTTTTTTCCAAGTAAATGGGTATGTGCATGATCATCATGGAAAAAATAGGCCCTTAAGTGGCAAAAAATTCAAAAAAATCAGAGTTAGGAAACTTGACGTAAAATTTTGAATAAGTTATCTATATTATTTAAAAAATATGTAAGAATAGAATCTGTAGAAAATTGAATGTATTTTCTAAACTACTAGATTTATTTTAAAAAAGAAAAATCTATTTAGTGAAAATTTAAAATTTTAATGCAATAGTACTTAAATTTCGTGGAAAAAATAGTAGGTGTCCGTCCAGGCCACCCTAATCACAATAAAATGATAATATTTTTTTAATAACATTTAGATATAAGTAGAGGACTCATGTCTGGATGTGATACATATTTTTTTGTAATTTTTTCCAAGTAATTTAATTAATTATGAATTTTTTATTACAACTTTTCAAAATATAAAAACTTGTATGTCTGACCACCTAACTTGGTCAAAACTTCATGAAATTCAATTTTTCTTTTTAATCCTATATTATGTGAAGTATAGAATGTGATGCATGTTTCAGAATTCCAAAAAATGTGATACCGTTTGAAAGCTATAGATGTTTTTCAATCAACCTATCAATCAAGACTTTAGTCATAATTCAAATAGAAAATTAATAATTATTTATTAAATTCAAAGTAAAGCATAATTTATATTGGTGGAAAGATGAGAATCTCCTTTAAAAACTCTTTTCATTTCATAAATTTTGGGTAAAAAAAAGTCACACCACATACCCTACAAATACCCATCATATGCCACTTTTGGCCCATCATGATCCTGAACATACCCAAATAATTAATTATAAATTTTTTATTACAACTTTTAAAAAATATAAAAACTAGTATGTATGACCACCTTAACCTGGTCAAAACTTCATGAAAATATATATTTTTTAATCCTATAATATGCGAAGCATAGAATGATGCATGTTTCAGATTCAAAAATGTGAGGGTATGTGCAGATCATGGTGTGCCAAAAGTGGCAATATTGTAGGTATGTGGCTGATGATTTTTTCACCCAAAATTAATGAAACGAAAAGGGTTTTAGAGGAGATTCTCAGCTTTCCAAAAATATAAATTATGATTTAATTTGAATTTAATAAATAATTATTATTCATTTTCTATTAGAATTACGACTAAAGTCCTAATCGATAGGCTAATTGAAAAATCTATAACTTTCAACGGTATCATATTTTTTGAATCCAAAACATGCACATTCTATGCTTCACATACTATAGGATTAAAAAATAAAAATTAAATTTCATGAAGTTTTGACCAAGTTAAGGTGGTCAAACAGACGAGTTTTTATATTTTCTAAAAGTTGTAATAAAAAATTCATAATTAATTATTTACTTGGAAAAAATTATAAAAAATATGCATCACATCGGACATGAGTCCTCTACTTATATATAAAATCTTACAAAAAAATATTATCATTTTATTATGGTTAGGTGGTCCAGACACCTACTTCTTTTTTTTCCCAAATTTAAGTACTCGCATTGAAATTTCAAATTTTCACCAAATAGATTTTATTTATTTTTAAATAAACCTAGTATTTTAGAAACTACATTGAATTTTCTACAAATTCTATTCTACATATTTTTGAAATAATATAGATAACTTATTCAAATATTTACGTCAAGTTGCCTAACATTGATTTTTCTAAATTTTTGCCACTTAAGGGCCTTTTTGCATGATGATCCCACATATATTCAGTGATATTGTTTGAAAGTTATAGATTTTTTCAATCAGCATATCAATAAGGACTTTAGTCATAATTCAAATAGAAAATGAATAATAAATATTTATTAAATTCAAAGTAAAGAATAATTTATATTGGTGGAAATTTGAGAATCTCCTTTAAAAACCATTTTTGTTTCATCAATTTTGTGTAAAAAAAAGTCGTTAGCCACATTCCCTACACATACCCATCAGATCACCACTTTTTGGCCCATCATGATCCTGCACATACCCACAACTCTGATATCTTTCAACATCTGCTTCATCCATAATACTTGAGTACAATTATTATAAAAAACAATGTATTTTGCCTCTACAATATATAAAGAAATGACATTCTTCTTCTTACTTAACCATGAAATCAACTTCTTACCCAAGAAAAATGCACCACCACTAGAACTCTTTCTATCATTCACATCACCTGCCCAATCAACATCAGTAAAAGAAATCAAAGTGAGATCATCATTTTTAGGATACCACAGGCCAAATTCAATTGTCCCCTTCAAGTATGTGAAAATCCTTTTTACAACAATCACATGAGATTCCTTAGGATTAGCTTGAAATCTTGCAACAATGCGTTCAAAATTCATGATATTTGGTCTAGTTTGATTCAAATAAAGCAATCCATTGATCATTGATTTGTATCTAGTTTTATATTCTTTCAGAGAATCATCATCTTCTGTCAACTTGCATCTAATCACCATGGGTTTTCCAACTAGCTTTGAATCTTCCATACCAAACTTCTTTAGCAATTCCTTCACATACTTGGATTGATATGTGAAGATCCCTTTATCTAGCTGAGTAATTTTCAATCCAAAAAATAATTTCATCTCACCAATCATAGACATCTCAAACTCATTTTGCATCTCATCAACCAACTTCATGTACAAACTATCATCTCCTCCAAAAATGATATCATCAACAAAGACTTCAACAATCAAATCTTTATCATGATCAATCTTGAAACACAAATTACCATCATTGGTACCTTTATTGAATCCAAGCTTGAAAAAATACTTGTCCAATATGGCATCATATGCTCTTGGGGCTTGCTTTAGTCCATATAATTCTTTCTTCAACTGAAAAACCATATCTCCTTAATCAACTGTCAATTAAAATCCATCAAGTTGCTCAACATAGACTTCTTCATCCAATTCACCATTTAGAAATGCTGACTTGACATCCATCTAACAAACCTTGTAGTTTTTCTAAGCAGCATAAGCAAGAAATAGTCTCACAGCTTCAATCCTAGTAACAGGGGCAAAATTTTCTTCAAATTCAATTTCCTCCATCTGAGAGTAACCTTTACACACAAGTCTTTCTTTGTTTCTAACAACTTCACCTTGTTCATTCAACTTGTTTCTAAGGACCCATTTAGTTCCAATTACATTTTTGTCCTTACGTCTAGGAACAAGAATCCATGTTTTATTCTTCTCAATTTTTTGTAGTTCTTCTTTCATTTCTTTAACCCAATGTTCATCTTTGCATGCTTCATTCACACTATTAGGCTGTCTTTGAAATCAAAAAATATTCTTCTGCAATTTTTCTCATAGTCTGAACACCTTTGTTCTTATCACCTATAATATAATATTCTAAATTATTTAATCTTACATACCTTGGAGTCTTAGGATGTTCTTGAACTTTTGGATCTTGTGATCTCTCTTCTGCACTTTCACTAGTTACTTCCTCTTTATTTTCTTGATTCACCAGAATGATTTGAATTTGATTTTGAGTCTAAAATTTCTTTCTTGTGACCGAATTGTTATTTTGATCATCATAATCATATCCATAGGTTCTGGATGGTCTAGCTATGTCTTCATCAACCTTTACATTAGCACTCTCAACTACCTTCCTTAATCTCTTATTGTAGTATTGGTAGGCCTTACTCTTAGTAGAATAACCAAGAAAGATTCCTTCATCACTTCTAGCATCAAAATTTCCTATATCTTTATCTCTTCTAATAAAGCATTTACTCCCAAAGATTTTGAAGTACCTAATAGTAGGCTTGTGACTAAACCATAGCTCAAAAGGGTTCTTACCAATATCACCTTTGACTTGTACTCGATTGATAATTTAAATAGCAGTACTCACAACTTCTCTCCAATAGATATGAGGAACATTTCCTTCCAGCATCTTGAATTTTCTTGTTCTTCCTTTCCACAACTCCATTTTCCTGAGGGGCCCACCGGGTAAATAATTGTGTCTTTATCCCATACACTTCACAAAAATAATTAAACTCATGGGAAGTGTATTCACCACCTCTATATGATCTTAAACATTTAATATTCAGACCTGTCTCTATCTCAACCATAGCCTTTAAAATCTTGAATTTCTCTAGAGCTTCAAATTTTTCCCTTAAGAAAGTAACCCACATCAATTTAGAGTAATCATCAATAAGTAACATGAAGTACTCATCTCCTTGTAAACTTATGAATCTAGAAGGACCAGAAAAATTAGTATGAACAAGCTCCAACACTTCATTTGAACAATGTCAAGTTTGTTTTGAAATGAAATTCTAGTTTGCTTCCCTAACATTCTTTGAATATAGTATTAGTAGGCTTTACCAACTTAGGAAGATCTCTCACTTCCCGAGTGGAACTTATTTTGATAATATTGTGAAAGTTTACATGACACATTCTCCTATGCCACAACCAACTTTCATCAACTTGAGGAATTAGACAACTTTTACGAGTAGCATTCAGACCTGTGAAAGATGTTACCTTTTGTTTTTGTTCCTGAAGCAATCATATTTCTAGAACTCCCCACTATTATACACTTTTCATCCTTGAATTGAAGATTGTATCCCTTGTCAACCATTTATCTAACACTCAAGAGATTATGCTTCAAACCTTCCACATATAGAACATCATCAATACTATTATTACCATAAAGAGAAATACATCCTCTACCAATAATTACACTGGATTTGTCATCACCAAATCTTCCAACACCACCATCATAATTTTCCAGGCTCACAAATTTTCTTTTATCACCTATCATGTGATGACAACATCCATTGTCAATCACCCATTCATCTTTCTCTTCAACTTGAGCAGCTAGGGCTTTCTCCACATTTGAGCAACTAATAGATTTAATAGGAGTAGGATCATTTTCCTTGATAGCAATAAATACCCACTCATCTTCACTTACATTCCCTTTATCAGATTCATCATCTATCACACCTTCATCAGTAGCATAATAACACTTTCTTTGAAATCTAGGCTTCTTAGGTGTTGGATTAGGGGTTCTTTCCAGACACCTTGATGCAAAATGACCTATATTATTGCAAGAAAAACATTTAATATGAAATTTCCCTTTATACTTACCTTCTCCTCTGGCTTCCCTTTTGACAATAAGTGCTTCAAGCTCCTCTAGTTTTCTCTCCTCTTCTTCAATCTCTCTCATTTCCTCCTGATACTTGAACACCTTTCTAGAAGAACTTTCTCCCAGATCATATCTCTGTTTATCTCTTTTGGAGGTAGTAGCTTTGAATGCAGATTCTATCGTAGGAAGAGCATCACCAAATTCAATCAACTCAAAAGCTATAAGCTTACCAATCAACATATCTCTGGTTACATTTGTTATAGTTTAGAGCTCCTCAATAGAAGTAGCTTTGAATTTTTATGCAACAGGAAAGGATCTAAGCACTTCAACAACAATCTTTGATTCTTTCAATCGTCCACTAGCACATCTGATACCACACACAAGTTCATTCACTCTTTGCATGAAAGAAGTAATGTTCTCATCATCACCGATTCTCAACATTTCATATTTCCCTTTCAAAATTTTCAACTTAGTAATATTCACATTAGCATCACCTTCATACAAAATTTCCAACTTTTTCTAGATCTCATAAGCAGTCATCAGATCCATAACATTTGTCATCTCAAAATCAGTCAAAGCACTCAACAATGCTTCCTTAGCCCTGATATTGTACATGGCTTCCTTAATCTCATCTGCAATAGAAGGACCATTTTGTAGAATGATATAACTATCCTTTGTAATTTTTCAGTAGGGTTCACCAATGCATCTTAGATGTCACTCCATTCGATCCTTCCGTAAAGAATAATTTGTTCCATAAAATCTAGGACTATTCTTATTGTATGTCACCATCCTAGATCACCTCAAGTTGTTAAACTTCTTTTGAGGAACTTGCTTTGATACCAATTGTTGGAAACACAAGGGAAGATAACTAAGAGGTGGGGTGAATCAGTTGTCCCAAAAATTTAAAATTAACAAACCTATTAACCTTATTCTCAAATCTGATCAATAAACATAAAAGTATAAATCAACAACACATCAAAAACACACATAACACCAATATTTTTTATGTGGAAACCCTGTTAGGGGAAAAAACACAGTGGAGGTTAGTCCACAAGATTATACCCTATTAAAAGTATAAAGAAATGTGAATAGGGAATGCACATGTATTCATGTACACTGCCTAGAGCTCACTATTCAATTACAAAAGGAAGACTCACTATCTTACAAAAGAATTGGATTACATCTAGAATATTTGAACTAAGAAAATAGCATCTGCTAATGCCTGATTACAGTTCTGGTTAAGCACATGAACACTTCTTCACACTCTGCTCACTCTTCTTCATACTTTGCTTCTGCCTTCAAATGATTAGAACATTATTCTCACATAGAAATCACACACTTCGCACACTCATGTCTTCAAAATGATAAAAAAATTGCTTGAATATTTCCACAACAAGAAATTACATTGCTATATGTCGGCCTCAACAAAATAATAAAATATATCAAAAATGTCAGCCCAAAACATTAAATAAATTCCAATGTGAATCAATCAAGGTCAGCCACAACATAGTGAAGACCCAAAATAAAATTATCAAACATGAACTTCCTTCAAAAATTATTCCTCAAAGATCCACAACACGCTGCAACACCTTGTTGGCCAAGAACATGAAAAATATGAACACGTAAGAGAAAATATCTAATCGTGAGCACAACGATCAATGGAGACGTGCAACATAGATAGTGAACGAACTAGAAACATCCAAAAACATCATGAATCACTAGAGAAGCATCCAAAATAACTGAACTTACTGGAATCACATCTTCTTCATTCTAGAACACCAACTGAAGCAACAAAATGACTGTCAAAACATAACTTCTCATACCTCGATCGAATCTTCATGCGAATGTCTAAAACTTGATGTGGATAAACTAGATATACTCGACAACAAACCATTTAATCCACAACCACTGATCATCAATGTACTGAGCTTGCCAATAGATTGAACTACACTTCACCACTGACAACCAACAACTTATGTATTACAATTTTCTCAATATCCTTGACATGTACAACTTCTAAGACATTAATGCTAATAGTGTTGACATCAATGATAACCACATATCAGCAACAAAACCACAACATCCAACAAGGATGACGCAAGGTGTTAAGACATTTAGGTCACTTCCATGTTGACCCAAAATCGCTTTATTTTGTTTCACTCTCTATGTGTCATTCTCCCATTCTATGAGTTATTTGGGGAATGATGACGTATTTGAGATCTATAATATCATTGTAGCAAAGACGTACACTGACCCAAAATCTGTGGATCCCTCTTATGTTCAAGATTTCATTTTGGGGGAAACCCCTCCCCTTTTCATGACATAGCTTCATTTGGAAACATATGTTTGGCATAGGGATTTCCAAGAAAGATCTCATGTATTCCTTATTGTTAGCATTTATCATTTTGCTACTTTAAATTAAATGACCACAACATGGTGTTTAGAAATTTATTTAAAGTGGGGACATACATTGGCAATTATCATTTGAAATTTTTGACTCTATCTTATGTTTTATAGTGTGGTCTTCTTACTTCTTGTGATGTGTCTTCTTCTTGTTTGTGTCATTGGGTTTGATGTCCTCTAAGAGCGAAACCTTCTTGGCATAAGACATTCCCCTTAGTGGTGATATTATGAATTTCATTCCCTAAGTTGCGAATATTTTATCCTAGCTTTTTCCTCTCTTGGAGACATTAGGAAAAATGTTCCCTAAGAGTAGACCTTACATAAACTAAGAAAAACCCATTTGAAAATGAATTATCCTATTTTCATTTTGTTCATAGTGTTTAGCATAGCACAACTTGCTAACCTTATGATGTTTGAAGTTCATATTTTTTCTAGTGCCTTATCAAAGTTATTCGAGGTATAGCTTTGCCATGGTTTGTACAATGAGAGCCTATAGAACTGGAATGAATTTCTCATTGTATGATGAGATCCTATAGACCTCGCATGACTTTCTCACTTAGTCAATTTTTGGGGCTCACCTAGTGGACAGCGAATTTCACTAGCCTGTGTGAGTGTGTGTTGTTGTTTGCATAGTGGACAATGAGTTCCACTTGTAAATTTTTTTGGACAAACAACTAAGGCTTGATCCACCCCTTTTCTTTCCTTTTTCTTTCTTTCATTGGGTCTTTTCAACATAGTATGATTGAGTATCTTGTGATTGCTACATACATACACTGATACATTTTGGTATATTTTTTAACAGCGGGTCGTCAAAATTCTGGCAGCTCTTCGTCGTCGGATGTCAGGCCGAAATTTCAACATTTCAAATGCCGTCAAAATTTTGACACAATAACAACGACGAAGAGCCGTCGGAATTCCGACGACCTGCCATAAATTTTTTTGCCAAAATGTATCAGTGATACATATGTTTAACATAGGCATGTGTCTCTTTGTTCCTTTGTTAGTTTTCCATGAGATCTTAGATCTTGGGGGCTTGATCATCCTCCTTGACCTTTGTTTTCTTATCCTTCCAAAAATTGTACAATTATAGCTCTCTTGATTTTCTACTTTAGTGTGACTTTGATGCAAGGTCATCCTCTCACTAAAGTGGGGGCTAAATGTAGTGTATAAAAATGTATACCTTTACATTTTCACACTTGTTTTGTCCCCTCTAATTAAAATGAACTTAATAATTCCTTAATTTAGTATTGAAAAATATAATCCTTTACATTTTCACACTTGTTTGGGCCCTCTTAATTAAATTGAGCTCAAGTATTCCATAATAAGCCCTATTATTCATTTACAAGCCTAATAAATTACATTTTCCAAAGGGGAAACCTGACCATAATTAATGCCAATACATAACACTTTACCTTGAGCAATGTGTGTTCCAGGAATAGGGGCTTGGGACCCATTCACGCATAGGGACTTGGGACCCATTCACCCATGGGTGAATGGGTCCTCCCTAGGCCTTTGAACCTAAATTTAAAATATTTTTTTGGTGATATTTTAAGGTCCCCAAATCCATATTTCAATATCAACTTGGGTATGTGTAGGATCATGATGGGCCAAAAAGTGGCAATATGATGGGTATGTGGCTGATGACTATTTTTTTACCCAAAATTGATGAAACGAAAAGGGTTTTTAAAGGATATTCTCATCTTTCTAGTAATATAAATTATGCTTTACTTTGAATTTAATAAGTAATTATTATTCATGTTCTATTCAAATTATGACTAAAGTCTTGATTGATAGGCTTATTGAAAAACATCTATAGCTTTCAAACAGTGTCACATTTTTTGAATCCAAAACATGCATCACATTCTATGCTTTGCATACTATAGGGTTAAAAAAAAGAAAAAAATAATTTCATGAAGTTTTGACCAAGTTAAGGTGGTTAGGACATATGAGTTTTTTATATTTTTTAAAAATTTGTAATAAAAAAATCATAATTAATTATTTACTTGGAAAAAAAGTACAAAAAATTATGCATAACATTGGAGCATGAGTCCTCTACTTATATATAAAATATTATAAAAAAATATTATCATTTTATTGTGGTTAGGGTGGTCAGACAGACACCTGCTTCTTATTTTTCCCCCGAAATTTAAGTACCACTGCATTGAAATTTCAAATTTTCACAAAATAGATTTTTTTTTTTAAACAAACTTAGTGGTTTAGAAACTAAATTAAATTTTCTACAGATTTTATTCTTACATATTTTTGAAATAATATAGATAACTTATTTAAATTTTTACGTCAAGTTGCCTAACTCTGATTTTTCTGAATTTTTTGCCACTTAAGGGCCTGTTTTTTCCATGATGATCCTGCACATACCCACTTGTGATATTTGAATTTTGAGAAATTAAGGATGCATACCTATAAATAAAAGGTTATTTTATCAAATTCAAATCCTAAGAAGCAATGTAGTAAGAGATGAACTTTCATATGAGAAAATACTATTGTAGACACTGAAAATTGACCACTTTAGTTTGGTCAATTTACCCCCAATTCAACTAATGTCATATCCTCTATATTAATTAAATAATACCCTATTATTTAATTAATATTAACTATCCCTTATCCTTTCACCCTAATTTATTTCTTCTATCATATTTAAATCCTAGCCTAAAGTAACTAATTACCTTTAATTATTTACTCCCATCTCTTATCCTTTTTCCTCTAAAGAATTAAATAAATAATTTATTTAATTCCCCTCATGTCACATCCCCCATAATCTACACCTAATATTAATCCACCTCCTCATCCCATCATTAAGGATGTGCACATTCCTAATCCATGATTAGGATGTGTCACATCCTCCAACTTTTGCAAGTTGGCTCCTAATCCTCATTAGCCACCTAACCTTCCTCTAATTCTTCATCAACTAGCCTAATCAACCCCTTGGTCAGCTCTCCCCATCCCCCAAGGAATTTTTAATTCCTTTTTGTCTTCCCAAGGTCCTTTTGAGGAATTCTTAATTCCTCTCTCATCTCCCAACGAATATTAAATTCCTTTGTTCTTTCCATGCATGTTAGAAAGGAATTTTTAATTCCTTTGGTCAACTCTTGATCTCAACCCTTGATCTTCCTCCCTCTTTCAATATCCATCATCCATTCCATCTCCCTTTGCTAAATGACTAACAGTTAGCCATTTTTGCATTGTCAACAACATTCTCAACCATTCTAACCATATCATGCACACACAGTCTATCACATTCATCATCTCAATCTCTCAATCCTTCAGTCACCATAGCCATCTTGCATCCAAATCAAGCAAATATCAAACTGTTATGCTACGAAAATCAATCTAGGAGCACACATATCAGGTCATCAAGGAGGGAAAACAAATCTGTATCAATGGGTTATTTTCCTAAGGTTAGATGAGCATGATTAATAATATAAAACCCAAAGAACTATCAAGTACAATGAAAGCTAAAACAAGAAGGATTATACCAGTTATTCCTCAAAGTTTCCATGATTCATGTCCATAACACCTTCTAGCTCACAATGATCATATGACTATTGCCCTCAGATTTGTATGTGTGTGAGAAATTGACTATGACTATATCCTATGTAAATTTTGAAGGATTTGAATGACAAAATAAAGACTGTGATGAATGACAAATGACTATGCCTATGATAAGTAATCAAAGCAAATAATCTAAATGCAAAGTTAATTCTAAGCATGAATTTCTATAATAACGAAGTGGTGGTCCCAAAATATGAGCAAAACTGGCATTTTATAGAAAATGCAATTTTGGATGGATGAACGAGATTGAAAGCTGACAAAGCCTAAAATCAGTGGATGAGATTTCATGTAAAAATCCCAAATTAGGGTTAGGGAAAAATCATTAAATGAGTGGTCAAGATGTCATTTGATAAAATCAAATCGACAGTCAAGAATAAATTTGTCATAATTAACTGAAAAGATAAAGATTTCAAAAATTAGGAAGATAAAGACTACTTGATTTTTGAGATTTGAAAAATCAAGAAGATGAAGATTGGACAAAAAAGCACATTTAGAAAAATCAATAATTTGCTCAATTACTTGATTTTTGGAAGAAGATTACCATTTTGAATTAAATTAATTCAAAATATGGATTTTGTGTGACAGTATTTAAATAATTGATTTTCAGATTATTTACTAAAATGAAGTGACAACTAATAAAATGAAATTATTTTAAACAATTAATTTATTTAAAATGAGAGAAATGTTAAATCAGGTAATTAAACAATTAATGATAATTATTTAATTTAGAGGATTATGACCGATAATTAAATAAATTAATAAATCCATTTAATTATGAGAATTAGTGACATATTAAATAAATAAATAAATAAAATTCATTTATTTAATAATCAGGAAGACATAAAAAATTAAATAAATTAATAAATTCATTTCATTGTAAGAAGATAATAGACATTAGTGATGTATCAAATAAATAAATAAAATTTATTTATTTAATAATCATGAAGAATAAAAATACATGAATTAATTAAATAATTATGAATTATTTAATTAATAGTCAAATGTAGACCAAGGACATTTAATTAAATGTCATAATTATGCTAGGACGTGAAAGTGGTAAAATAGAGCTTGTAGGCCTAGGTCATTTTTATGTGTCTACATTTTTGTCCTCTTTGTCATAATGTAGCATGTCTCATTGTGACAAAGAAAATAAGTCAGAAACATGCCCCAGTAAAGGTATAGAGTATCGCTGCCCCCTTGGGAGAATTTTTGAATTTTGGCCAGGTGACAAAAAAAATTGGAAAGTGTCTCGATAAGTCAATTCAATGATCAGAAAGACAAGGACGTAGACGATTTCAAATTATAGCATGTTTAGAGCAGCCAAAAGGGTGGTCAAAGTTGCTCAAAAGGGCCTCCAGTAATAAAATAGTTGACAAATGTCATTTTGACTTTATAAATAGGTTGACAAAGGGGTAAAAGTCAACTCATTTTCACTATTCACCTTAGCAAATTTGAGAGTGCCAAGCGAAGAGGACTATAGCAGACATGGTGATTCTAGTGACCAAGCATCACAGAGAGATCATGCGGACCTTTAGGTGACTGGAGGGTTCAGAGCCAGCGGTATGTACCCCTAACCCACTTTGTCATTTTATCATTTTGTGTGCAAAATTTAAGGTTTGAGAGTCAATATCAATTGCGTTGTGCCACATATGCATGCACGTAAGTCACATTTTCCTTCGTGTTCAACGTATTTGATGCATCACAATGCAAGTGCACAAGATTCTTAGAATAGAGTCATAGATTATGTCACATTCGTAAGAAATCACAATGCATTCGCCAAAATGATTCGCAATTGATAAGCGGAATAATGCATTCACAATAGTGTGACGCATTTGAGGTTAAAAATGATGCATATTCCAAAAGTTACGGCACAAACGCCCTGTTGTGACACAAGTGATAGACAGAATGATGCATTCGACATATTGAGACACAATGAAAGTACAGAACGATGCAATCGCTTCCTTGTGACACATTTGAAGTGAACACAATGCATTTGACTTTAACTTTGACCAGTGCTAATTTTGATGGTTTTCAAATTTTTAATGCTCTTGAGTGACACTAATGATAATGATGATTGTCTATAAGGTATTGATGCATTGTTTGATCATGTGCAAAGACAGCTAGTGCCCATCTATGCTCGAGAGAGCAGGCCATCAATCTTCTGGTTCTGAGATCAGCTGAGTCCATAAAAGTGACAATGGTTGATGCAACTAGATTTGTATTATGTTGCCTATATGCCCATTATTTGAGTGAATAGGGGACTATTGACTACTTTGTATGAGAGATGGCACTCTGAGACATGATCTTTCTATTTTCCAATAGGAGAGGCTACCCTAATGTTGGAGGATGTCTACCGTATTCTTCATTTTCTGATCCAAGGAGAGTAGATCGTCTATGACCCTCAGCATGGCTATCAAACCTTTATGACCTACTATCACAATTAGGGTGTAAGATTCAGCATCGAGAGATACAAGATCTACTGGGAGTTTATGGCAGAGCATTATGGCCACTTTGATGCACTACTAGCAATGTTGATCGATGAGATACTAATTTCTGACCATCGTAGACACCGGTTTCCCATTGGTTGGGGTGATGTGCTAGTGGGCATGAGGCAAGACAAGATAGTTTATGCATGGGGGACCTATTTGGTAAGCATGCTTTACCATAAGCTTCACAAGGTGAGCTATAGGAGGGCATAGAGCATTGGGTGTGGTATGACACTTCTGATGATATGGGCTTGGGAGCATGTGGCGATATTCTGACCTCCTATCCAGAGACCACAACTAGCTGAGGGTATGCCATATGCATATTACTATGCTGGTGCTCTACAACAAAGAATGATTGGAGAGACAGGTTGGTGGTCCCATCGTATTAATACCATGATTACATTCATTTGGAGGCCCTATAGAGACTGCGAGCAGTGGGATGACGAGGATGACCACCTTAATTTTTGTAGACAGTATCATTATTTGATTGGGAGGACAGTGCAAATTTAGCTCATCATAGAGATGTATCTACCACAACGTGTCCTAAGATAGTTTGGAGAGCAGTAGGGTGTACTAGTAGGCACAACCAAGTATGCCAGATCTTCGAGGGAGGGAGCCTGGGGTCCGCCTATTCCTATATCATTTGTCATGTAGTAGATTAATGGTCTAGTGGCACAATAGTGGGGATGGAGGGGTGGGATTGCAGATCTAGGGATGACCACTAATTATGACTTGTGGTGGTAGGCACGTTGACCAGTACCACTAACAAATCCAGATGGGCCAGTGCCAATTGATAGGAGATCAGTGATACCTTGTGTGCCATGAGCTAGATGAAGGGGTAGAGATGGCGACTGAGGTAGAGGAAGAGGTAGAGATGGAGGTAGGGACAGAGGTAGGGGTGGAGGGGGAGATGGAGATGATAGAGATGGTAGGAGGCAGGGTAGGAGGGTGAGATAGCATGCAGCGAGAGGGGCATTGGATGCCATCCCAGAGGCAGGTGAGGAGGAGGAGAGAGAGGATGAGGGACCTAGATGGGACCCAAAAGATGTAGGTCATGAGCACGTGGCTGAGGAGGAGCATGTGGCTGAGGAGGAGGCTAGGCAAGATCAGGAGGTCAGGGAGGAGGAGATTCGACTAGAGGCTGAGATTGATGTTGATATGTTGCGAGAGGAGGGAGTCGGAGGAGAGGAGGATATAGGGTAGAATGATGAGGATGAGGCCATTGGCGAGGCCGAGATACTATTGAGATGGAGTATGGTGGAGGGAGAGGAGGAGATACCATCCAGCTCGACATTGCCCCATGACGCCATGATAGACCAGAGGGTGACAAACCTACAGAGGAGAATGGATGAGAGTGTTGCATAGGTCAAAGCACTGCAGTCAGAGCTAGAGGTGGCTCGAGTAGAGTAGGAGTAGGTAGTGATCCACCAGTAGGAGGCAGCAAAGTGGTGTACAAAGTTCGCACGACTATGTATAGGGCCATCAACATATCTAGCTCGAGAGTTTGGGAAGATTAGGATACGACTTGGGTAATATATGAAGTTATATGAGTAGGCCATGCTAGCCAAGATGAGATATCCCACTCTAACCAGGACACAGATGGGTAGTGGCAGTAGGTCAGGTAGTGGTAGTGGTAGCTAGAGTAGTGCAGGGGGCTCAACCTCTTCAAGACATACTTTGAGTCACAAGTCCCATCACAGACACTCCTCCAGTCATAGGTCAGGGCACTCACATGGGTCATCAGGTTTAGGCCATATAGATTAGTACCTGGTCTACCTCCAGTGACAGATCCTTTGGCTTCACAGAGTTAGGATGGAGTGTCATCATAGATGCATGTTACCATGGAGATGATGTCATCAGTGTTAGTTCCATTGGTTTCACATAAAAAGGTTGCAACATTTCCACTTGTTACCTCAATGCAAGGTACAGGTCCTCAGTCGCCACACTCTTCACCATGAGGGGATGAGGAGAGCCTCTCTTAGGGGCATGCTTACTACATTTGGTTTCATGTTTTGGACTTTATGTTATGACACATTATGTATTGACCATTGAGCCTGTGAGCTCTGTTTTTAGGATATCTCTTGACTTTATCCTATGCCATTATACTTTTTGAGATGATGCTATATATATGATGTAGATTTGATGTGGCCTATATGTGTGTTATGTGATGTTATGTGATTTATGCACTATGATGTATGATGGATGATTTATGTATTATATGCATTTATGATGGATGATGGTATTTATTTATTTATGTCCTGTCATGTATGTCCTATGATGGTTACTTATGATATGATGCCATGCTAAATGCAATGCTTATTTTTATGTCATGCTAATGTTGTGTCATGGATGATGATGATATGCATAATGTATTTATTTGAATGGATGCCATGTATATGTTTATGTTAATGCATGACTATGTATAATGTAATATGTATATGAAATGTAAATGAATGATGTATGTATGGACCTAATGCAATGTCTATATGATTATGTATGCACTTTTGTTTTTGTATGTCATAGGATATCATCAAGAGACAGATGAGAGAAGATGATAGGACATAAGGAGATGCATGTTAGTTCCTAGACCAAATCCTTCAAAACTTTACCATAGGAATTTTATATTTATTGCTCTTAATCATCATTGGGAATATTGTTGTGATGGCCAACAAACAACATGATATGACATAAATCAAGGTGTGCAAGGTCGTACTGTCACATAAGACAAGAATTCATAGAAAAGGATGATCATGACTCATACTAAGAGCACAATTGCCCCAGTCTTTTTGTCATAATCAACCACAAGCAGAAAAAGACAAGAAGGACAAGTCATGAAATGTCGTTGCTTCTCTAAATCCTATTCCCAAGACATCCTTGAGAAACTAGCAACATGATTTTCGAAACGTAAAAATAAAACCATGATCATGATACGTCGTTTTTTTTCTAAATACTGTAGTTAAGACATCGCTGAAAAACTAGTAACATGAGTGTCGAAAGACAAGACAAACGTCATGATACGTCGCTGCTTCTCTAAATCTTGTTGTTGAGATCTCTCTAAAAAACTAGTAACATGATGAAAAATCTAAAGACAAGATAAGACAATCATGATACATTGCTACTTTTCTTAATCCCGTTGTCAGGACCTCGCTGAAAAACTAGTAACATGATGAAAAACACAAAGACAAGTGCCAAGTGTTTGCCAAGTGTTTCTGGATGTCAAGTGTCTTAATGTCAAGATGTCAGGTCTAATTATGTCAAGATGCTAGGTGTCAAGGTTTTGATGATGCCAAGATGACAAATGCTAAAGATTGCCAAATTTAGGAAGAACGCATCCTGAATTATGCTGATGTCAAGAGGATTGATCCCTAAATGTCAAGAGGATCCCTCAGAATTCTAGATGACATGAGAGTGACGATGCCTAGGAAGGACACATCCTAAGGCATAAATGACAAAGTTTTCTCTTTAGGACACATCTGATGAATACTGATGTTGAGAGGATTGATCCTTAAATGTCAAGAGGATCCCTCAAAAATGTCGGATGACAATGAAAATGCCCATGAAGGAAACATCCTAAGGCATGGATGACAGAGGCTATTCTTCAGAAGGACACATTTGAAGATACTGATGTCGAGAGGAGTGGTCCTTAAATGTCAAGAGGATCCCTCAAAATGTCGGATGATAGTGACAATGCTTAGGAAGGACACATCCTAAGACATCGATGACAGATGCTATTCTTTAGGACACATCTAAAGATATTGATGTCAAGAGGAGTGATCCTTAAACTCCTTAAATGTCAAGAGGATCCCTCAAAATGTCGGATGACAGTGACAATTCCTAGGAAGGACACATCCTAAGGCATGGATGATAGGCTTTTCTTTAGAAAGACACATCTAAAAGATATCCAAGAGTTGATTGTTTGATTTGTTATGATAATGTAACTTTTTTTGACCAAATATGACCAAAGTTGACTAAATTGACTTGTGTCGATCATATGTCAATGTTGTCATGCTGGTGTAATTGTCATATTGAATAAATGGTTACCATAATTTGGTTGCAGTAATTTGCTTATTTTGAGATGACTTGTTGGAGTTCAAGACTTTTTGATGTGTGTGCCAATGTAGTGCCATGAACCCTAATGAACTGACCTAGTGCAGCCTCGAGGGCTCATCGACAAAAGGCCTTGCCTATGTCATACACTCAGAGACCTCGTAGTTCGACATGACCAATGACTTTGTCTTGATGACCAAATATTGCATCATGATTTTATTTTGACAAACCTAAAAGGACTGACCTAATGTGTTGAGGACTCAAAATTGAGTCTTGCCTACATAGCGAATGCACAGAGACAATGTAGTTTGAACAAATGACAAAGACTAATTGATTGACATGACAAACTTTCAATGGGAAATGACTTCATTTTTCATTCTTGAGATAATTTGATGTTGTTGGGGTTTCTTCAGGATGTTTTTTGATTTTTTAGGTATTTGTCTAGGACATTTTATGATGTTTTTGTCTTTCTTTAGGATTTTTCTAATGTTTTTGTCTTTTTTCAGGACTTTTTATGACGTTTTTGTCTTTTTTCAGGACTTTTTCAATGTTTGTCTTTTTTTAGGACCTTTTCAATTGCCCAGACCATGCATGATACCCACAGCAATCACTTGATAAAAATTTACGTCTCTTGTCAAGTCCAAGACTTAGCCAATTTTAAAGGACGTGAAAAGGATATGCATGGGATACCTGATAGACAGTATGCTAGACTTGATGTCAATCATTTTTCAACCATGAGAGGAAGGGTATGATGTCATGGAAAAGGTCATGGTGGTGATGGAAAATGTGTTCCATCATAGGCCAAGATAGATAAAGTGACAGTAGATGGTCGAGCAATGACTGACTACACATGGTGCCTGTTTGCTAGGTTTTCACCATGGTACTTATCAAAAGCATCTGTTCGCCAGGTTTTCACTATTGGACAAATTATTTCTCTTTATTATTTTTGTCATTTTTTCATTTTTTTGGTGTCGCTGAGATGCTTGTTTTCCAAGTGCAACAATTTTTTATCCTTTTTCAATTTATTAAGGTTTTCAGCTCGACTTTCTGATGCTATGCATAGAACTTGTGGAGATGTAGAATATTGATAGGCTCTATCAATTGTTCACCATCTAGAGTAGCCAGCTGATATGCTCCAGAACCAAAAGAGGATATGATGACGTAAGGACCCAATCAGCTTGGTTCAAACTTGTCTGGCTTTTCTCTATTACCCTGATTCTTAGGATTCTGCATGAGGACTAGGTCACCAATGTCAAACTTCCTAACCATGATTCTCTTGTTGTAATTATGATAGAAATGATTTTGATATTCCTATAGATTGTTCAGGGAATTTTGTCATCTTTCCTACAACATTTCTAGCTCATGTAAGCGTGATTGTCTGTACTCCTCATCATCAGTTAAACCCTTCAGGGAGAATCAAAAAGAAGGAATTTCAACCTCGATGTGCAAGATGGTTTCAGCTCCAAAGACCAGGGCGAATGGAGTGGCTCCTGTGGGTGTACGAATGTTGGTGTGGTAAGCCCATAGAGTAGGGTTGAGTTGAATATGTCAGTCATGGCCAGCATCATTGACAATCTTTTTCAGAATTTTAACAATGGTTTTATTTGATGCCTTGGCTTGACTGTTTCCCTGTTGGTAATATGGAGAGGAAAAATGATGTTGGATGTGAAATCGCTCACATAACTCACAAAGGTCTTGGTTTTTAAACAAGAATCCATTGTTAGTGATGATGGATTGGAGAAGACCATACCGACAAATGATGTAGTTAAGAATGAATTGGGAGATTTGTTTTCCAGTTATGTATTTCAAGGGGATAACTTCAATCCACTTCATAAAATACTCAGTGGTGGTGATGATAAATTTGTGGCCATTTGATGAAGTAGGATGGATCTTTCGCATGAGGTCTAGTCACCATTGTACAAAGGGCCAAGGGGAAGTGATCAACTGAAGTTCCTATGTTCGAGCGTGAATCAAATCACTATGAATTTGGCATTGGCGAAAAGTCCTAACATATTCTAGTGCATCTTTCTCAATGGTCAGCCAATAGTACCGAAGTCTCATTATCTTCTTGGAAAAAGTAGGACCACTTGAATGAGACCCGCATATACCCTCATGTACTTCACGTAAGGTTGTGTGTACCTTGTTGTCAAGACATCTAAGGAGGGTGTTGTCAAAACTATGTTGGTAAAGGGTGTCACTAATGATGGCATATCTTGCAACTTTTCAGATAAAAGACTTCCTTTGGTTATATTAGACAGATTAAGGGGGAGGGTTTGCGACTTAAGGTAGTCATGAATGTCTTGGTACCAAGGAGAATCAAGAAAAACAAGCTCATAGACCGTATTAGATTCTGGAATGTTGTAGGCAGGGACCAACAATTTTTCTATTAGGAATTCTAGCTTAGGCATATTGCTTGGAATGTCGAGGAGAGAACCTATTATAGCCATGGAATTTGTCGCCTTGTTCTGTACTCTTGGAACTTGCTCAAAAGTCACTATGTGAAAACATTTTTGAAAGTTGTCAACCATTCATTTGTAGGGCATTAGCTTATCATCCTTAGTGTCATAGTCCTCATTCACTTAGTTGATGACTAACTGAGAATCCCCATAGACATGTAGTGCTTTGATTTTCCATTTTATATCCATTCTATGTCCTGTGACCAATGCCTCGTATTCTACCAGATTATTGGTACATGGGAAAGCTATGCAGAAATATTTTGGAATGGAATCTCCTTGAGGGGTGATAAATAGGATTCCTACCCCCAATCCATGATTGGTATGAGATCCGTCAAAGTAGAGTCTCCAATGTAACTTAGGTTTCGTATGGAATATTGAAATATCTATGAAATCTGCTACTAAAGGATGATCACTTTGTATAGGTGCATCTGCCAGTTGGTATATGTCCCTTTATTACCTTTCTTTCTACATATTCAATATCATATTCTCTCAAGATCATTACCCATTTTTCCAAACATCTTGCCAATGCTGCACGGCTCAATAGATATTTGAGAGGATCAATATTTTCTACCGATTGTGTCTGATGGCTCAACATATAATATCTTAGCTTTTGACCTGCAAAGACAACTTCTAGACAATCCCGTTTGATGGATGTGTAATTCGGCTCATAACCGGGTGATCCCACAATACTGGTTTACAATTTTTGGCCAAACTGGACACTAAAAAAAAAAAGTAAATCTTCACTTTTAGGCACCTATAGCGGATAAACGATGAAGAATTTGAAGATAATGCAAGCTAGAGTTTTGTTACATTTTTTTTCTAGATTATAAATATATTTTTTCCAAAAATTTTGGAATCAGATTGCACTTCTTTTTCCATCTCCCTTGAAAGCTAGTTTTTTTCAAAAAACAACATTTTTAAAAGTGACTCTCACCGTATAACGCATAACTATTTTCCATGAAGGATAAAAATATAATTCTTTTGAATTTAGATTTGAAACTCTGATATCTAGTGCTTCCACTTGGTTAGATAGTTTTTTATTGAATATATTTTCTTTAATCATGTTTCAAAGTCAAACCAATTACAATTCAGACATAGCACGACCGTATAACGCGTAACTTTTTTTGTATGTATCGAAATTCAATTTTTTTTTTTTGTTGGATCAAGGACTTCAATATCTAGTGCAATAATATTTTTCAATTTCTTTTTTTTTGAAAATATGTTCTTTTTCCACATGTGTAGAATAGAGAGCTTGATTTTCAGTGAAAAACCTACATTCACAAGAAATACAAAATAAATATAATAATCAAATTAAATTTTATTAAAATTATACTTTTTTGGAAGCTTATAATAAGGACTACATATTTACAATTTTTTTTTTTAAATGAATTCATTTGATCCCCCAAAAGGTAAATCAAAAGTGATTTTTTATTAGCATTTTGATAGGTGTGAAGGAGACTCCATTATAGGTATGGTTTAAAACTAGCGGGGTTCTATCAAAGGGGGCTTTGTCTAAGGTGGTTTGATCAAACCCTCTTCAATTTGAATCCTTTAAATGGAACATTTCAAGGCTTAAATCATGATATTTTATAAAAATATATGATTTCAGCAAAAATCAGGATCTCCCAAAAATTGTAAACCACTATTATGGTAGCACCCATCCAACCAGTGTCCGACTGATATAATATATGGCCGTTTCTTTTTCATCATGGTCATTTTGTGCTAGTAATGCCCCCAGTGTTGATGTAGTGGCCGAGATGTATAGGATTAAAGGCTTTCCTTGAATAGGAGACATAAGAACTGGTGGTGACAGTAGGTAGTCCTTTATTTGTTGAAAGGCTTCTTGGTATTTATCTATCCACACAAAGGGGATTCCTTTCCACAGAAGATATTGGAATGGTTGACACTTGTCAAGAAATTGTGCTATGAAGGGTCAGATAGATTGCACCCTGCCTTGTAAGGTTCTAAGTTCACTAATTCCTCTGGGAGGAGGCATGTCCATGATGGCTTTTACTTTCATTGGATCGACCTCAATTACTCTTCGAGAAACTATGTATCCCAAAAAAATTCATGATGTTATGACAAAGACACATTTCATAGGATTCAGTCAGACTTTATAAAATTCCAGTCTCTTGAAAATTGCATCTAACACCTTCATATGATCTTTTCTTGTTATTGATTTAGCCAAAAGATCATCCACATAATCTTCCATTATCTTATGCATCATGTCATGAAATATTGCGGTCATATCCCTCTAATACATAGCGCCTGCATTTTAAAGACCAAAAGGCATGGCATTCCAGTAGTATGTACCCCAAGGGAAAGTGAATGCTATTTTATGTTGATCTTCGGGGGCTATATGAATCTAATTATATCTTGAAAAACCATCCATGAGGGAAAACATATCGTATCTTTCTGTGAGGGTGACTATGATATCTATATTTGGAAATGAAAAGTCATCCTTTGGGCATGCTTTGTTTAAGTCTCTAAAATCTATGCAAATGTGGATCATCCCATTCAGCTTTGTTACTTGCACCAGGTTAGATATCCATTTAGCATAATCAATAGACTGTATGAACCTAGCATCTAGAAGTTTCTTCAACTCAACCTTGACTAATAGAGTGACCTGAGGATTCATTTTGTGTAGCTTCTGTTTAACCGGTTTGGCATTTGGCAATAATGGTAGATGGTGCAGAACCAATTTTGGGTCTAGTCCTCGCATGTTGGCATAGGACCATGCGAAGTTGATTTTATGGTCGGTAAATTGTTTATGAAATTCTAATTTCTCTTCTTCAGTCAAGGATGCAACAAAGAGGACCATTTTGGGATCGTCTATGGTTGATATGTTGTCTTCTATGGTGTCCACTATGAGCATAGATAATTTCTCTTGAGTTACAAGGAGAAAGTCCAATACTCCATCTTTGGGCACCTCAGAGAGGTTTTCACCCACAGATACATCCTTTGTTTTTAATTTTTTATCATCAGAAGGTGCCTTTTGGTTTTCACCTAAAGATGTTTCATTTTTTTCTTTATTCTTATTTTTAATTTTGTGAGTGGAGGATGGAGCAGTCTCCCCAAAGTAAGTTGCAGAATCTAGGTCAATGGTGAATTCAACCTTGTGATCACCACTAGGTATGCCCTCATGTAATCCCATAAATTCTATAATGGCCTCATCATTTTGAAAGGTATCCAGGACTGGTGGTCCTTGTTGGTCCCAATTAATTAGTTGTGGGTAGACTAAGGAAATGCCATCATCAGCATTGGTGAATTGAGGGGAGGATGCAAAAAGCATGCAAATGGATTCAAAGACATTGAAGATGAAGTTGTCATCATTCCAATTCCACATCAGACTCGATCCAATATTACCCTTCACTTGTTTCATATCCATTATCAAAATAAGGGGTGAAGGACTGAGAGTCGTGGGTATCAATATTATTTATCAATTCAGATTGATTCAACTGATGCTTATGAATTCCAAATGGTGAGGCTTGTATGTCATGGGGGAGGTAAATGGGATTGTGATTATTTGGTACTTGATCAATTTTAAATGTTTTCCAAAAAAATTGTTCAAAGGTAAGCTCCCTCATTTCAATGAACAAGCCATCAAGGCAACAATCACTTAGGGATCGTTGCGAGCCAAATTCCCACTCTTGGGAGTCAGTTTTTGTAAGGGTTTCCTTGATATTCTTGACACTTTCCAAATCATGCATGCACTCACTCAAAAGTCCATTGGTATATGGGTCGTCATTGTCGGGAAATCCATACCCTAATCCAAGATACTTTGGTCTTTTGAAAGATTCTGTGGGTTCTTTTCATCCATTTTTATTTCTACATAGGCCACTAGTTATATCGTAGTGCTTAGCCTTCAGCATGTCATATCCCTTGCCATATTTCTTAATTGGTAATGGGGGTAGATCTTCCATTTCTTTATAGAGTCATCCTGTAATATCGAAACTGTCTTCATTGCTCATGTTTCCCCATTTGATGAAAAACTTTTTTGGTGGAACTTTGAAAATTTCCTTGGGTTCCATTCTAAAACATGGTCTACCATAGATTTTTGGTGACTTGGGTATTGTCATGATGCTATAAGTTGTATGTAGTTTGAATTCTCCATAGCCTAGGTCATGAATCTTGACAGTGGGATTAGCCTTAGGAAGTGTGGAAGACGGTGGCATGGTGGAAGATGTGGATGGAGTGGACGTGGAAGATTATGCTAGTGTGGATGAGTTAATGTACTTGGAAGAAGAAGAGCTAGGAGATTCTTGGTTGATGGGCACTCAATTTTTTGAAATACCCCTTAGGTTGGTACAATATTGAAAAGGGTCGGGGTCTCCATATATGGTGATTTATGTGTTGTCGAATGGGAATTTTAAGCATTGGTGATATGTGGAGGGGACAACCTTTAAGGCATGAATCCATGGGCGACCAAGAAAGATGTTGTAAGGTAATTCTAGATCCAGGACCTGGCAAGTTGTATCCACAATGACTGGTCCCACTCTGATAGGAAGAGAAATAATGCCTATAGAAGAATGTTCTTCGTCATCATATGGTTTTGTGACTATGCTCTTTGTAGGGTCTATGCATGCATCAAAAAATCCTAGAGCCTTAACCAATTTTAAGGAGAATATGTTCAATCCTGCTCTACCATCTACTAAAAATCTTCTGACCTTATGCTTATGGATGAAAGTTTCAATATGTAGTGCATCGTTATTATGGTTAGTCTTAGGTGACAAAAAATCCTAATCAGAAAAGGTGACGTGGTGATTTGTAGTGAGGTATCGCACCATGGTCTAAAATTGGTTGAGATCAATATCCTTAGGGACAGATGACTCTTGCAGGGTTTTGTCTAGTATAACCTTATGCGTGGGAGAAATGAAAAGCAACTAAAGTATGGAAATTTGCATAGGGGTTTTACCTAATTGATCAATAAGATTAAATTGACTCTTGGGTTGCCACTGCTTTGCAGATGAGCTAGGTTGTGGTTGTTTAGGAGATAGACTAGGTATTGTGATCTTAGGTTGCCTAGCAGGAGACATACCAGCTATGGTGATATTTTTCACTTCAAGTAGTGGTGTTAGATTGAGGTGCTCTTTTGACTGTGATGGTATTGACACACTCATTATTAGTTCAGATATTGTTTATAGCAGGTCCATCAGAATAGTCATATTTGGTGCAGGTGTAATTGGCTTGATTATTGTTTGTCTTAGGACCTAGTGTGGAAGCGTTATTAGAACCATGGTCTTGCAATGGGTTCTTATGAATAGTATGGTCAACATTTGATGGAAATTGTGGCCCACCCAATTCAATTACTTGACTTTCAATAAAGTCTTGCACAATATTTTAGAGTTGTCGACAAGATGATGTGTTATTTCCTTTAGCTCGATGGTACTCATAGAAAGAATTATCATCCCACCATGATGGTTTAAATTACCCTAAGTCATACAATTTAGGTTCTTCAAGTGTTATGAGACCATTTTGGAGGAGCTTCTTAAGGACATCCTCAATTGGTTCTCCCAAAGCAGAGTATGTTTGTCTTTTTGAGAATTGTTTTGTTTAACAAAATTGTCTTTGATTTAGATTGTTTAGACCATTTTGGTCGTTTGGAGTGACACTGGTAGGGGGTGTCAATATAATTGTTGGTTTGTTTTGCAATTGAACCCCTTTTAGAGCTAGTATAGGACCCATAGTGTTGACAACATTGGCATCGACAACACTGTCATTGGTAACATGCTTATTTTTGACCCTATACTTATTTTTGTCAGCGAGAGGATTTACAGTCATTTTTTTATGACCATACTTTAGCTCTCCTTTTGCAATAAGAGCTTTCTCAATGTGGGCACCCTTTTCAACTAGTTCTATGAAGGTTGTACAACAATGTACTTGCAATCCATATTTTAAGGGTCCTAGAAATGTTTGAACGAACATGTCAACCTTTTCCTTTTTCGGGTATGTCGATGTTACAACAACTAGTTAGACTTCTCCATTTTTGGAGGAATGGGATGAACGTTTCACCAACGTCCTCTTGCATGAGATTGCATAAGCTAGTAATAGAGGTGTCCATGTCAATGTTGTATAAGTAATATTTTATGAATTTTCGTTTAAGTTCATCCCATGTTTAGATATACTTCTGAGTGGAGAACCATTCAAGGGAAGGACCTGCAAGACTTTTAGAAAAGAGCCTCATCAAGTATTTTGGTTCATATGCGACGTCCATATAGTTGGTTGTGAATTCTCGGACATGTTCGATAGGATTTGTCTTTCCTCTATATTTGGTAAAAAAATTTGACACATATCTTGGAGGAAATGGTGGCATGTATGATTTCATGTCAAACGGATATACGAATAAATCATATGACACTTCTGATTTCTTGCTAGATATTTGTATGTTTTTTATGGTCTTCTCTAGACCCATCAACTTTTCTTGCAAGGCATCGATTATAGGGTCATTTGTGGCCCCATACATTAGATTGATTGGTACACCATGGGTCCCCATTTGTTGTGAGTGGATGGTGGTGTGTTGTTGAGGAATGTGTTGTTTTGACATGTATGATGTGTTCTGATTTGCGTGTTGTTGGTATTGAAAGTTTGGATTGGGGGTGTGTTGATGGTTATAAATATGGGATGAATATGCCAGAATGTGTCCCCCAGCCATTTGGGTTGATATTTGGGGAATATGGTGACCATGAATATTTTGATGTGTGAATGATACCATAGGTTGTGTGTTTTGACTACCTTGTCCAAATTGTTGGGATTGTACAATGGGAATGGTCATATTTTGTCCTTGGGAGGTGATGGAATTAGAATTTGTTGATGTGTTAACATTTTGTTGTGGTCCTTGAATAAAGATATGTCATTTACTTTCTCCCAAAAGATTAATTGAGGTACCAATGAGAGGATTTGATGAGGATGCACTCATGATACTAGATATAGTTTTCAATGGAGGATTTGTATGGCTTGATGATGGCCCCATGGCATTTACCGTAGTGGTAAAGAGAAGATTGGAATAACTTCCCACATTGCTAAGGACCCAAAGGTGGCTCTAGCCGATTGTGATGATATTGTGGATATTGTGGGCAATGTGATGGATTGTGTTCCTCCAATGGATGTAGCATTGATTGAATTGGAATTGTTTGGAATGTTGAAGGTAGCATCAAAAGAGGTATTGCTTGTGGTCTTTGGAGGTTGACCACTATTGGACATGTTATGTGTATTGTTGGTGCTGTGGTTAGCAGATGTCGATGTCAAAGTATTAATGTCGAACCCCTCAGATAATTTAGCTCCTTGACTTAAAAGTATGTCCAAATATTTATCTTTGTCATATAAAACCATTTGTTCTATGAAGTAGGCCACATCTGGATCGTGTGCTGCTACTTCTAGGTTTTCCTCAAATATTTTTCCATATTCATCCTTATGTAAGCATGGTTCAAAGGGGTTTTTTTATGAGAATGGTATGGTGATGAGGGGTTGAGTATTTGTGTCACTAAATGGGTCATCAAAAGTCCAATTTGGGTCATAAGTTTGATTGGTGACATTGGAATTAGAGTCTTGTCCAAAGTTTTCCATTTGTCATTTCTTTCTTTGGAGTCTAGTTTCCACCATAAAAGGAAATTTCTCAAATGAGACTAATGAGAATGAAAACTAAATGCAAGGATGATGCTATCCTATGTTTTTGGTTTTTTGTGATAAAGGATGAAAATGCAAGACTTATCTTTTTTAGATTTTTGATAATAGGGGATGACAATACAACAACGACGAATGTAAGATTGAAGGCTAGAATGACAAGTTATGACACTATTTTTTTTGTATTTTGGAATAAAAGATGGCAATGCAAGGTGATAATGATGTTTTCCTAAGGAAATGACGAAGGAAAGGTGACAAGGTTGTCAAGGTTGAAGTGCCAAGTGAGGACTAAGACGATAATGTTGACTAGGGACTAAAATGATCAATGCAAAGTCTAAGTTTAAAATGAGGACTAGAGATGGAAAATGAAAAGTCTAAGTTTAAAATGATGACTAAGTTTGGACAATATTTGAAGAAAAGGTTTTCCTTAACCACTCTAAGCTTGAATTATGTCTCAATTTAGGTTATCAAGGGACTTGGTAAGGGGACTAAATGACAAGGTTGAAATGACGAGTGAGCCTTCCTAACTAGACTGTTGAGTTGGAGGTTCCCACAAAAAGGACAATGACTGAAAATAGGAATAATGACTATGTCCCAAAATAACCTAGTTTTGAAACAATGGTTTTACAAAGTGTGACAAGTTGGCCTAATCCAAAGTTTTCCAAGATGAAGCCTAAAGACAAGTTTGTGCTAGAACTAACGATTATGACACCTAGGGAATGCAACTAAAAATTAGAAAGTTATCCCTTATGGATGAGATGCAAGTTAGTGAATGCAAATGATGGGCGTTTTGAGCAATTTTTGTTTTAGTTTCTGATAGAGACTTTTGAAAAAGATGTTTGATAGCAATGTAAAGAGTCTAGACTCAGATTCTAGTCTGGGAAAGTGTTTTTTTTTCTATTAGGCAATTGTATTGTTACAAGTAGAAAATACATTGCAGTGATCAAATGTGGCTCCACAAATGGTAAATGCGGTTCAATGTTGCAAATGTGATTTAGTTTTGTAGATGCAACTTTACAGATGGTGAATGCATCTCAAGATAGGAAAACATGGTCTTTAGATGAGCAGATGTATTTGAACAAAGTAGATGCATTGCAAAATATGGAAAATGCAGTGCGATAGAGCGATTGCGGTTTAACAAATGCATTGCAAAATGTAAAAAGTCAAATTTCTGATGTTTGTGGTCAAAATTTTGAATTGTTTAAAGTTTGATAGTTTGTTTCCAGATGTTTGAGTGTTGTTTTTTTTGTTTCAGTAACCAGCAAACACTTGGAAAACATGATATTTTAAAAGTAATCAAACACAAAAGAGAACAAGTACAATCCTATGGTTAAGCCAGAATAGTATTCGCTAGATTCCACATGGGTTTCCCCAGCCACATATCAATAGCATGTGAATTCAGAAGCTTGGGTATTGAAAAATATTATTGCACTAGATATTGAAGTCCTTGATCCAACAAAAAAGAAAAATTGAATTTTGATACATACAAAAAAGTTACGCGTTATACGGTCGTGCTATGTCTGAATTGTAATTGGTTTGACTTTGAAACTTGATTAAAGAAAAAATATTTAATAAAAAAATATCTAACCAAGTGGAAGAACTAGATATCAAAGTTACAAATCTAAATTTGAAAGAATTAGAATTTTATCCTTCATGGAAAAAAAGTTATGCCTTATACGATGAGCGTCACTTTTTAAAAATGTTGTTTTCTGAAAAAACTAGTTTTTGAGGGAGATGGAAAAAGAAGGGCAATATGACTCCAAAAAAATTGAAAAAAATATATTTAGAATCTACAGACAAAATTTCACAAAACTCTAGTTTGCATCATCTTCAAATTCCTCATGGTTTAGCTGCTATAGGTGCCCGAAAGTGAAGATTTAGTTAAAAAAATTATTCCAGTGTCTAGTTTGGCCAAAAACTGTAAACCACTATTGTGGGATCAGCCTAGGTAGAAGGAAAAAAAAATCAAAATGTAGAAGAAAAATAGAATATAAAACAACCAAGAATAGAAAATAAAAAATCTTGAATGCAAAATTTGGAAAGAAATTTTACTAGGAAAATGTGTCACATCAGGGTGATTGTGTCGTGGTCCCGCATTCTAATTTAAAAGGAAAATGCGTCAATTGAATCATCAAAAGTGGCTCAGTCTATCAAATGTGGCTTTCCTGAATTCGATTGCGGTTCATCAAAGCGAATGTGACATTTAGGCTATCTAATGTGTCATGACGCAACGGATGCGGCTCGAAAAATATAGAATGCATCTTTTCGTACCTGTACCTAAAAAAAGGAACAGAAAGCTGAAAATGGTACAAAAAATAGAAAATAAAAAATGTTTTAGATTCACCAATGTATCAATGGGTTATTTTTGCTAAAGTTAGATGAGCATGATTAATAATATAAAACCCAAAGAACTATCGAGTACAATGAAAGCTAAAACAAGAAGGATTATACTAGTTATTCCTCAAAGCTTCCATGATTCATCTCCATAGCACCTTCTAGCTCACAGCAATCGTATGACTATTTCCCTCAGATTTGTATGTGTGTGAGCAATTGACTATGACTATGTCCTATGCAAGTTTTGAAGGATTTGAATGACACAATAAAGACTAACAAATGACAAATGACTATGCCTATGAAAATTAATCAAAGTGAATAATCTAAATGCAAAGTAAATTCTAATCATGAATGTCTATAATAACGAAGTGGTGGTCCCAAAATATGAGCAAAATTGACATTTTATAGAAAATGCAATTTTGGACGAACGAACGAGATTGAAAGCTGACAAATCCTAAAAGCGGTGGACATGATTTCATGTGACAATCCCTAATTAGGGTTAGGGAAAAAATATTAAAAGAGTGGTCAAGATTTCATTTTATAAAATCAAATCGTCAGTCAAGAATAAATGTGATAATTAGCTAAAAAGATAAAGATTTCAAAAATCAGGTAGATAAAGACTGCTTGATTTGTGAGATTCAAAAAATCAAGAAGATAAAGATTGGGCAGAAAAGCACATTTAGAAAAATCAATAATTTGCTCAATTCCTTGATTTTTGGAAGATTACCATTTTGAATTAAATTAATTCAAAATATAGATTTTGTGTGATAGTAAATAATCAATTTTCAAATTATTTACTAAAATGAAGTGAGAGTTAATAAAATGAAATAATTTTAAACAATTAATTTATTTAAAATGAGACCAATGTTAAATTAGCTAATTAAATAATTAAAGATAATTATTTAATTCAAAGGATTATGACCGATAATTAAATAAATTAATAAATCCATTTAGTTATGAGAATTAGTGACATATTAAATAAATAAATAAAATTCATTTATTTAATAATTGGGAAGACATAAGAAATTAAATAAATTAGGAAATTTATTTAATTGTAAGAAGATAATAGACCATTAGTGATGTATCGAATAAATAAATAAAATTTATTTATTTAATAATCATGAAGAATGGTGGGATACATGAATTAATTAAATAATTAAATGTCATAATTATGCTAGGACGAAAGTGGTAAAATAGAGTTTGCAGGCCTAGGTCATTTTTATGTGTCTACAAAATCCATCAAGCTCAAACAAGGTAAAAATTAATTTTATTGTCATTTTTAAGTTTCAGTTTCATCTTAAGCCCAATCTTGAGTGTTGTCTTTGGTTTTTATCTCTTGCTTGAGTTTATTTCTTTCTTTTTATATGGGATAAAAAAATTGCCCACATTTTTGGCACGCTTGGTGGGACCCACGTCACGGGTCTACTTTCACATTTTTTTGTTGTTTCACATTTTAAAGGTTCAAATTCTAGACATAGAGAAGAATCTTCTCAGACGGGCGAACTCGCCTAACGCACGGGTAGGCCTACAGTAAACAAGGGAAAACAAACTCCTGCCCCTTTTCTCCTGCCTCCTCCTCTTCCTCTACTGGATCCTCCTTGAGAACCTCTACCTTTGTTATACTCTCCACTAGAAGGTGTTTCATTGCTATGATATGTGGATTTAAACTCTCCTTGGTTTCTTTGGTCATCGTCTCTACCTTGGTAGCCACCTCACTGTCCTCTTTGATCTCTTTGATCTCTACCTTTACCTCTGCTCTTAGAAGTCTTTTCTTGTTTCCTCTTGCTTCTTTCCTCAATCTTTATAGCTAATTGGTAACATTGGTGTACTGTCTTGGGACTTAGAAGAGTCATTTCCTCTTGAATGTTCCACTTCAAGCCATTAAGATATCTAGCCACCTTCAAACTTTCATCCTCTATCACATTAGACCTCATGCAAAGTTTTTGAAACTCCTCAGTATAAGAGTTCACATCTTGGTCTCTTTACCTCAAGCTCTATCTTTTCTTATGCAACTGAATTTCATAGTCATCTGGCATGTATGCTTCTCTTACCTTGGCAACCATTCCCTTCCAAGTAGAGATAGGTTGCTTTCCTTCCTTTTCCCTCTTTGTCTGAATGAACTTCCACCATGTCAAGGAAGAACCTCTTAACCTCGATTTGGCCACCTTTACCTTTTGTGCTTTTGTGACCCCATCACACTCAAAATGGTTTTCCATTCCCTCTATCCAATCTACAACTAAATCAACTTCCATTTTTCCACTAAATAGTGGTATGCCTTCAAGTTCTTTTCCACTCAAAGCCTTCAATGCTTCAAAGAAAGACTCTTCTTTCAAAATAGGGTCACTTTCAGGGGTCTTGTCTTCCTTTGCAACCTCTTCTTCATTTGGTATCCTTCCTTCTAACTGCGTGCTCCTCATTACTTGCTCAAGTTGGGCTATTCTTTCCCTCATTAGCCTATTTTCTTCCTCCTATTCTTCAACCATCTTAGCCAATTCAACATTTGTCAGCATGATGGTAGAACCAGTAGATTCAAGGTTTGACATGCAAGATTCTATCCCAAATATTTTAATGGATCTGATACCAATCTGATAGGGTTAGGGTTGGATGGAACACTCACTGTTCCATGCTCTAGGTCTCACCTTGGCGAACCCCTTTGGTGTCATTCTCCACCACCTTAACCTATAGGCCCTAATTCTTGTTAGGCACCCTTGGTTCTCCTAGCCAACCCTACTATCATCTCCATTTCCTTAACCAAGCCTATCTTGGTGCTATCTCTGTCATTCTCTCCTTAGCCCTCAATCTTTCTAAAGGCTAGCTAAATCTCCAACCTTCACTAATTAGATGCAAGGGTGTATGAAGTCTCCCATGGCTTCAAGACCACCCCCCTAGGGTTCTTGATCATCCACCAATCTCCAAATTTCCATCGCTCTCACCAAACCCTCTTCTAGGGTTAAAAAGGCTACTAGCCCTTGAGCCCCAATTAGGTCTCCTAACCTGAGAAAATTGGAAACCAATCCAAAAACCTCTAAATGACCTAGGATATTTTCTTGGTGTTTGTGTTTCCTATGCCCACACCTTGAATATTTTCAAGGTTTGGGGCCTATATTGGCCGTACACTACCCTAGCCATGAACTTAGCACTTTTAGGCTTGTTTTAAGCCAATTTCTGACCTTTTGTTTGTGAGAAGTCTGTTGATTCTTCCTCCATACGGTTTGTTAGGGCTCCACCTTCTTTCCAAGCCTCTACAAGGCCTCCTGCATCCACCACACACCTTGGTTTGCTAGGGGATTGACACCCCTGCAACTTTAGTGCTTGTTTTCCATTGTCTTTCCTAGCCGGGCATTGCCAAGCTTGCCTAGGAAGAGAATTTCCTCATGATCACTCAACCCCTGAAGACTCCTAGACCTAATCTATTTATAGGCATGGAGCTTAGCCTCAATCCCCACAGACAATACATTAGGTATAGTGGAAGATAGAGGTCTAAGTCTCCATGGTTGACAGTTTTCCAGACTAATCAACAATGGAAGGAAACAAAACTAAGTATGAAAAAAACTAGGAAACGATGAGACAAATTAACTACTGACCTCACAAAGTTTGAAAGACAATTACTTCATGTGCCACACACTGCTTAGTGCCTGGAACCCTCCATTAACACACTAATAAGAGCCAAAAACCAGAAAATTACAAGAGTTTCATTGTTTTTCCATATGAACAACAAACTCCAAATGATACAAATTTTTTTTCCAACCTCTGGACCTGGTTGAGGCACACCTTATAAAGGTTCATAAAATGGTTACTTTTCCCCTTGGTCAGACATAACCACCACATTAGGCCAAAATTGCACAAATGCAACATTTTGGGCTTTATTTCCAATTCCTAGTGAATCCTAGTGGAAACAAGTTGCTAAACTCATCCATTCTACCATGAGCTACTGATCAACCTTCCTCCTAACATGTTCTAACACCTCTAACTCAAAACTAAATGGTCAACATGACCTTAAAGCATTAAAACCACAAAATTTCATCCTAGGCTCACAAATTTGCATAGTGCTACCTAATGCTTCCTAGGTGCTCTTGCACCATTCTCCCCCTCTCTGCCCAAACACTAAGGAATGGAAGGAGAGATCAATGACAAGTCAATACCAAACTTCTTGAACTGATCTTCTTGTACCCATGTGTCTTTTGATTCATGGTTGTTATTCCACTTGATAAGGTCATCCATGTACACCTTATGCCTTGTAGACTTTTGCACTCTTGACTCTAGGATTCATTCTACTTGTTACAAGTCTGGAGTAGGTAGGGGTATGTTGCTTACATCCTTGAATCTTTCCCTATTGTTCTAATCCAAATCCTTGATTGATCCCTTGTACTTGATAAAATCAGCTACATTGAACACTGGTGAGATTCCTAAACCGATAGGTAACTCTAACTTATATGCATTTTTACCATACTTGGCTAATATTTTGCATGGTCCTACTCTTTTCATTTTCAACTTGGTTGACATTCCCTTCTACAACCTTGACTTGTTAAGGTGGACCATGACATAGTCTCCTACTACAAATTGTAAATCCTTCCTTGACAAATCTACCTTCTCCTTCAACTTTTGTGTAGCCTCGGTGACTGTCTTCTTCACCTGCTCCTGAATCTCTTTCATGGTTTGACTGAAGTCCTCTACATTTCCACTTATATGTTCCATAGCTCCAAGATCTCTGAGCTCACATATGCCTCTTGGGTGCATCCCATACACAAATTCAAAAGGACTCTTCCCTGTGGTCTGGTTCACACTATCATTGTAAGCATACTCAGCTTGTGAGATAACCATATCCCATGTCTATCCATACTCCTTAGTTAGGCACCTTAGAAGGTTACCTCTAGCACCCTATTAACCACCTCTGTTTGACCATCGGTCTAAGGATGGTAAGCTGATCCAAATGACAAGTTGGTACCCAATCTACTCAATAAAGTCTTCCAAAAGTGACTCATGAACTTCACATCTTTGTCTGAAACAATGCTCAAAGGAAATCCATGGATCCTTACAACTTCCTTGAAGAAGAGATGAGCTATGTAACTAGCATCATGAGTAGTTTTGCAAGGGATAAAATGAATCATTTTTCTAAATCTATCCACTACTATGTAGACACTGTCAAAACCAGTCTTGTTCTTAGGAAGGCCTACCAAAAAATCCATGCTTACACACTCCCATGGTTTGTTAGGAATGGGTAGGGGTTGATATAGACCAGCATTACTAGATCCTCCCTTAGCTTTCATACACACAACACATTGTTCCACATACTTTCTAACATCTCTTGCCAACTTAGGCTAGTAATAGAATCTTTGCACTAGTTCTAAAGTCTTGTTGATGCCAAAATGTCCACTAAGACTTCCATTATGCTTTTCCTGAATGATATTTTCCCTCATTGACCCTCTTGGAACACATAACTAATTTCCTTTAAACAATAACCCATTTTGCAATGTATACTCTGAGTATTGGCTATGAAAATGGTTCTCAAAGTTAGAACATACCTTATAGACCTCTAAAAAGTCTTCATCTTCCCCATAGAGATCTTTAAAACTGTCAATCCCTATGCTCTTCACTTGTATCTCTTACACTGTCAACAACCTCCTGCTCAATGCATCTGCTACTTTGTTTAGTTGTCCCTTCTTGTGCTTGATGGTGAAGGTAAAAGCTTGGATGTATTCCATCCACTTCAAGTGTCTATTACTCAAATTCTCTTGGGTATTCATATAGCTAAGTGTCTGATTGTCGGTAAAGACTACAAATTCCTTGGGTAGAAGGTAATGCCTCCACTTCCTAAATGACTGAATCAAAGCATTCTATTTCATAAGTTGAATACCTCTTCTATGCTTTATTGAGCTTCTCACTAAAGAAGGCTATAGGCCTACCCTCTTGACTTAGCACTCCTCCTACTGCCACTCCACTTGTATCACATTCAACAGTGAACAATTTATCAAAACTAGATAATAAAAGAATAGGTTGAGTTGCCACCTCTTGTTTCAGTTTCTCAAACCCTTTCTCAACTTCTTGAGTCCACACAAACTTAGTTTTTAAACCACCCTTGATTGTATCTAGGATTGGTGCACGTATACCACTAAAGTTCTTGATGATTTTTTTGTAGAACTGAGCCAATCCATGGAAACTTCTTACCTCAGTCCCTATGGTTGGTGTAGGCCAGTTTAGGATAGCTTCCACCTTACTTGGATCCATCTTCAATGATCCTTTGGACACTACAAAACCCAAATATACAAGCTCATGCTTAAAGAACTCACACTTCTCTAGATTGATTGCCAACTTCTCCTCTTGCAACCTTCTAAGAACCAACTCCACATGTTTTAAATGCTCCTCTATTGTCTTGCTGATTATGAGGATGTCATCAAGGTATACCACCACAAATACCCCTGTGAAGTCTTTGAGCACTTCGTTCATGAGCCTCATGAATGTGCTAGGGGCATTGGAGAGACCAAATGGCATCACTCGCCATTCATATAACCCATCATTTGTCTTAAATGTTTTCTTCCACTCATCACCATCCTTAATTCTAATCTAATGGTATCCACTCTTGAGATCCAACTTTGTGTAGTATTGAGCTCCTCCAGGACAATCAATTAAGTCCTCAATTCTAGGAATAGGGAACCTATACCTAATGGTGATCCTATTTATTTCTCTAGAAGCAGTGCATAACCTCCATTTACCTCCCTTCTTGGTTGCCAAGACTACTGGTACTGCACATGGGCTAATGCTCTTTTGAATCAATCCTTAATCCAACAACTCTTGCACTTGCCTAGCTACCTCTAGATTCTGATCCGGTGTAAGCTTATAAGCTGATTTGTTAGGAAATGAGGCTCCAGGTATGAAGTCAATTTGATGAATTATGGCTCTCTTTGGTGGTAGAGTTGCAGGTGCACCATCACTTACAATGTCCTTGAACTGTTCCAACTTTAGGATTGCTCCAGGTATGACTATCTTTTCAGCCTTGTCTTCTTCTTTAGGTTGTAACATAACCACATATCCATCACCCCCTTGATGTAGGTTATTAAGGAACTCCTTTCCACTACTCAACATTACACTTGGTGTCTTTGACTATCCCTCTTCTTCCTCTGACAGTGACTGCAACTTGAAAGTCTTCCCATCCTTCTTGAAAGAAATGGTGTTCTCTTTTCCATCATACATGACAGTTCTGTCATACTTCCATGGTCTTCCCAATAGAAGATGTCATGCATCCATGGGTAAAACATCACAAACTAACTTATCCTTATACCCTCCAATGGAAAACACCACCGTTACTTGCTCATTCACTAAAACACTCTGCCCTTTGTTGAGCCATGTTACCTTGTAGGGGTTAGTGTGGGGTACCTTTTTCATTTTCAGTTTCATTACTGCTTCTTCTGAGATGATATTGTTTGTTGAACCTGAATCTACAATGACCTTGCATACTTTACCAAGTATCTTGCGCTTCACTCTAAATATAGCTCTTCTTTGTTTTGGTTCTTCCTTGACCGGTTGTCTGATCAACACTCTTCTAAACATCAGATTCTATCCCATCTTAGATTCAATGTGGCTGACCTCAGGTGACTTAGGACTCATGGTGTCCTCTTGTGCATAAGCCACTCTCTTCTCATTGCTTGATGAAGATGCTTTCTTCAGACACCTATAAGCTGGGTGTCCAACTTGACCACAATGGTAGCATTTCATGTTTGCAAAGTATGAATTGCTCCTGCCTTCTCCTCTTCCTCTAGTGGATCCTCCTTCAGAACCTCTACCTCTATTATACCCTCCTCTAGAAGGTGTTTCATTGCCATGATCTGTGGATTTAAACTCTCCTTGGTTTCTTTGGTCACTGCCTCTACCTTGGTAGCCACCTCATTTTCCTCTTTGATCTCTTTGATCTCTACCTTTACCTCTACTCTTAGAAGTCTGTTCTTATTTCCTCTTGCTTCTTTCCTCAATATTTATAGCTAATTGGTAACATTGGTGTACTTTCTTGGGACTTAGAAGAGTCATTTCCTCTTGAATGTTCCACTTCAAGCCATTAAGATATCTAGCCACCTTGAGACTTTCATCCTCTATCAGATTAGACCTCATGCAAAGTTTTTGAAACTCCTCAGTATAAGAGTTCACATCTTGGTCTCTTTACCTCAAGCTCTATCTTTTCTTATGCAACTGAATTTCATAGTCATCTGGCATGTATGCTTCTCTTACCTTGGCAACCATTCCCTGCCAAGTAGAGATAGGCTACTTTCCTTCCTTTTCCCTCTCTATCTAAATGAACTTCCACCATGTCAAGGCAAATCCTCTTAACCTTGATTTGGCCACCTTTACCTTTTGTGCTTCTATGACCCCATCACACTCAAAATGGTTTTCCATTCCCTCTATCCAATCCACAACTAAATCAGCTTCCATTTTTCCACTAAACAGTGGTATTCCTTCAAGTGCTTTTCCACTCAAAGCCTTCAATGCTTTCAAGAAAGGCTCTTCTTTCAAAACATGGTCAGGTTTAGGGGTCTTGTCTTCCTCTACAACCTCTTCTTCCTTTGGTATCCTTCCTTCTAACTACACGCTCCTCATTACTTGCTCAAGTTGGGCTATTCTTTCCCTCATTAGCCTATTTTCTTCCTCTTGTTCTTCAACCATCTTAGCCAATTCAGCATTTGTCACCATGATGGTAGAACCACTAGATTCAAGGTATGACATGCAAGATTCTATCCCAAATCTTTTACTGGCTCTGATACCAATCTGATAGGGTTAGGGTTGGATGGAACACTCACTATTCCATGCTCTAGGTCTCACCTTGGTGAACCCCTTTGGTGTCACTCTCCACCACCTTAACCTATAGGCCCTAATGCTTGTTAGGCACCCCTGGTTCTCCTAGACAACCCTGCTATCATCTCCATTTCCCTTACCAAGCCAATCTTGGTGCTGTCTCTACCATTCTCTCCTTAGCCCTTAATCTTTCTAAAGGCTAGCTAAATCTCCAACCTTCAATAATTCGATGTAGGGGTGTGTGATGTCTCCCATGGCTTCAAGACCATCCCCCTATGGTTCTTGCTCATCCACCAATCTCCAATTTTCCATCGCTCTCACCAAACCCTCTTCTAGGGTTAAAAAGGCTACTAGGCCTTGAGCCCCAATTAGGTCTCCTCACCCGAGAAAAGTGGAAACCACTCCAAAAATCTCTAAATGAACTAGGATCTTTTCTTGGGGTTTGTATTTCCTATGCCCAGACCTTGAAGATTTTTGGGGTTTGGAGCCTGTACTGGCCGTACACTGCCCTAGCCATGAACTTAGCACTTTTAGGCTTGTTTTAAGTCAATTTCTAACCTTTTGTTTGTGAGAAGTCAATTGATTCTTCCTCCATGTGGTCTTTCAGGGCTCCATCCTTCTTTCCAAGCCTCTACAAGGCCTCCTGCATCCACCACACACCTTGGTTTACTAGGGGATTGAAACCTCTGCAACTTTAGTGCTTGTTTTTCACTGTCTTTCCTAGTCGAGCATTGCCAAGCTCATCTAGGAAGAGACTTTCCTCATGATCACTCGACCCCTAAAGACTCCTAGACCTAATCTATTTACAGGCATGGAGCTTAGTAGTACTTGCTAGACCTAATGCTTCCTAGGTCCTCCTGCACCACAAAGTGTCTAGTATCTTCTTCCCTTAGCAGTACTTGCTTGGGATTTCATCACCCGAGGGACAATCCCAATCATTTGTTACCCGCGAGGTATATAAAGGGGGGAGAACTAAATTTGTACCATAATCCAATCACATCATGTCTTACGAAGCGTTGAAGCTAGGGTGATACCTAGATAAGACATGCAAGGTTGGTCTGAGTTTCCAGTACCTCATCGGGGCTCTTGATCCATGCTTGTGATAGGTTGGTCTTCACGGTTGCACCTCATATACCTAGCATATATCAAGGAAGCACGAGATAGCCTTGTTCAACCTAGATAGATACCCATATTTTAGTTGTGGCTTGGTGTAGTGTAGGGGATGTACACCATACCTCAAAGTTACTCACCACATACTCCCTTGGGTTGAGATAAAAATCCTCATGGTGGACTACGATAGTCTCTAAGAGAGAGGGTGAAGGTGAGCCCATGGCATCTGTTGATGACCCTATGCCATTGAATTGCTACCTATCTGCCTTCGTGAGAAATGGTGATTCAGAGAACCACCCTGGTATCACAGAGTATTAACCTGGGGGTGTTTGCTCAAGGTGGTGGGCCGGCAACAAGTTTGTAACCCCTTATCACTAATTTTAGGATTGTGCTACCTAGCATGTCTTGTTTGTGCAATACCAGTGCTTGTCATTACTCCCAGTCAATCCAACCATTATGCTTTCTATTTGACATGTTTTTGTCCTTTTCCATAGTCTATCCCTACCCTTAGTGGTGAGTTTTCTTCTCACAAGGGTGAAATTGCTTTTGGGACAGGTGATCCTACCCTATCAAGGGGTGATTTTGTGTCTTAAGTCTAGTCTAGTTATCCTTTAGGCGTTCGAACTCATCCTTTTTAGGGGAAAATTTTCTTGTGGGTCCCTTAGTTAGGTGACCCTGTGTCTGCCTATTCCTTGAACAGGTGATACTGCCATCTCCTAGGTGAGTATGTTTCCATTCCATGTATTTTGAGTCTACATATTCCATTATAATAGGCGATCCTACTTGTCACTTAGGTGATCGTGTCTCATCTATATCATCTAAGTTTTCCTGCTCCCTTACAATAGGCGATCTTGTTGCCCACAGGGGCGATCTCATGTCCTATTTGTATCATTTGCATCCACCTATTCCTTAGAATAGGTGATCCCATCATCCCCCATGCGAACCTACATCCTATTCATATTATCATTTGTCCGTACATCCCAAGATATAAGTGATCTTGCTTTCTAGATAAGCAATTTGTTTCCATCATGTTCTTCTGTCTCTTTTGAGTCCCTTAAGATTTGGGTGATCCTGTCTTTGCCAATCAATGATCCTGCTATCTGTAGGGGCAATTCCATTATCTCCTAGATAGGTGTTTCAGCTACATATAGAGGAAATTATGGTCTATTGTTGGGTGAATTCATTTCATAGCCAAAATCTAGAGATTTAATCCTTCTTGTCATGATTAGCCTCTATCTTCCTGAGTCCAAAATCACAATCCAATTATTTTTCACCTTCATATCCATCTCCAAAAATATCCTTCATTCATACAACAATCATCCTCATCATTCTTGCTATATCCTTGGACTTAGGAATCTTTCCCATCACCTCCTCTAATCATCCAAATCTAAGCTTAAATCCCATCCTAATCTGAGCTTTAATCTAATCATCCAAATTTGAGCTTAAATCCCTTCATAATCTGAGCTTTAATCCAATCATCATAATCTAATCTTAAACCAAATCACAATCTGAGCTTCAATCCAATCCTAATCTAAGATTAAATTGAATCCCAATCTGAGCTTAGTCCACATCACAATTTGAGCTTTATTTCATCCACATCCAAGATCTTTTGATATCGATTTTCTTTTTTTGATCCCTTCTTCCACATTCTTCTAATCCATCCTATTTATCTTTTCATCATCTCATCTTTCCTTCTGATAATCTATTCCCATCTTTTTAATCAATATCCATCCTATCCAACATCATGAATCCTTATCCTTCCTCAATGCAACCAAAAATAGTAGTCAAGGGGAATTCCAATTACGTTGATGATGATAATGAAAGTCTTGTTGATCAAGATGAGTATGAAATATATCCCTTTGATGCTATCATTACTAGCAAGATTTCCCCAACCATCTTCCAAAATCCAATCACTCCTCAGAACTATCCTATCACCCCTTCATCCACATCCCTTAGCGATCCTTATGCTACCTTTGACAATGGATATCTATTATCTTCCCCATCCACATATCCATCCTACCCATCATCCACATTTGTTTCTTATCCATCACCCATATACCTATCTCATTCCATATCCATTTCTCCATGTTCTCCTCTCTCCATATCTCAACCTCCATCTTCATACAACAATGCTATCACCTTTACCCCTAATCCAAACCCCCTATCTTATTATCCTTCAATTCCTAATCTACATCCACCATCCACGTTCTCCTATCTTAATCCACCATCCAAATCTTCCCATCCTAATCCACCATCCCAATCTTCTCATCCTAATCCACCATCCCAGTATTCCTACCTTAATTCCCCATCCACTTTCTCCAACATCAATCCACCATCCACGTCCTCCTATCCTAATCCACCATCCCAAGATTCCAACCTCAATTCTCCATCCACTTTCTCCAATGTCAATCCACCATCCCAATACACCTACCTTAATCATTCATCTAATATTGATCTCCCCACCAATCCTAATCCTCCACCTACTCTTAGTCTTCCCTCCAATCCCATCCATCCATCTAATCCTAATCCACCAATCCCTAATCCTAATCCTCCACCCATCCATAATCCTTCATCTATTCCCATCACCCTAGATAAGCCTAGAATATGTAAGTATCTCACTCTAGATGTTGTCTAAGGACTCATGACAAAGAATACATGCCCAACTCCACATCTTGAAGTCATGGAACCATGTTGCCCCACTCCACCGTGTGCAGTGACTAGTGATGAGAGCCTTCTTCATCCTACACCTATCACCCCTAGCACCACCCCTAGCACCACTCAAACTGTTGAAACCATCAAACCCACTGAATCCATTGAATCCCTATCTTCTAATCCTAGAACCACCAAATCCATTGAAGAGACCCAAATCCAATCCACTCCTCCCACTCCTAGTATCACCAAAATCCACTCCCATGAAATTCATGAATCCTTCATCCTTCCATCTCCCCCACTTGAGGAGTCCCTCCAACACTCTTCCATCATCAAGTCATCTACACCCATTGAAACTTTCCAAGAGCTTGACCAAAGCATACCATCACATCCCCTCATCCACATCAAGATCCTACCATCCCATCCATTCCATACCAAGATCATAGCCCCTCATCCACTCCATCCAATAATCCCCTTGTCACTCAAGATCCAATCACTCCATTGCATGATCCCTTATCACCCATTACCACAAATCAAGACCCTCTAATATCACTTAATCCCCCTCCTGATCCCTTATTACTAGCTCCTCCAAATCAAAATGCTACCATCCCATCATCTCCACCTCATGATCCTTTATCATCACCCCCTTGGTACTCTTACATTCATCCATGGTGGTTTTCTTGCAGACGAAGAACAAAGCATATATACCACCCACCCTCCTCTATGTAATAATGGACTTACATCATGATCCCAAAATAATAAGCATCCTACCATAGATTGAATGCTGAAGATCATGAATTATCAAGGAAAAGGCTTAGACCTTCATGTGCAAGGCATATTGGAGCCCATCCATGTCAAAGAACACCCACGTGCACAAGGTCTTGGATATATATTTGAAGACTCACATTCCAAAAATGTTGGTACTTTCCTCCATACATCCTAGTGATCCTCTTCCAAAAGAATAATAGGATCTTCCCATCACTCCACCACACCATTTGTCACCATCCCCCCTCCTCCATCATATCACCTCAAAACCACCACCCATATTCCTCCTTCATCCTCCAAGTCCATCTTGGGTCCTTATGTCCCTCGATTGACCATCACACATCCTCCATTTACTAAGTCCATTTTAGGACCGTATATCCATCAATCACCTATCCATATCATCCATCATAAACATCCCACTCTCATAATCCCTAATAAGGATCAACAAAGGCATGTAACTATACCTCCTCCATCCACACATCCTCTCCAAAATCCTACCTCCATCACTCCATCCATATTCTCTCCACATCATCCATCTACTCACACCCCTCCCATTGCCATTGGAAGCACTTTGGATGCCAAAGTAAAAATGCATAAATCTAAAGCTCCTCATGTCCCCTTAAAAAAACATGTTGAAGGAAAGAAAGATCCCATCAAAAATTGTAATCAATCAAGAAGTCTACACAAGCCTATTAAAGAAAAAATCAAAACCATGTGGATCCCAAAGAAAAAGGATGCAATGCCTTCAAATGAAAAATACATAACAATACCCAAAGTTGATAATCCAAAAGCTAATCATAGACATTTCTCATCTCCTAAATTTATTTTAGGTCCTTACGTCCCAAAATTCACTATCTCAACTCCTCCATTATCCCCGCATTCTCCATCCATTAATCCTCCTATCATTCCACATCCCCTGCCATATGTGCCAATGTTGGTCCTGAAAAACATTCCCCCATAACACATCCACCCCATCATTCCATCCATATACTTTCCAATATCCCATCCATTATCCAAGTATCTCCCACATCAAATCCCTCTAATCCATTCCCTTGCATAATCCATTTGTCCTAATAAGGTTGTATCAACATCCAATAGTCACTTCACACATGGGCTCTTATTACCTCATATGGAACTTGATGCTTGATTCCATCTATCCCCTTTATCACATTTCTTCTAAATCCACTTATCCACATCCCTATCCTTATCCATGATCTCCATCAGCATATAATCCAAAAAAAGTCAAAAAAATTATAAAAAAAATTGGCCAATGATGAAAACTTTGAAAACAAGCACCTTGGATAAGTACCATGATGAAAACCTGGAAAATAGGCATCATGTGTAAATCCCCCATCCATTTTCCTTTCACACTTGGGGGAAACTTCATCCCCTTCATCTCCTCCATCTAACCTACACACCTATTATCCCTATCATATCCCATTTATCCCAATCCATCCATCCTCCTTGTGATCTTTCTATAGATAGGGGAAAACATATATATACATGCTTTGGACACCCCTTGGAATACATTCCCTTCATCCATACACTATCATATTATGTTTCCACCCATCATGCTACCATCCATCTACATTCCTTATCCATGCATCCTATCTACATCCATCTCCCTCCCTCATTCACCCATCATATCCTCCTCCATTTATCTCCTTTATCTTCCCATCCACTTGTCTTCCATCCCTCCTCCCTCATCAAACATGACATATCTAAAGTGGGGGAATCTACTTCCTTTGTGACATAGTCCTTGGAGACATCATTTATCCATCATGTCATCCCCTCCATCTCCTTATCATTATCTCCACATCCTCCTTCCATTAATCTCTCCAGAACCTTTATCCTTCATGCCATGATGCTTTCATATCCCCATCCTTGTTTTTCTCTCATAGCATATGCTCATCGTTCCATCTTCCACATCGTTATCTTCCCATCTATCTATCCAAACAATCCCCTCCATCTCCCCATCCTTATCTTCCTATCCATCCATCCAAATAAAAAAAGAAGAAATCCCTTCCATCTTCCAAATCCTTACCTTCCCTTTTATCCATCCAGTAACCTTTTCCACATCCAAATCCTATCCCTATATCCATCCATACTAGCATCATTCCATCTCCTTATCTTTATCTATCCATCCCTTTATCTTTATTTTCATTCCATCTCATAATCCCTTGTCGTTAGTATCTGGCTATAGGATACCTCCTCATGCAACCCAATTCCATCTATCTCACTATCATTAATCCCACCTCTTTCACACATATTTCCAATCTCCTATCAAGTTTCATCACTTATCTATCCATCATATCATCCTCCCAATTCATCTTTTGATGATTTGGATAACTATCCCATTCTTGAGCTACACATGATCACCACCATCCTATCCACCAGGTCTATCTTGTCTCATCATATTGGTTCCATCATTTTATCCACTTATCATGGTCATCTCATCATCCTTTATCCATGGTCAGTGGTCAGTCTTTTGTCAAACTGTGTTGCCCTTGTGCTTTCACGTAAGCAAGGTCGATCATTTGATTAGGCCTTAGGGGATTTATCCATCATGTCTTTGTCATCCATTATGGTCTCCATTGTCCTCTTTCCTCTTTTATCCATGGCTAGCTATCGGTCTTTTATCAAAATATGAGAGCTTTGTGCTTTCACGTAGGCAAGGCTAATCTTTGATCAATCCTCGAGCCCCTAGGTCTTTAGGGAGTGTCTTGTCCTTGTGTCGTGTCATCAAGTGTGTCCCTAACTAGCTGATTCTAAAAAAAAAATCCATTAGTATCATGAGGTCCAATCAGTTTCAAGTATCCTGATTCATGTCGGTCATCTAATCTATCTTCCATCTTTGGTCTTAGCAGGATACATCCTTCCTAATCAGACCACATCAATCCCATGCACCCTTTTGATCCTATGGCAAAGGACATTTAAAATTTGTTGTGACCTTTTGGTGCGCTTGCATTTTGTTTATCATTTGAGCTTCCTATTATACTTTTTCATGGTCACCATGATCCATCATATCATGGTGCGCTTTGATAGGTAAACATAGGGGCATATCTTGTATTTTTTGCGTGATCTTGTCTTCTTGGTTGTCCCGTGTAGTAGCCACAAATTTTCTTGTCGTCTTGTGTTATGTTGGGGGCATCCTTTGTGTTTGTGGTTTTCCAACATTGGCCCTACCAAAGCGCTCATGACTTTGGGATGTTGGACTAACCTTTTTTTTTTTGTCATTCCCATGCATGTGATGTAGAGTCACCTTGGTTCCACATAACATGGTGGATAGTATCTCATGCTATATCAAATTAAGTGCTCATTGCATGGTAAGATAATGCATAACAATTAAATTGCTTGATTTGGTTACTATCCTTTCATCACCCAGCGCCATCTATCCTCACCATATCATCAACTCTTCAATATTCTTAGGACAATATAGATTTTCTATACTAAGCATCTCTCAGTCCATCCTCATCATCTCATCATCTCTTCAATCTTCTTAGGATAATATTGTTTTGTTATTCTAAGCATCTTTCCATCCATCATTTTCATTAATTTTTGTAATATCACATCTCTATCCAATTCTAATCCATTCAATCTTGCACAAATCATCTAATCACCTCCTTGGTCTTTTTCCCAGCCTTGCTACAAGCCTTGATCCAATCAACACTCTCATCAACATTAGTGGGATGTATCCTTCCCTATCCTTTTGTGTCATTTTGGGATGCATCCTTCCCTCATCAACAACACTCTCATCATCATCAGTGGGATGTATCCTTCTCTATCCTTTGTGTTGTTTTGGGATGTATCCTTCCCTCATCAAAAACACTCCCATCATCATCATCATCATCAAGATGTATCCTTCCCTATCCTCTTGTGTTGTTTTGGGATGTATCCTTCCCTCATCAACAACACTCTCATCATCATCATTGGGATGTATCATTCCCTATTCTTTTGCATTGTTTTGGTATATATTTTTCCCTCATCAACAATGCTCCACCCATCATTAATCCATTTTGGCTTGTAGCTTGACTAGGGAAACATCACATTTTTACTTGAATCCATTTGTGCTTGCTTACTTCTCATCCTCTCCTTTCATTATCACTTCCTCCTCCCATTCCATATTTTATCCATCATTTTGCATCACCTTCCCCATCTACTCTCACATCACCTCATCCATTTTGAGAACACACACATGTTCTCTTGAACTTGCATTTCCTCTCGAGGGGGAATCCTCAATCCCTAATCTTCATTCCCATCATCTTTACTCCTAGTCACTCCTTTGAATGACTAGGGAATCTTTCACAATCTAACCATCTTCTTACAGTTTCTATATTTCAATATTCTTTCAAATGATGCTACTTCATATCACCATCTCAAAGAGGAGCAAAATGTAGACACTAAAAATTGACCACTTTAGTTTGGTCAATTTATCCCCAATTCAACTAATGTCATCTACTCTATATTAATTAAATAATTCACCATTAATTAATTAATATTCATTATCCCTTATCCCTTCATCCTAATTTATTTCTTCTATCATCTTTAAATCCTAGCCTAAAGTAAATAATTACCTTTAATTATTTACTCCCATCCCTTATCCCTTTAACTCTAAAGAATTAAATAAATAATCTCCCCTCATGTCACATCCTCCATAACCTTTTTCTAATCCTTATTAATTTGCATAATCCTAGATTAAGGATGTTCACATTCCCAATCCTTGATTAGGGAGCTGTCACATCCTCCATAAAATGCAAGTTGATCATTAATCCTCATTACCCACCTAATCATTTGCCTAATATCTCACTTACACAACCTAATCATTAATTAGCTATCCTAACCTATCCTTTGGTCAACTCTCCCCATCCCCCAAGGAATTTTTAATTCCTTTTTGTCTTCCCAAGGTCCTTTTGAGGAATTTTTTATTCCTCTCCCATCCCCCAAGGAATATTAAATTCCTTTTATATTTCCCAAGGAATATTAAATTCCTTTAATCCCATCCATTCACATTAAAATGGAATTTTTAATTCCTTTGGTCAACTCTTGATCTCAAACCTTGATCTTCCTCCCCCTTTCAATCTCCACCATCCAATCCTATCTCCCTTGCTAAATGGCTAACACAACCATTTTTTGCATTCTCAAGCATTCAATCCTTCTCAACCACAATCTATCACATTCATCCAATTCTTTCAATCTCCATAGCCAAATCCTTGCAACCATATCCATCTTGCATCTATTTTGTGACAAAATCAAGCTACAACAAGCAGTTATGCTACTGAAATCAATATCGAGCACACATATCAAGCCATCAAAAAGGGTAAACAAACTCATCAAGCTCAAACAAGGTAAAAATTTTTTTTATTGTCATTTTAAGTTTTTGTTTCATCTTTAGCCCAATCTTGAGTGTTGTCTTTGGTTTTTTATCCCTTGCTTGAGTTTATTTCTTTCTTTTTATATGGGATAAAAACATTTCCCGCAACTATTATCAAGGCATTCAAGAGAAGGATTATTAGAGATTTACTACATAAATCAAGATCTATTCATAATGTCAAAGTCTTCTTGCATCATGCATGTTTTTGGAGCTAACATTGTGATGTAGGTCTCAATATCAAGTTAAAACATTCAAATAATTATTCAAGCATCAAGATCCACATCCATTGAAGTCATTTCATGCAAGTTGTAGATCTTCCAAGATCTCCATTACAAAAGGTTCATTCAAGGGTTTGTTAATTGGTAACATAGCATTTTTCATTCTTCATTCCCTCTTTCATGCTTTATTTCAATTAAAAGTTTAATTACCAGGATGGTGTTTGACCAAGGAAAACCCCCATTCACTAAAAACAAAATAAATTTCCCTCTTGTATGTGTGTTGCAAATTTAGGTTGAATAGGATTGAAGGTCTCTTGAAGTGTAAGATTGGACAATTTGTCAAAGTTGCAAAAGTTGCTAAAGTTTTTGTCAAATCATAGAATCTAACCTACACATGGGTATGTGCATGATCATGACGGGCCAAAAAGTGGTGATATGGTGGGTATGTGTAGGGTATGTGGCTGGTGACTTTTTTTTACCCAAAATGGATGAAATTAAAATGGTTTTTAAAAGATATTCTCAGCTTTCCGCCAATATAAATTATACTTTACTTTGAATTTAATAAATTATTATTATTCATTTTCTATTTGAATTACGACTAAAGTCTTGATTGGTAGGCTGATTGAAAAACATCTATAGTTTTCAAATGGTATCACTTTCTATGCTTCGTATACTATAGGATTAAAAAAAGAAAAATTGAATTTCATGAAGTTTTGACCAAGTTAAGGTGGTAAAACATACGATTTTTTATATTTTTTAAAAGTTGTAATAAATAATTAATAATTAATTAATTACTTGAAAAAAAATTAGAAAAATATGCATCACATCCAGAAATCAGTCCTCTACTTATGTATAAAATATTATAAAAAATATTATCATTTTATTGTGGTTAGGGTGGTCAAATAGACACCTACTTCTTATTTTTCCCTGAAATTTAAGTACTACTACATTGAAATTTCAAATTTTCACCAAATAGATTTAAAAATAAAAATAAACCTAGTAGTTTAGAAACTACATTCAATTTTCTACATATTCTATTCTTACATATTTTTGAAATAAGATAGATAACTTATTCAAATTTTTATGTCAAGTTGCCTAACTCGATTTTTTCTGAATTTTTTGCCACTTAAGGGCCTGTTTTTTCCATTATGATCCTGCACCTACCCACATTTGATTTTTGACTTTTTGACACTAAAACCTTGAAAAATTACAAGCTACATATGAACATGAAAGGCTCCGAAAAAATTTCTAAAAAACCCTAAAAATAGATCCATTTGGCCATACGATTTGGCCTACATTAATTAATGATTTCATATGTTGGCTTGTTGTGTTGTAATTTCGGGATATTAAGCATAGATAAGTATAAATACAAGGTTCCTTTATTCACTTTTCAATCAATAATTTTTTGAGAGCATTTCTAATAGCATAATTGAGTCCATAAGAGGATTCAAGAGCAACTCATCAAGCATCATATCAAGGATATTCTTGCGTCATGTGTGTTTTTGAGCTAACATTTGTGATGTAGGGTTTTGATTCAAGCAAGCAATTCATGTCAACATCTATCAAGCATTCAAGCATTTCAAGATCTACATTCAAGCTATCCATTTCAGACAAGTTTGTAGACTCCATAATAATGGTTTGGTGAGTTGTAACATTGCATGTTGCTCATTCATCATTTCCCTTCATTCTTCTATTTCATTTCAAGGTTTAATTACCGACAAGGGGTTTGTGTTGGAAGAATGAAGAAGAATGGATAACTATACATCCTTTTTGTTGTCGTTGATGTCACCATGTTATATGGGTTGTGACTACTAATCTAAGTTAGTGTTTGATCCATTATTTTGGTCCAGTATTTGAATTGGTATACAAATTACACCCTCTGGTATTTTAGTCTATAATTCTCTATGATTGATAGCTACTACTTGTGGGTTTGGGAAATAGTTTATGGGTTTTGAAAGAATGTTTGTTTAGAATCTCTTGTGCTTCGATACTCGTATGGTGTATCGACATTATTCTGTTGATTACTTTTTTCTATTAAGTCTATTTCTGGCCAACTTCATGACTAAGCAATGGTATATGTTGAATTAATTTTTGTTACATAGATATATGTGCAACCTATCTTAGGTCCATGCCAACATGATAAAGTGTGCTACACGTTTCAATTTTTTTTTTGAAAAAAAAATTGTGACTGTTTGAAGCTGACAATTAGTGTTTTTGGTAAACAAGGATTGCATCTAATTAGGTCGACCTAATTGATGCTTGCGAATGGATCAAATATAAATGTTTGAAATGTTTGAAGATTGGAAAGCGAAGAAGAAGAAGAAGAAAAATTAGTAGTGTTTGTGAAGCTGTGAGTGTAAAATGTGTGAAAATGATCAAGTGCATTAAGTCAGATTATTAAGCATCACTAGAACTGAATAAGAACTTAATAGGTGTATATTATCAGCTCATTTTGTGGCTGTATGCCAATTTTTCATTTTAATTTCATAGGAAGTGAGATTCCTTGTAAGCAACAAGCTTTTGTATTCAGACAATGAGTCCTATTCTAGGCAGTGAGCCTTAAATATTCAGTTTTGGAACTAGTTTATATTGTGAGTTAATCCTAACCATGGTTTGTCCCTTATTGGGTTTTCCATGAAAAATGTGGTGTTCATTGTGTTTATTTTTCTTTTTGTTACCTACATTTCATGTTCATACTTAATAATAGAACAATGTGGTTGTGAAGTTTATAAGTGTTGCAGTTTTGTGTTTGAATTTGGTGACAACTGATTCATCACCCCTCTTAGTTTTCCTGTGCCTTTTAAAATTTTTACTAAGGAAAACCCCAATTCACTAAAAATCAACAAGTTTTTCCGCTCTTGCATGTTGGTGTTTGTAGATTTAGGTTGAAGACTTGAAGATCATTTGAAGTGCAAAGTTACAAAGTTGCATTGCAAAGTTTTTATCTTCATAGAAACTCACCTACAGGTCAAATCCAAAAGTTTCAGAACCTAAACTCAAAGAAGGAGGAAGTGCAGACATTGAGCCTTAGGATCACTTTCAGAGATTTTAGAAATTCAAATCAGGACTAAGTTGCCACCTAGGGAATCTTAGTCCTCCACATGGAATTTTGGAGAGATTCCTTTGGATTCTGTTCTGACATCTAAAGATTTCACATTTCCACTGAAAAATAGTAGCAAGACTAAGTCAATAGTAAGGTCATCTTAGTCCTACATAGCATATTTTGACAACATTTTTTCATTTCCAAAATTGTCATCACATTTCTAGACTTCCTAGGTACACATGCCCTAACTTTCTATTGCTTAATTCCATCATTTGCATTCATTATTTGGCTTGCATTACTAGGTTTTTCTTGGTGGTGAAACCCTCAAAGCCTAAAGAATCCCCTTTCCTAGGCCTCTTTTGATGAGAATTGACTCATCTTTGAGGTTGATAGTCAATCCAATTCAAGATCCTAGGACATATTTGAGTGACAATTAGAAAATAGTGGTATATCATCACCACATTTTTCTTATTGTTCATTTTGGTGAACCCAACATTTTTGAACATTTATTCATTTTTCTGTTTTGGAGTCCATTAAAATCCTTGATCTAGGTTGCATTCATTCTTGCATTAGTGAAATTGCATCTAGGGTTTCTTACATTTGCATTAGTGAAAGTGCATACAGCTTGCATTTTTTTTTTCTTGCATCATTTTATCTCATTGAAAAACTGAAAAGTGCATTGTCAATCATCCTAATTGCATTTAGAAACATTGTTATTGCATTCAAAATTGAAAAAATTGCATTCAAATTTGCATTCAAGGGTGATCCCACAATAGTGGTTTACAATTTTTGGCCAAACTGAACACTGAAATAATTTTTTTTAACTAAATCTTCACTTTTAGGCACCTATAGTAGCTAAACCATGTGGAATTTGAGGATGATGCAAACTAGAGTTTCGTGAAATTTTTTCTGTAGATTCTAAATATATTTTTTTCAAATTTTTTGGAATCAGATTGCACTTCTTTTTCCATCTCCCTCGAAAACAAGTTTTTTTTCACGAAACAACATTTTTAAAAAGTGATGCTCACCATATAACACATAACTTCTTTTCCATTAAGGATAAAATTATAATTATTTTGAATTTAGATTTGTAACTCTGATATCTAGTGCTTCAACTTTGTTAGATAGTTTTTTATTGAATATTTTTTATTTAATCAAGTTTTGAATTCAAACCAATTACAATTTAGACATAGCATGACCGTATAACGTGTAACTTTTTTTGTATGTATTAAAAATCATTTTTTTTTGTTGGATCAAGCACTCCAATATCTAGTGCACTCATTATTTTTTTTTAAAGTGATAATCTTCTATTTTTCTACATGTGCAGAACAGAGAGCTTGATTTTTGGTGAAAAACCTACATTCATAAGAAATAAAAAATAAATATAATAATCAAATTAAATTTAATTAAAATCATAATTTTTTGGAAGCTTATAATAAGGAATACATACTAACAAAAAAATTAATTTTAAATGAATTCATTTGATCCCTGAAAAGGTAAATCAAAAGTGGTTTTTTATTAGCATTTTGATAGGTGTAAAGGAGATTTTGTTATAGGTATGGTTTAAAACTAGCGGGGTTCTAACCAAGGGGGTTTGGTCTAAGGTGGTTTGATCAAACCATATTCAATTGGAATTCTTTAAATGAAACTTTTCAAGGCTTAAATCATTATATTTTCTAAAAATATGCGATTTCAACAAAAATCAGGATCTCCCAAAAAGTGTAAACCACTATTGTGGTAGCAACCCCAATTGCTTATCATTAGTTACTTTTTCTTGCATTTATTTGTCTAGTTTTATGTTTCTAAACATTAGGTCCTTGACTAGGAAACTTGGGAACACTGTAAACAATCCAAATTTTGCTATTTTGCTGAAAAAGAACCTCTACTGGGACTAAAATGCCCTTCCTGGCATCTTAGTCCTTCTCTAGGTTTTTTGCTCAAAACCCTATCTATGATGTTTGCTTCTTGTTCCAGTCCCTAGAACCTTAAAATTCCTCTAGTGGGACCAAGAAGCCCTTACTAGCATCTTAGTCCATGTTTACTTTGACTTTCCAGTTTTAAGGACTTGAAATTGCTTTTGTGTGCTTCTGTTTGTTGCTTTCTATTTTCTGTTATAGTTTATAGAGTTCCTGTTATTTTAATTTCTTTCATGTCAAGTGTAATTGTAAGCATGGAATATTTTGTTAATTACACTTTCTTTGGTTTATCCCTTGCATGAGTTGTACTAATTGGTGTCCTACTATCAATATTGTGGTGAGACAAAGTGTGAGACTCATGGCATCCCACGATAAAACACTCTTTTGTGGATCTTGGGTTATCTAGCTCTCTTAATCCTAGTGTTGTTAATAGTTCACTAGGTATGGATTGCACCTTTGATACTTCCTTTTATATGCCTACCTTACCTACAAGTGCTATGCCAAGTGTTCAAAAAATGGTTGATCATATCCCTCAAGAAAATGTAATGAAAATGCATGAAGACTTACCCCATTTGCAAGATAGCATGAGTATTGAAAACATTTCCAACACTGCTATACCTACCATAGATAGTCTTCACCACAAGATGGAAAGTGATGAAGGACTGGAAGTTGTGTAACTTAGCTGAAATCTTTGCAAAACACCTTCCGTCCACCACCAATGATGTTCAAGCTTCAAACAATGTGCAAAGGCAAGGAGGAAATCAAACTCCTCCCCATTCAACCATAACCTCTATTCCTACCTATACCAATCCTCAAGTGACCAAAATGATGCAACCAACTAGCAATATATTTCCTACCTCCCACATTTCAACTAGTGCTCCTTATACCTATGTGGCATCTAACCTTATATCTCCTCCCGTAAGTAATCCATTCACTTGTCCTCCAACCACATACACACCACCACCCTATTCACCTCCATCTCAAAATGCACACAATGACCCTATCATTAACCACCTTTTACAAAGCGTTTCATCCATTCAATGTCAAGTTTCCACCATAAATCAAAATCAAAATGGTCCACCTTCATACTACATCAAAGTAACCCATTATCCTTGGAGATATTGAGAACTCCAGTGCCACAAGATATAGAGATCCCTAGATTTGAGAAATATGGAGGAAAGGGAGATCCTACTAATCACATTAATGCCTTTTTTGCTTTGTGTACTGACTTTATCCTTGAGGACAAACTTTGGCTAAGATTTTTTGAATCGATCCTTGAAAGATGTTTCCTTGGAATGGTTTTCTGCATTATAGAATAACTCAATTCATTCATTTAATGAACTTTTTTAAGCCTTTATTAACCATTTCCAAGTGCATATGGTTCTTGAAATGACATTAGTTTATTTGATGAGAAGTAAACAAAATGACGGTGAAAAAGTCATTGACTTTATTTCACGTTACCAATCGCTTTATTCCCAAATTAGTTTGAAGATTCCCAATTCTCACCTTCAAAAGATGTTCATAGAAAATTTGCAAAGTAAGATATGAGACAAGCTTACCATGATGAAATTCCCTTCCTTCATGTACTTGTGTACTACCCTTCGAGATTATCAGAATTCCATAGGTAGTTGTGAACTAAAAACCACCTCTACCCATCCTAAGAAGTCTGAACCTTCAAACCAAAACACCTACCAGCATTTTAGAAGAAAAAATAAAAGTTTCCTTAAACTAAATTCTACCTCCCAATCTACCAAACAAGTTGATACCCAAGTAGCTATTATAAACAAGAGTAATCCTTATATCTTTGGGGATCCACAAAAACAATTTACTCCCTTACCTAACACACTTCACAATATCATGGCTCAACTATTAAACAAGAACATGCTTACCTTACCTCCAATTCGACCTCTCGACCCTAGCAAGCCATTACCTTCAAGCTTTAGACAAAATTTCTATTGTTCATATCACCAACAAAAAGGACATGATATAGAACATTGCAAGCATTTTAAATATCTTGTAAAAGACCTCATTGATTCTAATCATACTCAAATTGGAGGTGTGAATGACAAAGGTAATAATTTTGTAGCTCCTCCTAACCAAAACTTGCAAATCTTTACCAATACCATGCCTAGCCACAATATTTCATTTGTTAAGGCTAGTGAAACTAAGCCTGATGTGATGATCGTTGACACAGATGATGATAACACAGACAGTAATGAACAAAATCCTATGGATGGTGATGAAAAAAATTCTATGGATAATAATGACCAAAGTCCTATTAGTACAATGATAGGAGTTATTAAAACAAAGCCTTGTAAACAACAAACCATAATGCCCATTGCCATTACTTTTTCTTCAAAAGAAACAATAAAAAATGCACCTAATGGTCCTCTTTACATAGCTAACAAAATCAATGACAAACCCACTCCTAGAATTTTAATTGATCCTATTTTTGGAGAGAATGTGATCACAGAAGAAATCATATATTTGCATGAACTCACTAATGATAGATATGATAAACTGAAAGCATGGATTAAAACACATGATGGTTTTTCTCATGCTACGATGGGATTGATCACACTCCCTTTAAAAGTAAGACCAAAGAAATCAAATGAATCATTCTCCATCATCTCTAATTTGGATCAATTTCATGTGAAGTTAGGCTACGAATGTCTTAGCTCCATGAATGTGATACCATCCATTGTCCATAAGTGCTTAAAGTTTCCAGTCGGTAATAAAATATTCACTGCGAACCATAGTGGCTTTAGAACTCTGTCTTTCTGTGGAAATTTTCCTTAGACTATTTTTAGCTTGAGCCCATGGGACCTATAAGACCCCATGAGTAATTCATTTTCCTATCCTACCAAAAGTTCAAAGAAAATTGAATATCCAAGCTATCCCTTGAAAATTTTCCTCCACCTATGATTGAACCTTCACCCCTTAAAGAAAACAACATTTTGACTAACCAAGACCCATCGATAGGAAACCCCTTTCCTATTTCCTAAAAAAGACCAAGAGAGAAACAAACAAGTCCTAATCTACCTCCTAAACAAATTTATAAAGCCAAAGAGAAAGTGGTTGAACAACCTCCCATGGTTTCTTCTGTTCTTCCCTCACAAGAAGAAAAGAAACCTATGGTTGAAAAACCTACTCCTACACAAATGCAACTTGAAAACTATAATAAAAGAAACAAAAATGCTAGAGAGCATAGGTTTAGATGTCATGCTATTGCTCGAAAGATAAACAACATAGAAAATAAAAATTTGAACTTCACAGAAGCAATAAACAATGAGCCTCCTCCCTTACTAGAACCAACAAATCCTATGTCTCCAACACAACAAGGACCAACACCTTCTATGTATATTATTATTCGTCCTTCTATTGTGGTTAACTTGGATAATGATGAAGAAATTACAAAGATTGAAGAGGAAGTGCATAATGAGTTGAATTTGTTATTTTACTCTTCCATGAGCTTAAACAAAAACAACCGTGATGATCCTCCTAAATCAAGTGATGCACCACATGTTGAACTTGGTGATTCTCCTAGTTCAATGCTTGATGTTGTCCCTCTCACTAGTGATCTGCATTCTGCATATATTGAAAAAGATTGGGATGTGGATGACCTGTTGGATGGTTGACTTGCATGTTCTTTACTAGTATTTTTTCTTTCCTTTTTTGCTTTCCTTTCAGTTGATTACATGTGTGTAATGTGATCCCCCATGATGTTCTATTTGATGTTTCCTCTCTATGTGCATTCCTTTATTTTTTCCTTCATTATAGTATATGTCATAAGCTTTTCACCTTTTCTTTGGTCTTTACCCTTCATTTTTCATTATCTTTTCTTTTCCTTTCATTTTTGTCTTGTGTTTTCCTTTTGGGGATGATGCAAGTCGTCGAGACACCCTATGTCTCTTCCATATTGATTCAAAATATTTTTCATTAATTTTTCTTTTCCTTTCATTTTTATTTTGTGTTTTTCTTTTGGGGATGACATAAGGAGTTGAGAGACCCTATGTCTCTTCCATATTGACCCAAAAGGTTTTTCATTTTGTTTCTGCTCTCTTTCTGTCATTCTTCTAGTTCTATGTGTATTTGGGGAATGACGACAATTCTGAGCACTCTAATATCATTGTAGCAAACACACATACTAGCCCAAATCCATAGATCCCTTATGTGAACATTTCTATGGGGAAGGTTCCCTCTTTTCTTTTTTCATGTTTTGGATACTTTAAAGTAATTGCTCACAACAGGGTTTTTAGCAGTTTCTTTAAAGTGGGGGCATACATTGGAATTATTTTGGCATTATTTCATTTGCATTTATTTCATACTCCTTGATGTTATTTTCTTACTTCATGTGATGTGTTTTTTTTGTTTATGGCAACATTGGGAATAATGTCCTTCAAGATATCAATCTATCTTAGCATATTGTATTCCTCTTAGTGGTGATATGATGCACTACATTCCCTAAGTTGTGAATCTTTTATCCTTTGATTGGTCCTCTCTTGGAGACATTAGGAACGATGTCCCCTAAGATAAAAACCTCACATGAACTAAGAAAAATCCCTTCGAACATCCCTCTTTCCTGTTCCATTTTTCTTTTTGTGCCTTGTTAAAGTCATGGAGGTATGGCTTTGATATGGTCCCTTGGGGCTCACCTAGTGAACAAATAGCTTCACTAGCCCTTGTGAGCATGCTTTTTTCCCTTTTGTACCTTATTAAAGTCATGGAGGTATGGCTTTGATATGGTCCCCTAGGGATGACCTAGTGAACAACTAGCTTTGATAGCCCTTGTGAGCATGCATTTTTCCTTTTGTCCTTATCATAGTCATGGGGGTATGACTTTGATATGGACCTCTTGGGGCTCACCTAGTGGACAACTAGCTTCACTAGCCCTTGTGAGCATGTGTTTTGTTTGCATATTAGACAATGCATTCTACTTGTAAACCTCTTTTGGAAAAATAGCCTAGACCCAGTCCACAGTGCGTTGGACAGCTAGTTGAAGCTTTGATCCGTTGTATTTTTATTTTCTTTTTCTTTTTTTCCTTTTTCCTTTTCTATATTTGATGATGTATTTTTGCGATCTAGTTATGGCTTCATATATCATCTACAAGTGTGCTCCTTTGTGCCTATGTTGGTTTTTCATAGGATCTTGATCCTGGGAGCTTGGCCACCATCTTGGTTATTTCCATCCTATCTTAGTAGCATTGGTACATTTAAACCCATCTTGATTGCGTGATTGGCTACTTTAGTGTGAATTTGAAGTGAGTTCATCCTCTCACTAAAGTGGGAGCTAAATGTAGTGTAGGAAAATGCATACACTTGCATTTTCACACCTGTTTGGGTCTAACTTGTTTTTTTATCCCTATTTGTGTCTTAATTGGTCCTATTTTGCATCCACGAGCCTAATAAATTATATATTTTTATGGCTAATCCTGACAAACATCAAACAGGAAATGATAATTTAATGTTTATGGTTGTGTCCCTAAGTTTTGGGTCAGGACTAAGATACCACCTAGGGTGTCTTTGTTCTCCAAAGGTCTTGGGACCCTAATTTCAAGTGCACCTTAAATGGGCCACTTTTTGGAGTCTGTGCCCTGAATTTCATGCCTCGGGGCTAAGATGCCACCTAGGGTGTCTTAGTCCCCCTTAAAGTATTTTCATGATTTAATTTCAAATCTTGGCAAGATTTAGTCTCCTTTAATTAATGATTTCATATGTTAGCTTGATGTGGTGTAATTTTGGGATATTAAGTATAGATAAGTATAAATAGAATGTTCATTTATCTTTCAATCAAGACTTTTGTGAGAGCTTTCCTAATAGCATAATTGAGTTCACAAGAGCATTCAAGAGAAATTCATCAAGCATTTGGAGTCATCATCAAGATTCAAGCATCATATCAAGGATATTATTGCATCATGTGTGTTTTTGAGCTAACATTTGTGATGTAGGGTTTTGATTCAAGCAAGCAATTCAAGCATTTCAAGATCCACATTCAAGCTAGCCATTTCACACAAGTTTGCAGATTTCATAACAAGGGTTTGGTGAGTTGTAACATTGCATGTTGTTCATTCATCATTTCCCTTCATTATTCTATTTCATTTCAAGGTTTAATTACCAACAAGGGGTTTGACCAAGGCAAACCCCCATTCACTAACAATTATCAAGTTTTTCCTCTCTTGAATTTTTTTGTTTGCAAATTTTGGTTGAAGACTTGAAGATCATTTGAAGTGCAAAGTTGCAAAGTTGCACTGTAAAGTTGTCATCTTCACAGAAACTCACCTACATGTGAAATCTGGAAGTTTCAGAACCTGAAATTAGATAAGAAGGAAATGAAAAAATTGAGCCTTAGGATCACTTTCAAAGATTTAAGAAATTCAAATTGGGACTAAGTCGCCACTTAGGGAGTCTTAGTCCTCCAAGTGGAATTTGGCAAAGATTCCTTTAGATTCTATTCTAACATCTGAAGATTCTGCATTTCCCAAAAGAAAAAAGCAGCGAAACTAAGTCAATAGTAAGGGAGTCTTAGTCCTCCCTACCATATTTTGATAAAAATTTTCCATTTTTAGAATCTTCATCACATTTCCAGACTTCCCAGGTATAGGGTAATCCCACAATAGTGGTTTAAAATTTTTGGCCAAACTAGACACTGAAATAATTTTTTAAAACTAAATCTTCTCTTTCAGACACCTATAGCGGCTAAACCATGAGGAATTTGAAGATGATACAAACTAGAGTTTCATGAAATTTTGTCTATAGATTCTAAATATATTTTTTTCAAAAATTTTGGAATCATATTGCACTTCTTTTTCCATCTCACTCGAAAACTAGTTTTTTAAGAAAACAACATTTTAAAAAAGTGATGCTCACCATATAACACATAAATTTTTTTCCGTGAAGGATAAAATTATGATTCCTTCAAATTTAGATCTTCAAATCCGATATCTAGTTCTTCCACTTGGTTAGATAATTTTTTATTGAATCTTTTTTCTTTAATCAAGTTTTTAAGTCAAACCAATTATAATTTAGACATAGCACCCGTATAATGCGTAACTTTTTTTGTATGCATCAAAATTCAAAAAAATAAAATTGGTTGGATCAAAAACTTTAATATCTAGTGCACTCATATTTTTCAATATTTTTTTTTGATAATCTACTATTTTTCCACATGTGCAGAACAAAGAGCTTGATTTTCAGTGAAAACCCTACATTCACAAGAAATAAAAAATAAATATAATATTAAAAATAAATTTATTTAAAATTATTCTTTTTGGAAAGATTATAATAAGGACTAGATACTTAAAAAAATAAAAATTTAAATGAATTCATTTGATCTCCCAAAATGTGAATCAAAAGTGGTTTTTTATCAACATTTTGATAGGTTTCAAGGAGACTTCGTTATAGGTATGGTTTAAAACTAGCGGGGTTATATCCAAGGGGGTTTGATCTAAGGTAGTTTGATCAAACCCTCTTCAATTGGAATGCTTTAAATGAAACTTTTTAAGGCCTAAATCATTATATTTTCTAAAAATATGTGATTTCAGCAAAAATCAGAATCCCCTAGAAATTGTAAACCAGCTTTGTGGGGTCACAGTACACATGCCCTAACTTGTTGCTTAATTTCATCATTTGCATTAGTAGGTTTTGTAAGTTGAATGTCAAAGTGTCTTTTCCAAGCTTTTGCTTGGTGGTGAACCCATCAAAGCCTAAAATAATCCCCCTTCCTATGTATCCTTTGATGAGAATTGACAAGCCTTCGAGGTTGATAGTCAATCCAATTTGGGATCCTAGGACATATTTGAGTGACAATTAGAAAATAGTGGTACATCACCACCATATTTTTCTTATTTTTTAGTTAGTAGCATTATTTCCAACATTGAGAACCATGAAAAGGCATCCATCATTTTCATCATCTAGGTAGTCATATTCATCATCAAATATGCTAGCATCTTCTTTAACATAATAACTTCTCTTGGAAAATTTACCTTTATTACCCTTATATTTTTCATTTGAAACTTTGATTGGATATCTTGAAGCATAATGACCTATCTTTCCATGGTTAAAACATTTGAAAGGAAACTTACCTCTATATTTTCCATTCCCCTTCTTCAATCTACTAAAAAAAGTTCTTTTATCTCATCAAGATCATCTGAATCTAATCCATCATCCTTCTCTATTTTTCTAGCCTTAAAACAAGTCTCTTTTCTTGAATAATTTTGACCAAAATATCTCAATTCAAAAGTAGTTAAAGCACCAAAAAAATGATCTATAGAATAATGATCTAAACCTTGAGCTTCCTCAAAAGGAGAACTTTATGAGTATAAAATTTAGGAAGAGTTCTTAATACCTTCTTTAGTACCTCATCTTCTTGCAATTTTCCACAAAGTCCATTGATGAAATTGACAACTTTTTCCACTTTATGCATGTAGCTTGCAATATCTTCATCTTATGACATCCTTAGGGTTTCAAACTTAGTCTTAAAAATTTTCATCTTTGCTTGGTTGACCTTATCATCTCCTTCATGGACACTTTTTAGCTTCTTCTAGATTTCTTTAGCAAATTTATAGCTCAGAACCTTCACAAGTTTTGAATCAACAAGACCACTTAAAAGATTATTCCTTGCTTTTCCATTGTTCTCATATGATTGATCTCATTATCAATTAAAATACCATTAGTGGGCATGGTATATTCATCTTCAATTGACTTCCAAACTCCAAACCCTAGGGAAAAAAGAAACCCTTCATCCTGGTTTTCCAAAATCCATAATTTTTCCAATCAAACAAGGGAACATCCTTCCTATGTGTCATCTGAACCTACCTAGAAAGTAGTTAAGCTTCTTCCAAGGAACCTTTCTCTAATACCAATTGTTAGATGCATAGGACAATTTAGAGGGTGGGTGAATCGATTGTACATTAAAACATCAAAACTCTCAATAACATTTAGATTTGTATTAGCACTTAAACCCTTATCATGCATTACTAGAATTTAAACATATCAAACAATAATGTAAAAACATGAAACACATAAGAACACCAAATTTATGTGGAAAAAAGAAGAAGGGAAAAACCACAGTGAGGATTATCTCACAATATAAAGTAATAGCAACACTAAATAGAATAGGCTCACTACCCAAAAGAAAGAAGTGCTCACTACCAAAGGACTCACTATCTAGAAGATATAAGTTAAAAGAAGGGATGTCTAGTTACCAATTTGAATTTATAATAATGTACATGTCTTATGCTAAAGGTATAGTTCCAATAAATCACAAAAAACTCATTCAAAAGACTAAAATGTAGACACCTTCTCCTCAATACATCTAGGAGTCATAGGCATTAAGGCTCACACTTAGATTACCACACTTAATCACTTCTGTATCTTTCACATCACACCCCTTCTCTTCCTAATGCACACAAAAAATTTCCTTATATTTATACCATCCTCAACCTAAAATAATATCAATTAGGTCAGCCTTAAGGAAATATATGCACCTCAACCATACAACATCAAATAGGCTGACACCAAACACTCCACATGGTATAAATAAGTGAAAGAAGAACATGCCACAACTTAACCAAGACCCAAAGCTACACAAAGATGCTTCTCAACACTTCCATAAATAACAATAATCCTTTGCAATTAGTGCTAGCATGCAAGGTCAACCAAACCTACACTAACACTAATAAGCAACCAAAAGCATGCCTCTCTAGGTCTGGAAACATCTTGTTGACCAGAAAGAAGCATTCCAAAACATCTCAAAATATTCCACATCATTAGAATACTTGCCACTACTACTTCAACCACGTGAAACTTAAGAACACCTTTATTTTGTGCAACCAAATACACTAACATAAACATCCAACTCATGCAACAACCCTGCAAAACACCACAACACCTGAGACTTCAAGTGAAGGTAGATATAGAATATATAAGCACATTCCCAGATCTATACGACAAGAACCTTTACTACTAATAAATGCAAAGCAATTTCATTTCTCCCAAACACCCTATTTCACCAGATATCTACATATTGTCAAACATATCTTTCAATGCAAAATGATCAAGAACCTAAAACTTTAGATATAGAAACTCTAGAAAATTGTAAGATTCATCATATTCAAACATACAAGTATATCTTCAACCATGAATAAATTCAAGCAAAACATTGAACATCACTATGTCACATTGAACTATCTTTTATTCAAATTTTCTCAAAAGGTCTTGGAAACCAAGTGAACCAACTACATCAACAACACTACTAACATCTCCACAACACATCTACAACATTTGAAACATCTCTCATCAACAATAGCATATCCAACTATCTCTCCAAACACAACTCTGCAACTATATTGAAGTAAGACGTCAATGACAACACTAGCATTGGGTTGACATCAATGCCAACAACTCCAGGCTTCCAACAACTCCAATGCTAGGGGTTGACATCATCAACACCGCCACTATTCCATCACTCTCATCATACAAGGGGTTGGTTCAACATTAATGACAACACCCAAACAACTCACAAACAACTCAAGCTTCCAACAAAAAAATGGTCTAAGAATGGGGAGACTAGTTTTGGAATCTAACATGAGACACATTAACCTTAGAAAGTATTCTCAAATTTAAAACTTCCATTTTCATAAATAGTTGAATTATTTTGCACATCCATGCAATTAGCATTGACTAGATTTGAAAGGAACAACATTGATTTGGATTCAATGCAACTCAAAATTTTCTTAAATGGGGATAACACCAAATTAATTGTTAAATAAGCTATTAACTTTAGAATTAGAAAATGATAACGAGAGCATTATGAATAAGTTTGTGTACTAAATTTTATTAGAATATTTAATGCAAAGAATGTTACATATAATATTATTGTGGAGACTATTGTTTAAGTAATGATGTTAAATATTGAAATAATGTTGTGCATGTAATGTGATTGCCTTTATAGTTAGGTCCTAAAGACAAATAATAAGACTTTAGCAAAGTCTTAAGGAACATAACAATATACCTATAATTAAAATAATAGCATTCCACATTTATTAATTTTACTTGTACAATACTCTCTCCCTCTCCCTCTCTCTCCTAATTATGTCATAATTATCAATATATTCATTATCATATCTACTATGAATTATCATAAACCACCTATAAATTATAATTATTGAAATTTTATTAAAAATACAATTGGAGATAGAATTAGAATCTACATTTAACCTTGTAAGGTTATACAAAAGTGTAGGGGATTGTATCGTGTCTTTGTAAATTGTACATGAGAATGTATGTTTCCTTTGTTGATATTAGTTATTAGCCGATAGGCTACATATAGTGTGAGATTTGAGCCTGAAATAAGTCTCATGCCAACAAGTTTCAATTGTCGTTTAATAGTAAACTAGCTTCCGATTAATGGTAAATCAGCTGCCATTTAATGGTAAAATCCTCCAAAATATCATGTAAAATCCTCCAAAATCTCACTTATCACATAAAGGCCAGATAAATATTGATTTGACAACTAGACGGGAACATTCTATTTCCATTTGCAGTGCTTTTTTGTCAATTTGATGGCAACTTTCTTTCTTTATTTGTATTGCTATATGCTTTAAATCTGTATGCAAACATTTCATAATCAAATAATACTTAATTTCTTTAAGGAAAAAGTCTAGATTTGTCTAAGTTTATTTCATTCAATTATTGAACATTTATTATTAATTGTTTAATCCACCCACATGCAACTAGAATTTGCATGCACAATCACATACTCATATTAACATACATTCTAACATATTAACATACATACAATTTTTATCAACATAATCCTCAAGTGCAAGTGCTAGTTACAAGATTCTACAATCAAAAGGTATTTTTCCAGCTGAAACCTAGCTGGAAGTATTTCACCTAAAAAGCTAATGAAATAGATATCTCTAGGAGCCTTTACCACCGTCCAAACTATGTGCTTCTTCTTTATGAAAGAATAATGAAATACGAATGTCGAGTACACATCAATGGAAATATTCTCCACCATCCAAAGTTTCGCACCGTCCAAACTATGTGCTTCTTCTTTATGAAAGAATAATGAAATACGAATGTCGAATACACATCAATGTAATTATTCTCCACTGTCCAAAGCATCTGCTTTATCTTTTTCTGCCAAGAATAAAACTTTCCCACTTTCGAAAGCATTTGCTTCCTTCTACAAATAAATCGTCGCTTGGGAACTCACTTCGATAGAGCAGGCTTGGGTTCTTAGATCATAGAAACCCTCCTGAATTTTCTCCATCCAACCGATATGCCCAAACCGAGATTGGAACCAGTGACCTCTCACTCTAGCGATATGACTTATGTCGCACCGCTTCAGTCGGTTGCAAAGAATTTACTTAACACAGGAGACTGTACGTAGCGTAACTTGTAATATCGACGTAATGAATCAAGTCGGAATCCCCAGAACGTAGATCGCATGGAAATTTAACTAGAAAGGAACGAGGAGGAGCTTTTCTTGGAAAGAGAACATCTGTAACGCTGTAAGTACGATGATGGAAAGAGAACTCCAAAGATTCGATCGAGGGTGGAAGCGCTCGGTGGTGTGATAAGCTTCATCGGACGAAACCAACATGTAGCTCACATAAGCAACATAATCCGGAGTAAGTGTGAATTTTTGTAATGTGAAATTTATATTGAAATTCCCAGATTTATTTTCTGTGCCCACGCGCACTAAGCTTTGATTTGTATTTAATCTAAAATAAAGACAACCTTGATTTCAATAAAATGTCCAGCACACCTACAAACCCACCTAGACTAGGTAAGTGTTATGCCATGAATAAACTTCTTTTATTTTTTTAAATAGAAAATTCTTAACTAAAAGAGTTAAAATCCTTTTTATCTCAGCTTTACTATAAGGATTTTATTGTTGCATGTTGAATGCATGAGAGGCAATTGAGTCTTTTACTTTGAGGTTGTATATCTCTATAAAAATAAATAAAAAATTCTAGGTTATTTTTTATTTTATTTTTTTAATTTTTTTTAAAAAGATATAATTTACAATTATTTTTTGCATATGTTGATCATTCAAATTTTGTGCATTTAGAGTTTATTTTATGGAATGATATGAAGTTGTATTTATTATATTGAACATTATATGTTGTAATATTCTATTCAAATCTTATTTTTAATAGTAAAATAATTAATCATAATTTTTCACCTCATCTTTATCAAAAAAAGGTAAATAGTTGTTCTATTTTTATTGGTCAAAGTTTATCTTTGACCATTGAATTAGTTGATATTTAAGAATAATCTAAATGCTATTTTCTATTACAATTAATTTTTAGTTGGATTGAAAGAATGATGAGTTGAAATCAAAATATTTATTTCAAATAAATATAAACCAAGACATCAAAGATTAAAAATAAGATATCTATTGAGATTGACATAACACAATTCAATTGTACATTAGCAAAAAATAGTAACCACCTAGGAAGTGGATATATAAGAGAGAAAGCATGATATGGACTTCATTTAAAGATTTGAAAAGGTGGTCCATTTAATATTTGAGAAATTACTTAAGATTCAAAGTAATATAAGTAGTGAAGGGCCACAATGATATCCTCACTTGCACACAATCATGGTTGTTTTCATATGAATTTGAAATATGTCACTTGGATTCTCATAAAAAAATAATATTAGATTATATGTGAAAATGAGTTTTTCAACCTAATATTATTGTATTGGATGGAATATTAATAGATAAAAGACGAGGTTAAAAAAAGTATGTTGTTAGAATGTTCACATTTAGAATGGAATCTAATGTATTATCTTTTTAAGATCTATTTTCTCCAAATTCTCACAAAATACTCTTACTTATTGAATTAAGTGGCTTTAATCAACAACTTGACTCATTTGATTGATTAATCATATTCATTCATGTGTTTATTAGCAGAGAGTGAAGCATTGTTCCCTCCACTAAATTTGTAGCCATATTCCTTGAAAATCAAAAGAAGTTACTGAATTAGCTTGTAATGGATGAAGCAAACAATAATAATATTTGGTGTTTTCTTGTACCCAATAACCATGAAAAGATTCCCTTGATAAGGTTGAGTGGTTCACTAGATTAATTCACATTTTAAAAAAAAAACGATGTTCCATAGAGTTATTTATCTCTCTAGTTTTAATAACAATTGATTTGACAAATTAAGTGCTTTATTTTAGTTTGTAGACATACAAGGGCATATTAAATCAATTTAGTGGTTATGGCTTGTGAAGTAAGTGCCAAAATATATACATTAATAGGGGACGTGCTATGAAAAGGGAATAGGTTAAGTGATTTAAGGATTTGAAATAGGGGGAGGGCATAAAAATTAAGACAATTCTAAAGTGATGGATGGGAAAAGATGAAAAGTGGGCTAGTGGGAAAATATATCTGAAATGCAAGGAGAGTAGGGATATGAGGAGAAAAATAGAATGTGTAGGCTTAAGAGATATATTGGGTACTAAAAGTAGTAAAAGTATAGGTGAAAGGGTAGAGAGTAAAAAATATATAGATAGGTAAGTACAATTAATAATTCTAAGAGCATACAAAGGTGCTATTCAAATACTGTATTTATGAATTTTGATAACTTAAAATAGTTTCCATCAACTATCCTTTAAAATAGCATGGGTCATGTCCTATCTTTACATATCAATGTCCCACACACGAAAGATAATGCATTTATAATACTACAAAAGTAAAAAGATGACTACATATGTACAATATTAATTGGTAATGACTAACTAATCCATTAAAACCATAAGCAAAATACTCTTTATTAATGTAAATGATAAATTATGTAAAAGAATTAATATTACTTATTTATATAGACAATAAAAATTATTTAAAAATAATCTCCACTAAAACCTATCAATTTATTTTACATTAAAATAAAAATATACTCAACCATACATAACTATCAACACATACATTACACAGATGTCATAACAAGAATCAAGTTGATTCAAAGATTGTATCCTTCATTAGTTGTCTCACTTTTTTGTGAAAACTGCATCCACCATTGATATAAAAGTTTTCCTCGTCTTGAGAGAAGAAAAATGCACATCCCGAAGGCAGAGCTCAATGGCTACATGGAAGAAAATAATAATAATAGAAAGAGGACCACTTAAGCTATCTTCGTTGGAAAGAAATTGAATGACAGTCATGGTTTTTCTACGTATTTCAGTAACCCTTTTCTTGTCCAAAACCTCTGAGCTACTTCGTCATACTAAAGGATGCCTCCACTTGGATTCGGATGGATTAACATGATAATTTACGCACGGCACTAGTCAATTATGCGAATCTTCTAAGCATTTTTAGAAGAATAATTAGTTTCAATATAACTTGCAAAGCAAACGCGCAAGCTTGTTGGAAACGAAAACATGGTAACCTGTTATAATCCATGTTAATGTGATCAAACCCACGCCGCCATGACTACCGTGTAAGTTCACATTTTCAGGGAAAGCTGGTCTTGGTTTCCATGCAAATTCCACAACCATAAATAAGTGTATTTATTACACATTCCCCGGACACTAATTTCGCTCATATAAAGCTTTAAACATCATGTATTTACCTGTAAATGTCTCTCTGCATCTACGTCCAAGGATGGAAGCCATGAATCCATTGATTTCTGAAATTCGTTCAGCTCTTCGTAAGGCTCGTTTGAAACTGAGATTTCGGAAAAAGAGCGAGAAGAGCATAAGATATCATATGGATTATGAATTTTCTTTTACAAACAAAGCCTCGAGAACACCAACAAAAATTGTGCAAGATCTTTTATTGGACATCAAGTTACCTTGCATAAATCGCAGTCTTACTAAAGATAGCAATTCTAGCGGTGAAGTGAATAAGGAGTATGACAAAGAAATCAAGCGTGAAGAGAATAAGGAGTATGACAAAGAAATCGAGCGAGAAGAGATTTGTAGAGGCTTACACAGTGATGACGAATCGGTAAATACAAAAGCCGAGATTTTCATAGCAAATTTTCACCAGCAGCTTGCACTGCAACGACAAAATTCTGTGCAGAGATACCAAGAAATGCTTGACAGGAGCCTTGCATAAATTTCATTCATACTCATTTGGTATTCTTCTGGGTCCAAGATTTTCTTTTATTTTTGTCAAAAAGAAAAATTGTAATACTAATAAGTATCATTAGATTTGCATTTGGTTGGAAGTATTCATAATCATTTTTTGATTAACTCAGCTGCATCTATTGTCAGAGATCGTTCTATTCTCTGTTAATCTTTTTGTTGGAAGGAAACTTCTAATTTCTCCCACTGCTGTTTCCATGATTTGTGGTTTCCGGCAGTTTCCCTGTTTTTTTCTTAAAATCAGCCCAATCAATCTGCTGTGTTGATTGCTGCATAATTTTCTGTTTGATTTAAAGTTGCTATTGTCTGTCATTGCTGACAGATTGTGCATCTATTTAAGCAACTGCTGTAGCCATTTTGGCATGAACCAAGTTAATGAATAAAAGTTCGTTTTTCCTGCTGTAGCAATTTGTTTCTGTTTTATATTTTGTCTTTGCTCTTTCTATCAGATTGGAATTAAAGCTAGATGATCAGGGATGAAGATTTCAGAAGGTTGAAAGCTGGTAATAGAGATAAGGAAAATGTGTGATCATTGTTGTAGCTGTTGTGTGTTGAAGTTGCTAAGTATTGTAGTCATTTATATGTCTTTTGTATTTTCTTCAAACTCTTTTAAGGATTTGATATAAAGAAATGATTTGAAAGGATTTTTTGTTGAAAAATAAGATAAGTGCAGATTAGGAAAGGGAGATAATATCATGGCATCCAGTAGTAATTTAACTCAGCCCCAAATTCCAATATTTACAAGTAAATATTATGATACATGAGCAATAAAAATGAGGACATTGTTTTGTTCACAAGATTTGTGGGAGTTTGTTCAAAATGGGTTTGTAGAACCTCAAGATTTGTCTACTTTGTCACAAACACAAAAAGATGATCTTAAGGAAAAGAAAAAGAAAGATTCTAAAGCTTTGTTTCTTATTCAACAAGCAATGGATAAAACTTTTTTTTCTAGAATTTCTAATGCAACTAGTTCTAAGAAAGCTTGGGAAATCTTAGAAAAATCATACCAAGGGACAACTAAAGTAAAAGTTGCAAAATTATAGATTTTAAGGAGGAATTTTGAAAATCTTCAAATGAGTTCATCATAATTTATAGATCAATTTTTCAATAATGTAATGAATATTGTAAATCAAATGAAGATAGATGGTGAAAATATATCTGATCAAAAGGTGATAGAAAAGGTTCTTAGAAGCCTTCCTATTAAATTTGATGCAATAGTGGTTGCAATTGAAGAATCAAAAGATTTATCTCAAATGTCAATAGATGAATTGATGGGATCTTTTCTTTCTCATGAAACTAGAATTAATCGAAATAACAATTCTTCTTTGGAGAGCTTTTAGAACACAGGTACCATTTGGAAGAGGAAGAGGAAGATCAAACTTCAGAGGAAGAGGAAGAGGAAGAAGTGAACACACAAGTTCAAATCAAGGAGAAATAAACAACTCATCCTATCAAAATTTCAACAATAGAGGACATGGAAAAAAACAATTTCAATCATCAAGGTATGATAAATCACACATAGAATGTCACTATTGTAAGAAATATGGTCATTTTGCAAATGAATGTAGAATCAAACAAGCTGAAGTGGATAAGCAAAAGGAAAATTACATAGACATATTTGTGAATAATTCTAGAAGTTTACTCATAACTTGTAATGTGGCTCAAGAAAGCTCTAATGATGTATGGTTTTTAGACAGTGGTTGTAGCAACCATATGACAAGAAACAAAGAATTATTTGCTAGTTTCAATTATTTTATAAAATCAGAAGTAAAATTGGGAAATGATAGTAGAGTGTCTATAACTAGGAAAGGAATCATTAATATCATGACTAAGAGTGGTGAAAAGAGACACATTGATGATATTTTATTTGTACCTAGTTTAAAACATAATTTGTTGAGTGTTGGTCAATTAATGCAAAAAGGGTACAGATTTCGCTTTAAAAATGATGAATGTACAACTCTGGATAGAAATCCTAATGATAAATTAATTGCAAGGGTCAAAATGACACAAAACATAATGTTCCCCCTTTAAATTAATTGTATTCAAGGAAAGGAGGAAATTAATTTTAAAACAATGTGCTTAGATCAGACATGGCTTTGGCACTTAAGGTATGGCCACCTTTATTTTGGAGGTTTAAGTTTATTGCAAAATAAAAATATAGTGAGAGGTTTACCAGTTATAGATCATCCAGCTAGTACTTGTGAAAGTTTTATCTTAGCAAAATAGCATAGAGAGAGTTTTCCAATAAAAAATTCATACAGAGCAAAGACACCATTAGAATTAGTTCACAGCGATATATGTGGGCCAATGCAGACTCCATCTTTAGGAGGCAATTTATATTTCCTAACATTTATTGATGACTTCAGTAGGAAGACATGGATATACTTTCTCAAGAAGAAGTTGAAAGCATTTGATAAATTAGAGTTTAAAGCTTTGACAAAAAAAAAAAAAGTGGATTCTACATTAAGGTACTTAGATTTGATAGGGGTGGCGAGCTCAGTTCTAATGAATTTTTAGAATTTTGCAGATACCATGGAATTAAGAAATAGTTTACAACAAGATATACACCACAGCAAAATGGAGTAGCTGAAAGGAAGAATAGGACTATAATGGATATGGCTAGAAGCATGATGAAGGCCAAAAATTTATCCAATGATTTGTGGACAGAAGCAGTGCATGTGTTGTGTACATTCTGAATAGGAGTCCTACAAAGAGTGTGAGGGATAAAATCCCCCAAGAAGCTTGGAATGGTAAGAAGCATATTGTCTCTCATTTTAATTTTTTTGGGTGTGTTGCTTATTCTCTTGTGTCATCTTAATTAAGAAGGAAATTAGATGATAAGAGTGAAAAATGCATTTTTATTGGCTACGATGAGCAATAAAAAGCTTACCAGTTGTATAATCCAATTACAAAGAAATTGATCATTAGTAGAGATGTTGAATTTAAGGAAGAAGAATCATGGGATTCAAATGAAAAATTAGTCTCAGGTGGAGCACCTATACATGATAGTGAGGAGGAACCAAAAGTAAAAGATGGTCAAGCGCCACCAAGTACTCCACCAAGAAATATTGTGCAAGGTAGCATAGATGACAGGAAAAGTACATTAGGACATATTGGATCGGGAGTTGTCTCATGGGCATCAAAGAAGCAACCTATAGTGACAATTTCTTTAGCAAAAGTAGACTAGAACTTGCACCCCAATGAGGTGCAATGGTTACGCCGATAGGCTGATACACTTTGGTATTATATTATGAACATGTAGGAGCGGTGCAATTTTTTTTGGGGATGAGCTTATGTGGTCTATGCGATTTGTCTTGAAGACCTATACAAAAAAGGAATGGGGTGGCTAGGTGCGTAGAATAGGCATTGATGAAGTCAAGTTGTAGAAGCAATTTTAAGCACCATGGGAATTGGGGAGAGATATCACATGGATAGGAAGGATAGTTGGATTGGTGCTTCCATTCTACGCCTAGAAGGATTTACACCAAATAATCTTGACTTTTAATAGGCGTAATTGTGACTGGTGCTTTCATTCTACTCCTAGAAGGATTTACACCAAATAATCTTCTCACATGAGTTGATACTCTAGCAGCGCTAATTGTCTCAGGCTCTGCATGTGGATCTGAAGATTTTTCCATTTCCTGTTCTATATGGTGCTCTGGTTCCATATAAAGTGAAGTAGGATGACCGATTATAGACTGGTTTGTAGAAACAATCTTAAGGTTCACAATGACAATCCACCTATACATTTGGAACACAAGAGTAAGAATTACTAATACAAGGAAGAAGCTAAAAAGTTAATAATGATTTTGTTATGGGAAATTTTGGATTCCTTTACTCACCGAGACCCACTTGGTCTGGAGCAATTATATTTTGTCATTCGTATTATGGAACCAACTATAATTTCACTAGATTCTATGTAATGATTGTACTTTTGAGGTTAAGATGCTTTTTGTTTGTAGGCCCCATCAGATATTTCTACCTTGTAGCAGTTGTTACATTCATGGCCATGGCCAAAGTTTGAAATAGACAAAATTTGCACATTATGTTTGAACCCTTCATTCCCATCATGGATAAGTTTAATTGCATCTATGGTTAATATTGTAGCCATGGTCTATGGAAGTTAACTAACCCTACAAAATTATATTACGTGTAAGATAGTGTTTGCATACAATTGGCGGATGTTCTTGTTTTAGAAAACATAGACCTCAACATAATGTTGAGCATAAGAATACACAAGTGGAGTACATCATTTTCAAAAAATAAAATAAAATTGTGAGGAGCAATATTTTTCCTCAATATGTACTATAAGATCTATTCAATAAAATTAGTGCTATGAAGATCACTATGCACAATGGTGCTACAATGTAAACATAATATATAACTATATTCAACATTGCATATATCAAAGGGTTTGAAAGAAGCATACATATGACTATGATACTTCACATAGCTAAGTGTTGCAAGAGTGAATATTTACAATCATGATCAAATATATCATCATTTTGAGTAGCATTCCAATATATATTTGGTAGGCTTAAGGTTATAGTTCAAGATAATATTCAAAATAAGGGGACACAAATATTACAATAAGTTCTATTCATTAAAATGAGAACTATAAAGATCAATATGTACAATGACATTACAATGTAAACATAATATATAACAACTAAGGGTTCAAATATAAGGTCGACCACTAAATCCATTTCACTCCACATATAGCTATTTTGACATCTTCATTTAGTTTCACAAAAATATCTAATTTGTATCATACTAGTAATCTTGATCGACATATTGAAAAAGTAACTAACTTCCAAGAAGTTAGATGAACTTCTTAGACCATATATCACTCAATAAATCTTGGAATTCACGCTTTAGTTCAAATGCATTGGCCACTCCATAATATTGACAATACTTCAATTCACGCAGGAAACCATAAAATAGCTCAAGAGCTTCATAGGTCGCATGAAATTTTTGGACAACTCCTTGCACCAATTCAACTTCATGATCCTCCACATCCCTTAAATCTTGGCTTGTTTGCATAGCTTCTTCAAAAATGTCATGACAACTTGTCAAGACATTGTTTGAAAAAGCATCAACATTGTGGTGAGGGAAGCCCAACCAATCCATAGATGTTGAGTCAGTTGCTGATAGAGGTAACTCATGGGTTTGTGGTGAGGGTATATTGGAAGTAGAACCACTGCTTGAAATAGTAATAACATCCTCAAGTGCTCGTGCATTAGCCATATCCTGAAACTATAATTCAAAATAGCGATACTAATATTAAAAACAATTGTCATTAACAAGGGCATAGGTATTAACTAAGACCCAAACTACAAGCATAAATAAGTCTAAAATGTTCTATGAATTTTATTTTTTGATGGACTATTTTTAAATGAATAAAAACTTTAACGTATTCATACAAATGGAGAGTGAAAGTGTAATTTTCTTTAATATTATATAATAAATTAATATAATATTATTTTGTAATTATAATAAATTATTATGAATAGCGATACTAATATTAAAAAACAATTGTCATTAACAAGGGCATAGGTATTGACTAAGACCCAAACTACAAGCATAAATAAGTCTAAAATGTTCTATGATTTTTTTTTGATGGACTATTTTTAAATGAATAAAAACTTTAACATATTCATACAACTGGAGAGCAAAACTGTAATTTTCTTTAATATTATATAATTAATTAATATAATATTATTTTGTAATCACATTAAAGTATTATGAATAGTATTTTGTAATTACAATATTATATAATAAATTAAAATTATATTATTTTGTAATTATCATAAAAAAGCCTATTGACTAAATATATTGATTGATTTGACAATTTGAAATAAACAAAATAGTTATATTTACAAAATGATTAAGGATTTTAAATGAAGTGGAAAATATTATCATACAATTCATATATATATTTCAAAATATATAAAATTATAAATTAACTTTTTTAAATAAATGAAATAAAGTAATTTTAATCATGTAAAAATTAAATAAACTTTATATAGATTAATTAGATAATAAATTAATATAATATTAGTTTGTAATTATAATAAATTATTATGAAATATGTAAAAACTAAAATTTCTTTGACGGTTCTTGGTTTTTAGTTTTTACGAATTGTAAAAATTTACTATTAACCTTTTAAATAAGTCTAAGAGGTTCTATGATTTTTTGTTTTGGTGGACTATTTTTAAATGAAATAAAACTTTAACAGTATTCATACAACTATAAAGTAAAAGTGTAAGACTTTTAAATTATTAAATAATATAGGAAATTATTTAAATTTTATTAATTATAATACAACAAATTAATTTTATATTTTGTTATTATTTTTAAAATATAAATTTTAGTTAATAAGTATAATTAATTTTTTTAATAATGTATAGATGCAATAAACAAATTTAGATTGAATTAAACTTCACATGGTTGTTTAATAGAAATTTAAATCTATTTATAATTCACTTTAGAATGTGACTATTCAATAGAAGACTATGAGGTTATATGAGCCATAAAGGTCTTGACCTCATAATATATCAATATTTAGGAATAAATAATCAAAGTAGTATCTTCATAGTCATAAGATTTAGTGTGATTTTTTTTTAAAAATAACTATATACAACTATAGAATAAAAATGTTCATTAACAAAATGAAAAAAAGATAAAGATGCAGCATGTTTCTTAAGCCTGATATCAATTTCCACTATTATTCAATTTTTAAAAAATACTAAAAATCAATTAATAATAAATATATGTGTTTTTTTCCAGATACATGTTGAAAAAAACATTTAAAAACCAAAAAAAAAGAAAAACCTAAAATAATCAAAGAATACATGGCTAGAATTCAAAGAAGCAATGAAAAACAAATTAACAACATATCTTATAACCGACACTGCAAATCAATAGTAAAACTTCCGAACCTATGAAAAACACTAGAAAGTGGGGACTAGTTATACAAAATATAATCATAGTGGCTTTTTGATTCCCTGATTGATAACTGGAAACGTACTAGAGAGAAAGTTTTCACCTAAATTTATTTGTCGGATTATACTGCAACTTTGTCAGGCCGCATCTAAATTATTAGAGATACGTCAACACCAAAAGAGAAGAATTTTTATAGAGTTTGAATGCAGATGCTAAAAATATTTAACATGATCTAGTCTATATGTTTCAAATTTATTCTGAAATGCGTCAAAGAATCGGTCTTTGAATGAAGCAAAAGGTTTATGAAAGATCTAGACTAACAGTGACCTAATACAAAAAGCCAACAGAAGGGGCCACGTGGCCCAGACCCATAAGAAACCCTACTGTACATTAATCTGCCCAAACATACAAAACCCAATTCATAGGAGTCATGGGTTCAAATGTGTGCCCACGCACTGGACGAAAACAACAAGAAATGAGTAAATAATAGTGACAGTTACACCTGTCAAGGAGCTTCCTTACAATGCCTATATCCGGGTAGTCTTGTTGTAAGCCTAAGCCTTTGTGGTTAGACTATTTGTGCAGTAGTTGAAATAGTCTTGGATTCCTTGTTCTGTACAACCTAGTGTTAAATCTCAAATCTTAGATAATGCAAAATAAATAAATAAATAAATTGCATTTGCGTGGTTATTTGGATGCGCATCCTACTGGTTGTTTAAGAGAGGAGTAGAGAAAGATGCCAAATATAGGTCAAAATGCCCTCAATAGTAACTTTGAGAGGCTTACAAAATGGGTTATACCTAGAACACACAAATCTCGGCGCATCATTGCCTTAGTGCGAGCAAAGGGTTACCTCCCATAATGCTATAGGAGTTGCATTTTGATAGGAAAACTTACGTTGCCAAAACGCC
>VDFB02270651.1:116529360-116716732 GCA_007258455.2 Sequoia sempervirens
TATATATATATATATATATATATATATACATATACATATATATGTATACATATGTATATACATATATATATATGTATACATATATATATATATGCATGTATACATATATATACATGTATATGTATACTGGATGGAAAGTGTTAACCCACATGAAGGTTAAGGTATGATGTTGTTGTGCTCTTCTTGTTCCTGATTTGCTTGTTGTAGAACTTTATCTCTATGCAGCTTTGGCATTATTCCTGTTACCATGGGTGCAATTGTAGGTATATCTAGCTTCTTTCGTTTAAAAATATGGATAGGGTTGGTAATTTTATTTCCCAATTGCAGATTAAGATAGGAGTAATTGTATATATATGGATATGTAGAGGTTTGTTATTTTTTTGAAGTTTCCAATGGGATTTCCATCAAATGGGTCCTCAATAGGATTCTCCATGCAGTAACTGTTTTGCAATGTCTCAGTTTGTCTACAATATTTAATCCCACAAAATGTGGCACAGGTTTTTTGCATAATATATGGAAGGGAGGTGGACAGTAACTTTTTTTGTGTGTGAGGGTTTACAAATTATGGCATTGTTGTACAATGGGGGATGGAGAAAGCAAATGCAATATTAAATGTTGGTGGCTGCAAAAGTATACTTTGATTAAGTTGCATTTTCAAAATAGCCATTGGGTTTTAGAATTGGGGCACTGCGCAATATGTAAGTCATTTTGCTTGGGTGTTTTGGATAAATGGTTTATTTATTATTTATGTTAAAACTCTTATCCTTTACAATATGTAATTTTTTTCCATGGATTCCTATTGTAATGGTTTTGTATGGATGGAGAAATTACAAATATATAGATATCCAAAAATATAAATATGCATAGTGTTTGTTATCTGTTTAAAGTTTCTGAAAGTATTTCCGTCATCCTAGCCATAAATAGGATTTGTTTACATTTAACATCAGACACAGAAACATATAGCAAGTAGATATTAATATATATATATATATACACACACACAAATGTGTACATATATTTCTATATATATACATGTATACATATGTATGTATATATAACTATTTATACATCTGTATATATATGTATATATGCATAAATACATGTATGTATATTTTACTAACAATTCTGTTATAATTTCCCTATTTCTCTATAATACTCAATGCGAGATAATGTAGCTATTGTTATAGAATCACTCTATTTGTCAGCAGACTAAAAATAACGTGGCCACCATATTAAATTTCTTGTCATTGTTACTTTTGAATATTTCAAATCAGTTGCATGATTATATGATATGTTTACACACATTACAATTTCAAATACAATTGAGCAATTTATTTCCATATATATTTCAAATATTTTCTATACATGTAAAACTCAATATCTTACACATACTGCACAATTAAATGCTTTGTTCTTATGAACATATCAATACTATACGACTTAATGCTATAGCTGTATAGTTGTGATTTTGATAGAACATAAAAAATAATTATACATGCTACTTTAAACTCTACTTAAAATCGTAGTCTACATAATTACATAGAAACATAATATACAAGCCTGTTTAGATATACATATGTATGTATATCTTTTTTCTAGATATATACATATGTATATCTGCCTATAAAGTATAATGCATTCATACAAAGTAAATGCAATATTGAATGTATATTTGTAATGCCCCGCCACGCAACCCTAGAGGAAGTTGCAATTCACTACTTAAATGCACCAATTTTTTTTTTTGTTTAAGTACAAATAACATGTAAGATGAATACACATTGCCAACAACCTCTAAGGCCACGAGACAAAGATTACTTTAAAACCCAAACAACAACAAACATTAATATAAACATAAACATTAATCACTTAAGGAAATGAGACAACATACATTGCATACAAGATAACTTACAATGAAGGATAAGAAATACCAAAAGATTTCAATTAACAATATTTAAACAATAAGTTTACAACAATCATTCCCCGAATGAGGTAATTCCAACAAAATGATTACATATTACAAATTCCACCTCGATAACAACTGAGGGGTAATAAAATATAATAAGAATTGAGAGAACAAGGCATGAGAAGAAACTGATTCCCACGAGCTCTACAACTGGAAATCACAACCACACGAATAAGAAGAAGAACCAATGGATTAAGATGCACGCCATCTGACCATGTGGAATCCAAAAGGTTCCACTCCCTCCGTGCTAGGAGATAGTAACCAGGAATTCCTACACAAGACCATCTACCACTAGACATGGGCCACACAAAACTGATACAAAATAAATACAATACCTCATCACATGACTGAACGGTCATACATGCAACTCTAGGTATGACTCACACAACACTGTCATAGGTTACATTGCTTCCAGACATAGAATAGATCAAGAGTGTCACATATAAAATATACAAACTATTGACTTAGGAAGAATGTCATCGCATAGTTTGTCAAGGGATATCTTCTGGGAATCTTCCTAGGCCCTGGCCCCCACTCCATGGGTTATCCTGGTAGCCTCTACCGAAATCCCAGCACCAATGCTTACTCATGAAGAACCAAATACCTCTCATGGAGACGAGATAGATGATCTTTCCATTATAGGCCTTCCCATCTCATCCCAAGTCTAAAACAAGCCCTTGGGCACATGAGTGAGGCACAAATTATCTTGTTTAATGTTTGATGCAACCTAAGCATCTAAAAGTTTAATTTAGTTATCATTGAATTAACCAACTCACAAAGGGATATCCTGGCACCACTTTGTGTGCCGGCCCCCATTGCAAGCCACTCTCCTAAGACAACCCACACGGTGAAAACCACAATAAGTAACAAGATAACACGATCTCTCCAATCCAAGGAGGTAACAAATCAATAACTCACTCCAACATGTAAAACCACAAGGTTAAGACCCTCTCCAACACTGGAGGCAACAAAGTCAAAACCCTCTCCAAACACTGGAGGTAAAAAAGATCACATAATCCACTCCATACACTGGAGGAAAACAAAATACAAAATACCACTCCATCCAAAGTAGGTATAAACACATGACCCTCTCCTATTCCCAAGGAGGCACAAAACATCCCCATTTGTGAGAACTGGGTGAAAAAACATGGTGTCACATGCACATTTTCCCATGACGCATCAAAATTGACTCACGTACCATAATCCCATACCCATACATGAACTCCTATCTGGAAGACTTCAACATTTACTCTATTCTGCCAACATTGAGAAAGTACATATAAACACTAAAAGCATTTCGAGCAACCAAATGCGCTAATGTTTGGATTTCCTAAGTCCAGTCAAACACAATTTACATGACTTGCATTTATCCAATCAATCGAACCCATTTCTTTTCACGACATAGAAATATGCAAAGAACAGATCACATACTCTAAATTTCACAACCATATTCCAAAAATCAAGACATTTAAATAAATAACATCATCGAACTAGAATTAAACCAATCAATCACTCTATGTCTCACAATCATATACTGTAAATAAGTCCACTTGATTTATAAAGCATTTGGATTAAATATATTGCTCTTATAGCAATAAGTCAACAACTCAATCTCATATGATTCATGAAATCATTCGTTACTTCTAAGTTTAACCACTGTATTCTATAAGTTAAACTTTTGGTAAATAATCAATTAGATCAAATAAATCAGTCTTAATCTCAACTCTGCATTACATAAATCATCTAGATCTCATCTCTTCTTGAACACAATATATTCCAATCAATTATACTAAATAGTATATACATAAATCCTCTTGCCGACATTAAAGAATTTAATCCAATAATACAACTCTATTTAATTAATCTATAATTAATTAAAATCAAATTATCAATAAATCAACATTTGACAAATAAAGTTCTTTGATTACAATAAATCATTTGTTAATCCTAAGCTCTTCAATTTTGTTCCATAATTAATGATTAGAACCACCTGATTGAACTAAGTCTTTCATTATCTCTAAGTTTCACTATTATGTTCAAAATCAAGATATCTTAATAAATAACATTAAATTTAATCATTTAATCCATATTTTAGTCATAGAATGATCAATCAATTAAAAACCAATATTTCAAATAAAACATTAGGTTTTCTAAACTCCACTCTTGCCTCTAACAGCACGACGATAATCATCTCAATACATTTGATTATGTTATCCCTTAATACGTCTAAAAAAGTAAAGTACTAGTGCGATTTCGATACAATTAAATATCAAAGTATATTAACATGCTTATTAACAAATAAATATATCCCACAATTTATATATTTCAATTAATCATATTTAATTTCCTTATTATTCTACATAAGCAAATTATGTCTTTGATAAACATTTGAATAATTACTTAAAATCAATTCTTTTTAAATTTTTTGACTATTTATTTAAAATGTCAATTTTCTTCAATTATAATAATCCCATGGTAATTTTAAAATTCCAATAATATGCCAAATAAAATATAATTTTATTTGCATATAAATAAACTATTTAAATTTCCAATTTAATATTTCCAAATTTATTTAATTAGAAATATTATATTTATATATATATATATATATATATTTGTTAATAATATATACATATTATATATAAATATATAATATTATAATATTATAATATTATAATTTATATAATATATATATATACATTATAAAGTATACATATAATATAAAATATATATAAAAGAAAAATAAACATAAAACAAAATTTTATTTATTTATTATTAAAAAAAAACAAATTTGAGGGCGAGCCTAGTCTAGATCCTCAACCAAACGATCTTTTCCCTGCCGAGGGCCGTAAGCCTAAGCCCTCAGCACCATTGCGCTGGTGGACCCCTCCCCCACTGGGGCCTCCGGTGGTGGCCTGGCACTCCGCCACCACATGCAACGCCCATTAGGCGTCCGTGGGGCAAGGTTCTCCCCACAAATAAAACCCCATTTTTTTTTAAAATTTTGTTTTAAAAAAAAAAAAAGATTTCGCCTGTGTATTTTGACGAGTATTCCGAGATTTAAATCAAAAGCCCAAAAACATATGTATATATATGCATACTTATTCCATTAACACAGCTAGATTGGGCAAGTTTTTTTTTTTTTCTTGAGGAAAAAGCTGAGAACAAGAAGTTTGAAGCACAGAACATAATGAATTTTTTCTGGGTTTCTTCCAAATTAACCAAGAAGTGAAAATTCTTCATTTTGAAACTCTCTAAGTTTTCTATTTCCAAATCTAACTACAGTTTTGCAATTTTGAAAGCTTTTCCCTGGATTTTTTTTAAAGAATCTAAAGCTATATTTTCATATATTCAAATTGAGCAAGAAAAGAAGGGAGAAATTATGGAACCTTGTGTTTTCTCCAAAATTGGCAAGCTTCAACAATGGAGATCTCCAAGCACACTTCCCACTCCACAATCTCAGCCTCCTCCAAGCTCTCCACCAAGATCAAACAAATTTTTTTTTTTTTTTTTGCAAAACAAGATGAAATCTCCACTCCATTCATAAGGATTTCCCCAAATTGCAAGATTAAAAAAATTAATGAGAGCTCATTTTCTCCAAAATAGGGTTTTTCAAATTTGGTGAAAGAAAACCCTAAAATTCCCACTCACCCAAAATATAATTTAAAAACATGGGAATATTTAAATTTTTAATTCAAAATCTAATTTAAATTTTTAATTCTAAAAACCCATTTCATAAATTTTTTAATTTATAAATCTCACTTCTAATTTTTAATTCATAATTCCCACTTCTTATTTTAATTTTATAAAACCAATTTTTGAATTTTTAATTCAAAACTCAATTTTGAATTTTTAATTCTAACTTTATTCATTTTCCAAATTTCTCATAAAACAAAGGGCATTTCAAATTGCAAAGAATTTATTTTCTCTATGATTTTCAAAAGTAAAATTAAAACACACTATCCTTTATTTATTTATTTTAATTTAATCATAACTATTCAAACATGATTTTAATTAAATCCTAAATATTCAATATAACTTCCATTTTCAATTTTATTTGAATATAGGTATACAATAATGCCAAAATCACTATTTTGTTTAATATATCACTATTAATATAATTAATTAATAAACTAAATATAGTTTATTAATTAATCAAATCAATCAATAATCCAATAATTATTTTATTAATTTCATCAAATAAATCAATAAAATAAATCACATTTCAACATTGCAACTAAACAAATTTAATCATCAATTAAACTACGCTAGTCATTTAATAAATTTTAAGCTTGAAATTAAATAAACACTCAAGGGGAAACTGACCAAGTTAAAACAACTGACCTCAACGACAACTCGACAACACGCTATGACTAGGGTGACGACTTGGCTCAAAAAATCTAGCTACTATCTCCCAATCAATTACCGTTGGTAAATGGACATGCTCAAACCTGTGAAGCTAGGTGGAGTCAATGTCATGTACCTGCCAACCTGCAACAAATAACATGTCGAACGTGCAAAATATATATGTATATTATGATCAAACACACCATGAAGAGGGAATCTCAGAATTGTAGGGTGCTCGCAAGCGAGTGATACAATCCATCCCTTTCACCAATACAGTATCTCTAACTAACACATCTAACATCAAAGATATGATCAATAGCATACAACATCATTTAATCAGATATCTTCTAAGTTACTCCAAATCATGTCATAAGATAACATCAGAATAAGATCACATCACATCAACATATAACTTCACATCGTTTAACAATCACGATCACAAGTAATTAAGTTCCAAAGTCAAAGCATGTTCAGACACAATCATCACATCATAATATAACATGCACATCACTAAACAGTTCATGATTAAATAATCACTAAGTTCACAGTCACATCATAAGCATAATCAAACATTACCAAGAAAACACTACCAATCCAAATATCCAAAACGGAGGGGTGTTACACTACTTTACTAATAGTTGTGTTACAGTTTCCCTATTTCTCTATAATACTAAATGCTAGATAATGTAGCTCCTTTTATACAATTACCCTATTTGTATGCAAATAGAAGAATAAATTACATTGGTGTTCAAACTCTACATGATCCTCTTTGCAAGAATTTGAACTTAGATCAATCAGAAAGATACCAAGAAACTAATTGTATAAAATGTGTATAACACCAAAGATGCACAAAGTATATATACGTTTCTATATATACATATACAAATATATATATGTATATATATATACACACACTTACATATAGATATACATACATATACATACATGTATACATATACATATAGATATACATACAAATCCAATTCATGGCTGACCTGATGAACATCCCAATAGAAACTTCAAATGAAATAGCCTATGGGCTAATAAATGTTTATACATCTATTTATATATCTATATATCGATAAACACATGTCTATATGTTTTACTGAAAAATCCAATTCATGACTAACATGAGGAACATTCTAGCAACAACTTCAAACAAAATAGCCTATGGGGTAATAAATGTTTATACATCTATTTATATATGTATATATAAATAAACACATGTATGTATGTTTTACTACTAGTTCTATTACAATTTCCTAGTTTCTCTATAAAACTGAATGCCAGATAATGCAACTCCTCTTATACAATTACAACTATTTGTTATAAGAGTAGAAAGAAGATGCCCACTATGTTCAAATGAAAAGCATGCGAGGTCAATGAACACACAAATGTATATATGCAAACAAAAGAATTAATTTCACTACCCAATAACCACAATCAAAATCATGGGAGCATGATAAGCACAATTAAAAAATGAAACCTAGGAAAATTACTAACCCTAACCATATTTTTCATCAAGAAAAGAAGACTTAACTCCAATGGATCCATCCATACAGACCAATAATGTCTTTGAAGTCTCCAAAAGGTGGTATAACTGAAAAGATACAAAATACTAACCCTAACCTAATTTTTTTGGGTGAGAGGAAAAAAATTTAACTGCAATAAAACCATTCATAGTGAACGATTATCTCTTTCAACTCTCCAAAATGGGTATAATGACAAAGATACAAATAAATAATAATGAATAATAAGTAGAGGAAAAAACACATGAACAACAATTTAATCATTCATGAAAAATTACCATGTAAAACAACTTACAGATTTCGCTGCACAATAGCCTTAAAACCCTCCAAAATGCTATAAAATGAAGCAAAAGGCAACAATTTTTATAGTTGCCTGCTACCAAAACAACACCACAATGGCTATTTCCACAATGCAACTTAATCAATATACTTTCTCGCACACTTCTCACTGCATCAGTGTTAAAACCCTCCAACTTGGTATCAAAAGGAACAATAAGCACAAAACAAAAAACATGAATTATAAATAATCTGCTATCAAACCAAGACCACAATGGCTTTTCTGACAATGCAACTTAATCAATATACTTTCTTGCACATTTCACACCACATCAATGTTAAAACCCTCCAATCTTCTATAAAAAGAAACAATAAAAAGAGAATGAAAAACATGAACAATAAATTACTCATTTATGCAAAAGACCCATCGAAAATGACTTACAGGTTCCATGACACAATAGTTTTACAACCCTCCAACCTACTAAAAAATGGAGTTGAAGGAATTTTTTTAACAATAGTCCAGTGTATAACCCACACCACAATGGCTCTCTCGACAATACAACTTAATCAAAGTGCACTTTCTCATATGACAACATTCAATATAGTATTTTCTTCAGCCTGTGCCTCCATGCACCAACGAGAAGATGCATTGGTGCTCATGTCAACAAACACTTACCATTCACCTTCCCCATAATGATGACACCATTCTGGACCACCACCAACCCGCGTAGTTACCAACGCCCACATCGCCAAAAAAAAAACGGTGCCCTCCCAGCCCACCGAAAGACCTCTAGTGCTGGAAAATCCAATCCATGGATGGGCTGATGAAAATCCCAATGGAAACTTGAAACAAAATAGCCTTGTTTATTGGGAAAGAGAAAATAAAATTAACTACAATAGAACTAGAACAATAAGCACAGGATGAAAGACATGAACAATAAATAATGTGCTATCAAACCAACACCACAATGGCTCTTTTGACAATGCAAATTAATCAATATACTTTCTCACGCATTTCGTAGTGCATCAGTGTTAAAACCCTCCAACCTACTATAAAAAGCAACAATAAACATACAATGAATGACGTGAACAATAAATTACTAGTTTATGCAAAATACCCATCAAAATTGACTTACATATTATGTGCTACAATAGTTTTACAACCCTCTAGCCTACTAAAAAATAGAGCTGAGGCTAACAATTTTAATAGTGGTCTGGTATCAAATCCACACCACAATGGCTCTTTTGACAAAGAACTTAATCAAAGTATGCTTTCCCACATAACAACATTCAATATTGCATTTACTTAGACCTCTGCCCTCGTACACTGATAGGAAGATGCATTGGCACTCACGCCAACCAACACTTACCATTCACCTTCCCCATTATGATGACACCATTCTCCACCGCCACCAACCCATGTAATTATGAATACCCACGTCGCCCAAAAAAAATGGTTCCCTCCCCACTGATCGACAACTCCCCAATGCTGACAAAACTAGTTAGTGGCTGGCCTGACAAAAATCCTAGTGGAAACTTGAAACAAAATAGCCTATTAGCTAATTAGTTTTTGTGTGTTACTTAGATCTTTCCAAGCCCTAGTTTGGTGGTGTACCCATTTTTAGCCTTTGATCATACCCTAGGATACCCTTTAGCAGATCTCCCTCTCCCATTCCATCCCTAGGTTGAGATCTCTAGGGTTTCCTTGAATGTAACAATAGCAAAATAGGACCCTACCCCTTGTGCTCCATCTCCAAAAAGTTGGAGCACCCTATTTCCAACATTACACTCAATAATGTCCATCTCCCCTTGTCTTTAGGTATAAATATATGTTTGACGTAAGTCCATGGAAATATCAAATTTTCTTAGGATTGGACAAGGGGAAGTCATGTGATATCTTGGGAAGCTATCATGAATTTTTGTAAGGGGCCCAAAAGAGGAAAAAAAAAGGTAGATAGCATATAAAAATATGGTACAAATCTAGAATTTACTAACAAAAGAAAGAGGCCTAGTATTATAGAAGAATTTTTTAACCTATTGAAGATCATATTGCCAAAGAGTGGAGGACATTAATTTGAAGGGAAAGAGAATACCTTGAACTTAGAGAATTCACATTTTATAATACATTCGCATGAAATGTATTATAAGTAGTCCATATATATGAAATGTTGCTCTGTTTCTAGCATTGAATTTTTTACCACTTAGAAAAATATATTAAGGTAGTTTATGTCTTTTGATAAATAATCTTGGTTTTATTTAAGAGAAATAAATGGGTTCTCAAAAAAGTGGCCATTAATAATTTTCTGAGATAAATGTAGAAGATAAATTCCCTTCACTAGCCCTAGTTAGGCTTTATGAAGAAGAAGGTAGCCAAATGCTTTCATAGCCAACATATAGATCAAATGGATAAGTGGTTTTCCATACTAGTTTTAATAGCATAAATTTGTCCAAACAAATATTGTTAATGAATAGGAAAGAAAGCATATTTTGAAAAAGGGCTTGAACTATAGAGATGGAAAATTATCTAAATCTAAGAGATTTAAGAATAGCCAAAATGAAGGCTACTCAGATATTCCATGCTAGGATCTATCACCTTTCCTCTTTGCAAATCCCACCTTTATAGATATATCTTTATATGTGGGTGCATCAATATTTCCTTTTTTTCATATCTTAATTCCATTTTACTAAAACAAGTGTTTTTGGAAATTAAGAGTTGCACCACCATCCTATGTCCATGTTAAGGGTAACATTATTATTTTTAAATATCATCTCTAACCTATGTTCTTGTCATGATTAACCTACAATACATTTATATGATCGTTATATGATAATTTTTTAAAAGTCATTACTATATATTCTTACCATTCTTTATCCTTCTATATACATGTTACACATGATATATTAATTATTAATATTAATTTAAGTGATTCACATTCCAACATTATTATCTTTAGATTATATTTATTTGCATCTACAACTTTCTCACTCCATCAATCCATTGCATCTTATGGATACAACCAATTTAACTTGGGGCACATATTATCTCTAACATTCCTATGATCATTTTTTGAGTAGTGTTAGGTGTTGCAAAGAATTATTGTCATAATCAAGTAAAACTACAGTCTAGTAGATCATAGTTTTCCACAATCAAGTGGGGGATATGTGCAGGATCATCATGGAAAAAATAGGCCCTTAAGTGGCAAAAATTTTAGAAAACTCAGAGTTAGGCAACTTGACATAAAAATTTGAATAAGCTATCTATATTATTTAAAAAAATAGAAGAGTAGAATCTGTAGCAAATTGAATGTAGTTTATAAACTACTAGGTTTATTTAAAAAAGAAAAAATCTATTTGGTGAAAATTTGAAATTTCAATGTAGTAGTACTTATATTTTAGGGAAAAATAAGAAGTAGGTGTATGTCTGACCACCCTAACCACAATAAAATAATAATATTTTTTATAAGATTTTAGATATAAGTAGACTCATGTCCAGATGTGATGCATATTTTTCTAATTTTTTTCCAATTAAATAATTAATTATATTTTTTATTACAACTTTTAAAAAATATAAAAAATCATATGTCTAACCACCTTAACTTGGTCAAAACTTCATGGAATTCATTTTTTTTTTAATCCTATATTGTGAAGCATAGAATGTGACGCATATTCTAGATTCAAAAAATGTGATATTGTTTGAAAGCTATAGATGCTTTTCAATCAGCCTATCAATTAGGATTTTAGTTGTAATTCGAATAGAAAATGAATAATAATTATTTATTAAATTCAAAGTAAAGCATAATTTATACTGTTGGAAAGCTGAGAACCTCTTTTAAAAACCTTTTTTGTTTCATCAATTTTGGGTTGAAAAAATGTCCTTAGCCACATAGCCTACACATACCCATCATATCGCCATTTTTTGGCCCATCGTGATCCCGCACATACCCTGTGGTCACATTTTTTTAATCCAGGGGAGTACCTTTATATCACTGTTTAATCAACACAAATATTTCTAGCATTACTCACTTGTTATTTTTAATTTTAGTTTGTAAGTTCTTATTTTGTATTAAATTTTCACTTGTAAAATATAAGCTACTAATTGTACACATTGCCTCTATTTTGTAGGAATTTTGTAGAGTGCATATTGAAAGAAATAATTACATTATCACACCTTATGGGGACAAAATATAATAGTGTAATATGCATGCCTATGCCAATTCCCATCTAGTTTTTCCTATTTTAAGAAAATATATAGTTATATATTCCCATACTAAATAATGACATGATCTTGTACAAAGTTGGATGTATTCCCTTAGCCTTTATACACTCATACACATTCGTACTCATATAAAATTATCCCTACCATATAATTATATATTGAATCATACACTTTAACCTTATTCAAGTATTTATCACATCATTCTATTGATTTAACTAATTCCTCATTCTTATAGTTAACACATTAATATACACATACCATGTGTTTTATCCTTGTATTTGCACATTCCTATACATTCTCCATATCTATGTCTCAATTACTATTACCATGCACATTGTTTCAATCTCAATATTAAAAAAAAAAAAAATTATTCATGTGAATGGGGTATATTACCTAACTAGTTCACATGTTAAGTTTACTTAGGGCTCTAGGAATATTTCAAGAAGTTTTAAGTTGTCATGTGATTGTATCTTATCACATCATTAGATGTACCATATCATTGGATTAAAATATATGTCATGATCTTTTGTTGTCCTATCTCTCAGACTTTCCTACATAAGTAAGGCCTCATGTGTACATCTTGTACCATATTGTATCATGTATCATTGAGCCATTATTTACCATTGTACATTATTTCATCCACAATCAAGAAATATATTATCTTGCTCTAATCTCTTGCAGAAGGCTATCTTTGTTTTGGTAGGTGATCATGAGTATGTGAGTGTATAGGAGTGAATTTTGCACCCCTTTTGCAAATTACCCTTTTGCATCCATCCACCTTAGAAAATTAAACTCATCTAAGAAATTCCACATCACCCATCCACAATGCATCTGCATGGCACTTTTATTTCGTGTCAGTTGGGGAATTTTTGTCAGAGATGCGAGTGCAACACACATACATCTATGTGGTGCATTGTCATCCCTGACACATTCCTTCCTCTAGAATTTGTAGGAACCTTACATTTTGGTGAACCTGACATGAACCATTTGGGTTTTGTTTAGTAGTGTTGAAAGGCCCTTTCCTCATATCCTAGGAGTGTTGTGGGTGTGAGTGTTGTGAGGCATCTCACCTTGCAACCCAACCTATGACCCCTAGCGGCATAGTTGGAAGGTCCCATAGGTATTGTAGAATGAAACCTTAGACGGGTCACTATCTAATTACAAAACCTTTGGGGGGCTCTATGAAAGTTTCGTCTAGTATATGTGATGGTATCATTTTTGCATCTATCCATCCCATATGTGTAGCCTGTAGTAGTTCTCCTAACATAACATTCACCTTAGAAGACCTACCAATGAACTATAACAGGAAGCCATCTCGCTTATACATCCCTGCATGAATTAATGGAAACACTGTAACATGTGTTCTTGTTGACCCAACGTGTTGGGTGAATGTCATAACTGAGGAGATTATGTTGCTTAATTTCTTACACAAAGATGGGTATGATGAATCTGAGAGTACCATCTGTGCACACAATGGACGTTCTATACCTCCCCTTGGCTACATCACCTTGTCAGTCGTAGTTGGACCTAAATCAGCGAATTTACTCTTTGACATAGTCTCAAGGTTTGAACTCTTCAGGGTGAAATTGGTTATCCCCTAGTTGGTTACTATGAACCTAGTTCCCTCAATAGTTCATAAATGTTTGAAATTCATCCTTGAGGGTACAATGCATGTAGTCCATGACAATGGCTATAAACTGCTAGTTATGTGTGGTGGCTACTTGTTGCATCACTTCTAGCCTGCACCTATTGGTCTGCTTCCCCCTAGGATGGACCTATTGTACCAAACCTATGTGAAGCACAAGAGTGAATGATTGATGCCTAAAGTGAGGTACCCTCCTTTCCCTTATGTTGTCTCGCATAAGGTCTACCTGAAAGTGGATAGTGATGCCACCGTATCTTGGAGAAGGGAGGAAGGAAATCACGATTGAAGTTCTTCATCCTCCTCTTTTGCTATCCCACCTATCGCTTCCTCTCACCTTTCTGCAACGTCATCAGATTCTACTCCTAGGAACTTGCTAGAGAATCTAATGGTGCCTGCTTTGAAAAAGCCCAAGGATCCAGCATTCAAACTCCTTATTCTACCCATAATTCCTAGGCCCATTCAATATGGTAAGGGGAAGGCTCCCTATGAGGATTATTCTATGTCTCGACTTCTACGGCCTCCTAACATTCCTTCCCAAAAGGAAATTAATGGGAAGAGGGCTACTACCGAGGCATTAGAGCCGACTCTCCTCACTATTGTTCCAACCTCCTATCAATCTCTCCTGCCTATTCCCATCCAGGAGTCACTCCCTCTATTACAGTAAATGACTATGATGGACAATCTGATTACCAAGTAGGATCCCTTTTTTCCATCTCATCCTCTTGCTTCTAGCTCCCATAGTCATAGGAACCACCTTGCGCATGAGTGCAACCATTGGTGAAAGGATCTGGCTGCTGAGCAAGCCACTTTATAGAGGAAGGAGGGGGAGTCGACAATTTCTGCTTTGGCACCTTCCACTACATCTTCCTCCCCTGTCCCTTTTGCTTTAGTTCCATTAGCCTTAGTGCTGCTTATAGCTCCTATTGTTATTGTAAATGACCCTCATGAAAAAAAGGTGTAGGTGTTTATTGCTCCTTCAATTGAGCCTCCTCTTTTGATGTCCCTCCTATACATCCCACCATTTTCAAAGCCTGTGGACATGCCGAACACCTTAGTGGTGTCTGTAGCGATCTTCTCCTCTTCTTCTATTCCTTTTTCCTTGTTTGTGGGGATCTTGCATCTTCTAACAAAGTGGAAGATGGATGATGGCCTCACTAATAAAGGGGGTTGAAAGAGGATTTCGCCTTCTTCAAAAGGTGGTTCTACATTATCATGTGTCATCCTTGAGACAAAGGAAGTTTTTATGTTCTAGGAAATTGTCATTGAACTTGAGTCTCTCGATGAGCCTAGTAGTGAATCTTAAGTGCCACCTCCCTTGCTCATTGAATTAACACATGGAACTCTGGTGAAGTGCATGTTTAATTCTTTGGATGAGGTCTCGACCCTTTTAGCAATCTTTGCAAAATTTTTCACCTTCACCCCATAGGAAATGAGTGGAGGAGATCCCAAAGACTCTCCTTCCTTAGCTCTTGTTGTAGTGGGGTCGAAGGGTTCCCCCCTTGATATTTCACTTGTGTAGGCTCATTCACCTTCCTTGTATAATGATCTAGATTGGGAGGCTAATGACCTCTTGGTTGAAGAGGACTAAGGGGTGCCTCTTCATTACCTTTAGATTATAATGAGTATGTGTTTGTGTTCCCCCATGCTTGCATTATGTGCTCTTGGATGACCCTTGTCACCCTTGTAGGTGCTTGGATACAAGAGTGTTTATGTGTCGTGAAACTTCCTCTATTTGTTTCAGCATTCTTCCTTTGTTATTTTTATTGATTTTCGACAATTGGGGATGATGCAAAGTGTTGGGGGCATTTAGGCTGCCCTTCCATGTTGACCCAATTTTTTTTTTTTAATTTTTTTTTCTCATTCATTCTTTGCATGGTCTAATATAGTAGGGGGCTGATGACAATTCATCTATATACTATTATTATACTTATATATATTTATCAGTAGCTCTGACCTTGAACTATCAGATCACCCCCTATCCTTTGTGGGTTATGCTATTGTATTTCCTTTCTGCATATTTTTCTCTCTTATTTTCTTGTTTCATGATCTTGTGGTGCTCATGTGTTGTCCCTCACATGTGCGAGAACATTACCATGGTCACATGTCACTATGTTCCATGGGCCACGACATCACTTTTTTATTCTTTCTTTTCTCTCCTTAGGATGTCACGTGCCTTTGCATTTAGCATGCACCATCCTAACGGGGGGCTATCATGTCAAATTCAATTTTTCAAAAAATGCATTCGGTGGCCAAAGAATCTTGTCTTGAAAATATTTTTCAAAAAAAATTTCAAAAATTGCATTCTCAATAAGGACCCCTAGCAGAACGTGTTTCCTTCATCATGGGTTTGCAAAGAAAGAAGTTAAGAACTTTCATTCGAGGAGGGAGCAACTTTTCTTGTGGGAGAAGCCTTGACCTTCCCCTCGCAAGGGGGCATTTTATTCCTTTCAAATTCCTTGATGAAGTGAAAATATTTTGAAAGGGTTCCTTGATGATGAATCAATTTATGAAAAATATTGTTACACTTTCAAGCATGCATCCCTTGGGAGGACCCCTTTTTTCTTTTAAAGGGTTCCCGAGGGACCCCATTTAAATCTCTTTCTTCAATTTTTGACTTTCTACTTTTCTTCCTACATGGCTACTTTTTGTTTCCTAACATGTTTTATCTACAGATTAACATGTTGCTTGTAGGTGTGCCTATGAATCTCCCACTCAATCTGACTTTGTGGAGTCCCCTACATCGGCTTTCTTAGGAGAGAGTACATGGGGGTACCTTCTTTGCAGGTCCAAGGATCTATGAAGCACTTGCATCTTGTGGGATTTCTCCATTCTTGGTCTATGGGACTTTAGTGTACTTTCTTCAACTTTGTAGTTCCAAGGATCTACAAATTCCTTTTGTTTCGAGCCTCCTCCGGAGAGAGTACCTATGGATTTCTTTGCTTTCCCTAGGATTTTGAGCTCACTAGATTGCGGTCTGCTTCCTTGATGGTTCAAATATACATTTCTAAACTCTTTGATCTACTTTACCTAACACTCATTAACACTCATGCTTGCTAAAGTGGCAGAAAAATATATAGGAGTGAATTTGCATCCCTTTTGCAAACTCCCCTTTTGCATCCCTCCACCTTAGAAAATCAAACCCGAGTAAGAAATTCAATATCACCCATCTACAATACATCCAATTAGTGCTTTCCTTTAGTGTCACTTGGAAATTTTTGTCACAGATGTGAGCGTGACGCGTATACATTTATGCGATGCGCTGTCATCCCTAATAGATTCCTACCTTTGGAATATGCAAGGACGTTACACTCCTCATTTGGGAGAAAATGTAACACCTCTATGTCGACCAACTAGTTTGAAAATGGCTCTTTCCCTCCTATTTTGATCTTCAAATTCCTATCTTTCTCATTCACTTTGACTCTTTAGCATCTTTTGAGCAATCTCATTCATCTTCTTGGAAATTCATATGATCTTCTACAAGCTCTTGAACATTTCTTAGCAATTGGCTACTCCATCAACTTCACTAAGAACTTATTATACTACCATAGAAGCTGTGAGTTTGGTGTCTTGTGATACCTCCTTCATCATCGTTGTGGCTATGTCAATTTTTCCAAGCTCATAGTCTTGCATTCTCCCTTCATTGGCCTTGAGTGCCCTTGGATGGAGATGGTATTGCCTCACTATCCTTCTTTTGTTGTGGTTTTATAGAGTAGCATTTTTTTTCATAGTGTTTTGTATTCTCCTTCTAGCATTTCCTTTATCACATTTCTACTTCTCTTTATCTATCTGGCTATGGAGGTGGAACCACCAAAGTAGTAGTTTGACTAAGGAAAATTCCTATACAGCCCCAACATTTTTCCTGTCTTGGTTGTGTGTAGGTACATGCACTTGTGGATTTTGCTGGCAAACTAGGCTCTCAGTGAGTTGGTCTTTATCACCTTCATTTTCATTATCTCCTTTATCATCTCTATAATCATTTTTTGTACTTTTTTATTTTGTTTAATTCATTAAACTTCATTAGCTAGACTACAAGTAGGTTTCTTGGCATTTCATAATGTACTTTTTCACTTTTTGGTCATACGAATGCCAGTGCCCCAAAGAGATGGTAGCACTTCACGTTGTCATTCCCTAACACATGCTACTCTCCTTGGGCAAAGAGTTGATTAAGGTACTATTTGGATTCCATAAACTGGCTCATTTAGCCCCATCCAATAATTTTGATTAGTAGAGTGATAGAAGCACTTGGGAGTGCTCTTCATTCTCTATCCTTGATTTAAAACACCCATTTACCTTGAGGTAAGTTAGGGAAAACCTGTGCTTTCGACTCTTTGTGACTTGGAGCCTTGGTCTGGATAGGCCCCCCTACCTTACAATGAGATCACTATAATATCTTACATGGTATCAAATATTGAGATTTGCAAACCCCTTCTCAAATTTGAGGGTGATTCAGACATAAGATTTTTCTAGATTTATTTCGGAAAAAAAATAACCCACATTTCATATAAAACACTTGCTATTTTGGGGACAAGAAAATTTCAGCCATTTTAGGAGACTTCATATTTTTGGTAAGAAAAATTCCATACATTAATGTATAAAATCAATAAGATCTATGTGGAATTTGTGCAATAGGTACATGTTTCTATCCATATGATCGATCATTGTTAGATTCTACAATTAGGTGCAATCATAGGGATATTTTATATCATATTCACAAGTTTGCACAGAGGCTACATCAACATCATTTTTCAATGGCATGATATTGGTCAATTTTTTTATTTAAATATATTTTTATATTTGCACCTATTTACTTATCATCATATAGCAACACGTCCTACATCAAGGGTCTTGTGGCAAGCACTTGACACTAAGATCCAATGCGTGATAGGGTGATCCCATTTTCGGTGCCTCTTCACTCTTCCCACCTACATCACCTCTACCTCACTAGCCTAGCTAGTGCCTATAAAATCGCTAGATTTGATCTCTTGGTCTTGTGGGCAACTAATCCCCAGGCCAAATGGCCTAATTTTTTTCTTTTATTGGAAACTATATTGGAATTAGAAAAAAAATTGTAAGTTATTATCCATGAGTCTGATTTTTATAGATAAGGTATCATTAGAAAGATGGCTTCATGCACTTTCTAGTGGTTTCTGTCTCATTATCAAATATTTTTGCTAATATAAGATATTACCTATTGAAGTTAAATATCCCACTTAGGCCTCTGATCTCATATATTTCTTCCTATTTATCAAATTTTCATTACTCTTATGAGATTGGAATGGTATTAAGTGATGCAATGGTAGAGGAAGATAAACTCACTCAAACAATCTTATTCAATAAAATTTAACCAATTATTTCATGTCCATTCAATTAGGACTCTTTACCCATTCACAAAATCATTGATTTCAAACACTCAAATTGCAAAAAAGGCCCAAAACCATTTATAGATTCCTCAAAATATTCTTAACATATAAGGATAGTCTCAAAACCAGATCCCAACTTAAACTTTTCAAACTCAGAACCCTTCAATGTAGTTTGTTCAAAATCAACATATATGCCCATTGATATCACATAAACCACCAAATACAAATTCCTAAGTCAAATATCCTTATGCATCAAACAAGTATAACATAGCCTACACAATCATGACATACTATTTCTCATTCATTGTTCAAGATATTTTATCAAACCTCCATTCAAACCCTTCACTTTTGGTTCTAAAAAGTGACTGTCATAACATGACAGTATAAAAATTAGGCTCCAACAATTATAAACTTCCCAAACCTCTCATAAAGGTAATTCAAATTCACCAACACAACCAATAAAATCACTGCCCCAAAAGGAAAACACCTTTTAAATAATCAAAAACAAAAATTATGGACTGTTCCTAATGCTCTGCCAAAGTAGAGCAGTCAACAAATGAATTCCTAAGCTTGTAAATTCACCAATCCTTAACTATAAATGGTTTCATCTATTTCCAAACATCTTTACCAAACCAAAATAACTCATGCAAATTTTAAAACCATGAGCCAAACTCAATAAAACTTGACTGTTTACTAGTTTTTACCATATTTCCACAAATTTCAGAACTAGGGAAACAATATTTCTTATGCAAACCTTCATCACTTGATCTAAGACTTTGAACTTTGAAAGAAGACATAAAATAAGACCTCCTTACCAATTCTCAAGTGATTCCAACAATGGAATTAAAACAAACACAATTTTTGTTATGTTTTGCTTACCTAATCAGGGTTTTACTTGCCTATAGAAATTTATTGATAACTTTCTCAAAATGTGATGGATCAAAATGAAATCATATGCATTTAAAATAGGATTCACATGGCTTCAATCCACAATTGAGGAGGAGAGGAAAACCAAAAAAAATGTGGTAGTACAATGGCCTTAAACTCAAAGATTGCAAGAAAAATAACATGAAAGCAACATTTTCATTGATAAACTTCTTCATGCATCTCACCCCAACCTCTCTTGAATTGTTTGAGGCTAAATTATGCTTTAAATAACCAAAATAATTGCCTAAAACTATCCCTACAACTACTTGTCTCTTGGTATTCTATGATTTTGCATTTTTTGCATTCTTACAAAATTGTTTTGACAATATTTTGTCAATTTTTACAACCTTAGCATTTTATGCCCAAATGACTTTAAAGAGACTAAGTAGACCCTAAAACAAGTTTAATATGGCAATCTAGACCTTATGACAACATTAGACTATTAACTCAAAATTAAAATCATGCAGTTGTCTCTTGGAGGCATGATCATGCTTGGGTGCACCTGCACCATTCTCCCAGCCAAAAAGAATTCCAAGTGCTCTTGGATCAGTAAATGCTCCTCCATTTATATCCTAAAAATTTAATTTTCACTTTTGGTTTGAGTTGGTCTATGCCAACTAGTTTCCATCTTGATTTGTCTTTGTGAATCTTCTCCTTCAACAAAATCACAACCTCAACACTTTGTCCTCCAATTTGGTACATCTTGATCTGTAAATATTTCCTGGTCCAAAACATCAGTAAAACAAAGAAATGACACATTAAATTGATCACAATATCTCTATCTATCTTCAACTCTTTACAAATCTCCAAGATCAACTCTTCTTTGATCATCACTTCATTCAACTCCAGGTCTTCTTATTTTGAAATTAGATCCTTTGTCTTTGCTTCTCCTTCATCTTCATGCTTGGTAATATCTGCACTATCTTTTTCTTCATCCGTAAACTCTTATTTTGCATCTTCAAACACTTCTTCTTCTATCATCTTCTTTTTCTTTTTCCTTCTTTTTGCTATCCTTTTTTATCAGCAATTCAACTTTCCTTTTCACTATCAAATTCCAGCTTGTTGCTTGTCTATACAACTATTCCACCTTCAGCATAGAATCTTGGAACACTTCATCAAATCTTCTCAACTCTTTCTTTATTGTTTCTAACTCTCTATCAAGATTTTCTTGTCTCTTTCTCTTCTTCCTTTCTTTCTCTACCTCCAAATTCCTCTTCAACACATCCATCTTGTTCTCTTCTCAAGCAAGCTTCTCCTTGCTTCACAACTTCTCAACTTTTTCTGCCTTCTCTTGGCATCAAATTGGTTTTTCTTAACTTGCACAAAACCACAAACCAACTCTCTCTCTTTTCCTAGAGCCTTCTAGCTCTGATACCACTTTGATGCAATGCTAGAGGAAGATAAAATCACTTAAAAAATCTTATTCAACAAAACTTAATCATTTCTTTCATGTCCATTCAATTAGGACTCTTTACCCTTCGGAAAACCATTTATTTCAAAGACTCAAACTGAAAACAAAGCCCAAAAACATTTATAGATTCCTCAAAATACTCTTAACAACATCTAAAGACTATCTCAAAACCAAATCCCAACATAAAATTTTCAAACTCAAAACCCTTCAATGTAGTTTGTTCAAAATTAGCATATATGCCCATTGAGATCACATAAACCACCAACTCCAAATACCAAGTCAAATATCCCTAATAATGCATCAAACAAGTATAATATAGCTTGCACAATCATGACCTATTTTTTCCCATTCATTGTTTAAGATATTTTATGAAACCTCCATTCAAACCCTTCACTTTTGGTTCCTAAAAGTGACTGTCATAACAGGACGGTATAAACAATAGGTTCCAACAATTATTAACTTACCAAACCCTCTCATAAAGGGAATTCAAATTCACCAACAATACCAATAAAATCACTGCCACAAAAGGAAAACACCTTTTAAATCATCAAAAACACAAATTATGGACAATTCCTAATGCTCTGCCAGAATAGGGAAGTCAACACACGAATTCCGAAGCTTGTAAATCAACCAATCCTTAACTAGAAATGGTTTCACCTATTTCCAAACATCTTTAACAAACAAAAATAACTCATGCAAAGCTTAAAATGATGAGCCAAACTCAATAAAACTTCACTATTTACTGGTTTTTACCAGATTTCCACAAATTTCAAAACTAGGGTAGCAATATTTCTTATATGCAAACTTTCATCACTTGGTCTGAGACTTTGAAATTTTAAAGAATACATAAAAACATACCTTCTTACCAATTCTCAAGTGATTCCAATGGTGGAATTAAAAGAAACACAATTTTTATTATGTTTTGCTTACCCTAATAAGGTTTTTACCTGCCTATAGAAATTGGTTGATAACTTTCTCTAAACATGATGGATCCAAATTAAATCATATGAATTTATAAGAGGATTCAGAGGGCTTCGATCCACAATGGAGGAGGATAGGAAAATCACATAAAATGTTGTTGTATGTAATGGCCTTAAACTCATAAATTGCAGTAAAAATAACAAGAAAGCAACATTTTCATTGATAAAAGTTTTCATACATCTTACCTCAACCTATCTCAAATTATTTGGGGCTATATCATGCTTTAAATAACTAAAAAACCACCTAAAAATGTCCCTACAACTACTTGTCTCTTGGTATTCCATGATTTTGCATTTTTTACATTCTTACAAAATGGTTTTGACAATATTTTGTCAATTTTTACAACCTTAGCATTTTATGCCCAAATGACTTTAAAGAGACTAAGTAGACCTTAAAACAATTTTAATATGGCCATCTAGGCTTTATTATAACATTGTAATATCAACTCTAACTCAAAATCCTGCAGTTGCCTCTTGGAGGCATGATCATGCTTGGGTGCACCTGCACCAATAAGGAGCTATTCTAATCTATCCATGCATTTGCTAGAATCAAACCCAAGTATATTTTATGTATTTCTTGAAAATATTACACTTTTACTAATTACTTAGATATACTAATACTTGGAGAATTTTTTTTGTTATTGATTCCAACAGTGGAATTAAAAGAAACACATTTTTTATTATGTTCTGCTTACACTAATCAGGGTTTTACCTGCGTATAGAAATTTGTTGATAACTTTCTCAAAATGTGATGGATCCAAATGAAATAATATGCATTTAAAAGAGGATTCATAGGGATTCAATCCACAATGGAGGAGGAGAGGAAAATCACACAAAATGTGGCTATACAATGGCCTTCAACTTAGAAATTGCAGGAAAAATAACAGGAAAGCAATATTTTCATTGATAAACTTCTTCATACATTTGACCCCAACCTCTCTTCAATTTTTTGAGGCTACATCATGCTTTAAATAACGAAAATAACTGCCTAAAACTATCCCTACAACTACTTCTCTCTTGGTATTCCATAATTTTGCATTTTTTCCATTCTTACAAAATTGTTTTGACAATATTTTGTCAATTTTTACAACCTTAGAATTTGATGCCCAAATAAATTTAAAGAGACTAAGTAGACCCTAAATTTTTTTTAATATGGCCATCCAAGCCTTATGACAACATTAGACTATTAACTCTAAATCAAAATCCCACAGTTGCCTCTTGGAGGCATGATCATGCTTGGTACACCTACACCATTCTCCTAGCCAAGAAGAATTCAAATTCCTCTTGGATCAGTAAATGCTCCTCCATTTATGTCCTAAAAATTTCATTTTCACTTTTAGTTTGAGTTGGTCTATGCCAACTGGTTTCTATCTTGACTTGTCTCTGTGAATCTTCTCCTTCAACACAATCTCAACCTCAACACTTTGTCCTCCAATCTGGGGCATCTTGATCTACAAATATTTCCTAGTCCAAAACATTAGTACAACAAAGAAATGACACATTAAATTAATCACAATACCTCCATCTGTCTTCAACTCTTTACAAATCTCCAAGATCAACTCTTCTTTGATCATCACTTCAATCAACTCCAGGTCTTCGTCTTTTGAAATCAAATCCTTTGTCTTTCCTTCTCCTTCATCTTCATGCTAGGGAATATCTACAGTATCTTTGTCTTCATCCATAAACTCTTATTTTGCATCTTCAAACACTTCTTCTTCTTCTATCATATTCCTTTTCCTTTTCCTTCTTTTTTCTATCCTTTTGATGGGCATTTCAACTTTCCTTTTCACTGGCAAATTCCAGCTTGTTGATTGTCTATATAACTATTCCACCTTCATCATAGACTCCTAGAACACTTCATCAAATATTCTCAACTCTTGCTTTATTGCTTCTAACTCTCTATCAAGCTTTTCTTGTCTCTTTCTCATCTTCCTTTCTTCCTCTACCTGCAAATGCCTCTTCAACACATCCATCTTGTTCTCTTCTCAAGCAAGCTTCTCCTTGCTTCACAACTTCTCAACTTTCTCTGCCTTCTCTTGGCAGCAGCTAGGTTTTTCTTAACTTGCACAAAACCAAAACACAAAAAAAAAAACCAAAAACCAACTCTCTCTTTTCCCAGAGTCTTCTAGCCTTGATACCACTTTGATGCAATTCTAGAGGAAGATAAACTCACTCAAAAAATCTTATTCAACAAAACTTAACCAATTCTTTCATGTCCATTCAATTAGTACTCTTTACCCTTCACAAAACCATTGAATTCAAACACTCAAACTAAAAACAAGGCCAATAACCATTTATAGATTCCTCAAAATACTCTTAACAACATCTAAGGACTATCTCAAAACCAAATCCCAACTTAAACTTTTCAAACTCAAAACCCTTCAATGTAGTTTGTTCAAAATTATTATATATGCCCATTGAGATCACATAAACCACCGAGTCCAAATTCCCAAGTCAAATATTCTTAATAATGCATCAAACAAGTATAATATAGTTTGTACAATTATGACATAGTATTTCCCATTCATTGTTCAAGATATTTTATCAAACCTCCATTCAAACCCTTCACTTTTGGTTCCAAAAAGTGACTCTCATAATAGGATAGTATAAAGAATAGGCTTGAACAATTATAAAATTCCAAAACCCTCTCATAAAGGGAATTAAAATTCACCAACGCAACCAATAAAATCACTATCCCAAAGGAAAACACCTTTTAAATCATCAAAAACACAAATTATGGATGGTTCCTAATGCTCTGCTAGAATAGGGCAGTCAACAAATGAATTCCAAAGCTTTTAAATTCACCAATCCTTAACTATAAATGGTTTCACCTATTTCCAAACATCTTTACCAAACCAAAATAACTCATGCAAAGCTCAAAACCATGATCCAAACTCAATAAAACTTCATTGTTTACTGGTTTTTACCAGATTTCCACAAATTTCAAAACTAGGGCAGTAATATTTCTTATGCAAACCTTCATCACTTAGTCTGAGACTTTGAAATTTTAAAGAAGACGTAAAAATAGACCTTCTTACCAATTCTCAAGTGATTCCAATGGTGGAATTAAAAGAAACACAAGTTTTATTATGTTTTGCTTACCCTAATCAGGGTTTTAGCTGCCTATAGAAATTTATTGATAACTTTCTCAAAACATGATGGATCCAAATGAAATCATATGCATTTAAAATATGATTCATAGGGCTTCAATCTACAATGGAGGAGGATAGGAAAATCACATAAAATGTGGCCGTACAATGGCCTTAAACTCATAAATTATAGGAAAAATAACAGGAAATCAACATTTTCATTGATAAACTTCTTCATATATATTGCCCCAGCCTGTCTCGAACTTTTTGGGGCTATATCATGCTTTAAATAACCAAAAAAAATGCCTAAAACTTTCCCTACAACTACTTGTCTCTTGGTATTCCATGATTTTGCATTTTTTGCATTCTTACAAAATTGTTTTGAAAATATTTTGTCAATTTTTACAACCTTAGCATTTTATTCCCAAATGAATTTAAAGAGACTAAGTAGCCCCTAAAACAAGTTTAATATGTGCATCTAGGCCTTATGACAACATTAGACTATTAATTCTAACTCAAAATCCTACAATTGCCTCTTGGAGGCATGATCATGCTTGGGTGCACCTGCTCCATTAAGGAGCTATTCTAATCTATCCATGCATTTTCTAGAATCAAACCCAAGTATATTTTATTTTATTTTTTAAAAATATTACACTTTGATTGATTACTTGAATATGCTAATACTTGGAGAAATTTTGTCATTCTTAGGATGCTTCATTTTTAGTACTCATCTTATTTATGATTTTCTAATTACTATTGAAAGTTTTTTATTTGCAAATTTAGAGATCTATCTTAGTTCATTATAGGTTTTTCATTTCATCATTTTCTAAGCATATTTAAAATGGGAAACTATAAATAATTGATAGATGAAATCCTAAAACATCTACATTGGCTTCATCTTTTTTATTATATTTGCATGTTTTTTTTCCACCTCCATGTACTACTAGTAAAAAAATTATTTTGAATTAAGAAAAAAGGTTAATATACTAGGAGTGATTAGTTTCCATGTTGATGGTGACAGTTGAAATTTCATTGCACACATTTATTGTCTTCATGCTCTTTGGATAAAATTTGGGAGATATATGGAGATTGTGATACACTTTCATTCCTAGATGATTGTATTCTAGACTATCTTGTATCTCTTAATGGTTTAGATAACATACTATAGCACTATGATATTATTAAATTGTTTGATACTTTAAAAAGGTTTGTATTTTGGATGGTGATGATAAGGTATGTTCAAATTATCCTTCTCCTCCTATAGAGATAGTTGTTGATCCTTCAAATTCATTGATTCATTATGCATTATCATTGATTGAGATTCCCATCATTCTTTCCCAATAGAACCATCATAGTCTATCAAATTTAACTTTATGGGATGAGCATTTGAAAGTTATATTAGATTTATTTTGTGAGTCTCATATTGTAGATTTAAAGGAAATAATTAAGGATATTCATCTTCTCTTCAATGATAGTTATTTCCCTATTGTTTTCAAACCATTATTATCTTTGGAGATTTTTGTTCATGTGTTACCATGTAGTCTTAATTTTTTATCTTCTTTGATTGGGGTAGCACCTAATTTTGTTGTGGCATACTCTAACATTGATACAATTGATAAATTTTTGAACACCCATCATGGCAATTATTTCCTCATCTATCTTCTTAGAGTTATATTTTCTTATACTCCACCATTGGACTTGTTTCTCCTTAAAGGGAGGAATTTTTTTTGTAGACATTGGATTGGATTTTATCTTAAATCATTCACCATTTACATAGGAGCTACTTTATTATGGGAGGATCTATAGTCTCAATATTTCTCTCCTACTGGGGGGATATCTATTGTATATTTGTGATGGATGTATTCCTTGGAGTGTCATGTTGTTTCCTCCATTCGTCACTTATTTCATCACTTGTACATGATTATTTTCTTGCATTCTCTCTTTTGGAGAGGGGTTCTTTCCCATAGGATTTTTCTCTTTTTTTTTGTTTTCAAGAGACCTTTTTATAAATGGGTAGCTAACATGGCCTAGTATTTAGGACGCATCCTTGATTTATTGCATCAATTTTGCATTCTTATATTTATTTTATTCTTCCTAAGTTACACTTAAACGGGGTTGTTCTAGTATGAACAAGGCATATTACCTAACTAGTTCACCTAGTTAGTCTTATTCACACATGTTCACATGTTAAGTTTATTTAGGGGACTAGATTCTTTCTGAAAGTATTAAGTTGTCATGTGATCTTATCTTATCTTATTTTAAATATCTCATGTCATAGAATTAAGACACTTCTCATGATCTTTTCTACTCATATCTCTTAACCTTTCCTCTATAAGGATGGCATCATATGTATTTCATGTATAATCTTGTATCTAGTATCGTTAATCTATTATTGATTGTTGTACATTCTTGCATGCATAATCAAGAAATATATCCTTTTTCTCTACTCTCTTGTGGAAGATCATCTTTAGTTTTGTAGGTGATCCAATGGCGTACGAGCTTGCTATCATCTCTTACAATTTTAATGTTTTCCTCTAAAGAAAAGCTGAACACAATTTTGTGTGATTTATTACTCTGTATTTGTATTGAAAGGTGGTTAATGCATTTATTTTATACATTAAGTATTCTTAAGGAGTCCTCTCACATTCTAGGAAGAAAAAATACTTTCATTGACCCACTAAAAGGAATTTAGTTTTACAAAAAAATTCTAGAAGCATTTGTATTATTAAATATTGCTGTTTTGAATTATTCATATACATTTCTATAGGTTGGACCGCAAGAGCATTCCCCTTTGTGACATGTTGACAAATGTTAAAATATGTTTATAAAGATTGTCAATCCACAAACATCTATAAGAATAGAAGAAGGCAATATGTATAAAATAAATACGAAAACTAGTTTGTATATCACATAGCGTAGTTTCACTATACTAGTCAAGTTTGCATTCATGATTCGATACTCAATCCCTAGATTTATCCTTGTATAGAGTCAAAAATAATATTCTAAGTCAAAAGGTGATTACTAATCTATCATTAAATTGTTCTTGATCTCAAGACATTAGAATTATTACAATTTTCAATCACTAAACTAAGCACATTTTTTTTTTTTAATAATTTTCATATTTCATATTTACAATTGACAAATTATTAATCTAAATAAATATATATTTAATTTAATTGACCTAAATAAATGTACTTTGTTCATATAGTTGTTTTATATAATACTCCATGTGATAAATTTTTTTAAAACTCATTGAACATGGTACTCTATCTCAATTAAAAACTGTATATTATAGATCACATATATCCTTATACGATTCAACTTTTATTGTTAACATGAACTAACAAATATTATAGATGCTATCAATTTGTTAAGGTTTTGCTTAATAGTTTATTTTATAAGTTCATGAATGGTGATTGATTTTATAAAAAATCTGGGGTGATTGTGTAACAGCTCACATAAGATATTTGGAAGACTTCTGGGGTTTTGCTCCTCCTTTAACTTGAAGGTAAATAGCTGTGGAACGGGCTGTATGATTACTGATATGGATGTACTGCTATATAATAACTATCATGAGGCTCTAATAGCAGAATGATAGTAATGTTATACAACTTATTTTGTCTTTTTATTGTGGACAGCCCTACAACTTTTATGCTGATTGCTTTGACCAAGAAAACATATGCAGCTTGTGTTTCCCGCTCTGATAAATCTTGACACACCTTTTCGTACACCAAAATTTTAGATTTTCTTTTGTCCCCACCTGCCACTCTTCAAGGAAGAAGAGTGCCCTGCAAGTCTTTGTAAAGACCCAGCTGTTTGTTGGAACCATTCATAGATTCCTTTGACCGGACGACAGAAAATGGGTTTGAAGGGACAGTAAAAACTCAGAAGGTGAAGGATAGTTCTGACATTGAATAGAGAAAGAGGCGATCGTTTAGATGACATTTGTGATTATTAAAAAATATTTATGATATCTATAAAGTAAAAAGATTAGAAATACATGTAAGAATGTTTACATGAAATTAGAGCTGGTTAGATTCCCCGAAACATAAGTTACAAAGTAAAAGTAGTAAATTATAAAGCTACCGTTCAGCTAAGCATATGTAGTTGTATCACGAGGGTGGTGGATCATTTGCCAAGAAAATAATTATAGGAAGGTTTGTTTAGAAAATGGATTAGGCGTATTTATTATTGTTGGAGCTCTATATGATCAATAATGTGAGTATATCATAGTTAAAGAGGTAGAGATAAAATAATACTGGACGAATCAAATATACTAAGTTTTATTATGTGATGGAGTTTAGTATTCTATTATGAAGGAGGCGAGAAAATGTAGATTCAATTATATGAACAACTATTACTATTTCACTTGAGATTAGAAAGGATTTTTCGTATGGTACATGGCACACTCCTCTAATTTTTGAGAATGTCCTATATGTGCTAGAATTTCAAATCCACATTTATCACCTAAGTTTGGATATGAAAGTATGTAAAGGTGAAAACAATAAAATGAAAATTCAATAACCTCAATATTGAAAATTGCATTATTTCTAGACTTTTAGAGTTCAAACTAAACAAAAGTTCTAAAATAGTTCAAAATTTTAGCAATGTAATATGGCCAAAGAGTTAAATCCCCTAAGAGAGAACTTCTCCAAGAAACAATCCCATGAATAAAAGGAAAAAAAAAGGTTATGGGTCCAATTCCTAGCACTTTAGGCTTTAGGATAGGTCCAAAATACATGTTTGAAGGTCTCTTTTCCACTATTAGGACATCTTAGATGAAAAAAATCACTATGTGAAAGCCTTTTTAAAATAAGAATCTCATGACAAACTAAGAGATAGAAAGTGAGAAATTTTAGGCTCTAATATAGATTGTCAAATGTGCCTAAGTTGACAAAGTCAAGCCTAAGAAGAGAACCAACCCCTCAATGTTAGTTTAGATTTTGAAGGATAAAAGAAAAAGTCAGTAAGGACATTGTAAAGAAGCTAAACCTGTAACATGTAATTCCTAAAAAATGTATCTAAATTCTACTTTATTTCTTTCCTTGCAAAGAAATAGATGTTTGAAGGCCCTAAATTCTTAAGCATCACATAAAGGTTGATCTCCTCAATTTTCAAAAGGGAAAGCACATCCACATTAGAACTTGATAGGTGTTTTGTTGTTTCATTGATAAAGGGATTTGTTCTAGAGAAGAGATTATGTATATACAACGTGAGTTGTCTTCTAAAAGAGTTTCAAAGATTTTATTCTAGGTGGTTTAGCATGAGAAAAGATAGAGTTATTAATAATAGACTATTGCTAAAATTTATGGCCATTAAAAGAAAGATCTTATTTGAAACTACCTTTAGCTCACATGAGGAAATGATTAACCTCCTCAAAATTATTCCATATTCCCTAAACCACAAATGACACTTTGATCTTGACATACACAATCATAATAAGGAGAGTGTGAAGAACAATACTTTACCACACACTTCTACAATATAATGATCCAAAGGAAATATAATGTAAAGAAGAAATTTCTAGGATTCAAGACCCTTGATACCCTAAACCAACCATTTAGAACAAATGAACGTGCTCTATCTATGCATATCAATAATGTATGTCTCCCCTGTATTTAGGTAAGCAACATATGTTTGATGCAAATATGTGGAAACCTCAAGTTTTCTAAGGAGTATCTAAAAGTAAGTCGCATAAATAGATTAGAAATTTTCTATAAGTTACTATATGTGTTCAACAAGAGGAATAACAAAATGGGTTACTTATAAAAACATGGTATAAATCTAAAATTTACTAGCAAGAGAAATAGACCTAGTATTCTAGTTTTTTTCTGACCTACTAAAGAACATATTTCCAAAGAATGGATGAAATGCATTTGAAGGATAAGGGAATACATAGAACTTAATCAATTCTCCTTTCACAATCCATTCAAATGAAATATATTTCAAATAATGCTTATATGGTAAGGTGTTTTGTTTATATTATTAAATATTCCTCCATTTAAGTGTTGACCCAAAGTATTTAGAAATTATATTATGTTAATCCATGTATTTTGAGAAATAAGCTTAGTTTTATTTAAAATTAAGAAATGGGTTATCAAAAAGTGGTCATTAATAAGTCATTGAGATGAATTTGTAGAAGAGAAAATTTCTTCACTAGCTCTAATCAATATTTATGAATAAGAAGGTAAAGGGTTTTATATCCAAGAGATAGATCAAATTGGTAAGATTGTCACAATAAAAATATTAATATCTTAAAGTTGTTCATAGGAAAGAAAACATTTTTTTGAAAGAGCATTCCATTATATCATAGGATCTATGTAAATAAATCTTAAGAAATAAATGCATACTACTGAGAATTTATGCCATGTTGTATACTCTCCCAAATGACGATAATTTTGTTCAAAATATTCATAGTTTTTTATTAGACTTCTTATCTTAGGTCAGAAAATAATAGGAACGAAAATGTAGATGCAAATAACATAAGATTTATCCAAGCTATTATAAGATACATTCAACAAAGTGAATAGTCTCTAACTAGAGGCCAAATCATGATCCTCAACCTTGGGAATAAATGTGATTTTTACACTAATTAATAATAATACCTTACGATTTATTCTGGAGAGCTTATACACTTGTAAAAGGAAATATTTTTTTTAAAATTTTTTATTTTCATATGGATGGACTAAATCTCATCAAGTGTGAGAGAAATATCACATGAATTTTGAGTTGAGTGTCTAAGCTTGAAAGCAACAATATCAATGCATTTATGTGAGGCTTCAACATAAATTATGTAGAATCTACATGGCATAAAACTATCTTATATTGTTCAAAACTTGTTTGGATATTATCAAGGAGAGACATAAATCACTCATGTGAAGACCAAATATCCCTAACATATTCCTTGGATTAATTGAGGTGAAGAGATTTGAAGAATTATTGAGAATCCATTGGGTAAGAATGAAAGGTGATATCCCCAAGAAATTTCTGTGTAGTGAGGCATAATTGTTAGGAGATTAGCTACAAGACCACATTGAATGTTGGGAATTCTCATTCAAAATCCTAGTTGTATAGCAACATGAGAAAAAATAAAGTTTGAATGGTCTCAATAAAAACAAGTTACCCATTAGAGGGAATTAATTGTGTCCAAATATAGACACATACATGTTTATGTAGTAATATGCACCCAAAAAATGGAAAAAACATGTCAAAATGAATCGTATAGGGGTGATTCTCACAAGTTGAAATTCTAAGGACCTACATTTATCAATAAGTAGATAGTATATGTTTCTTGGGTGTAATAACCAATTTACAACACTCCCTAGACTTAATGCAATAAATATGCACATGGATTTATTACTTTATAGAAACCTTAAGGGTAAGTGCATGGAAATCGGGATGAGAAAGGGGTCTAAAGTGGCCAATTTTTTTCTAAAAATAGAAAATCTTGATCTTGGATGAGAAATTGAAGACAATTATGCTAAAAGTTTGAATACACAACAAGAACAAGAGTGATAGTGCTTCAAATATATTTTCTAAACTACTATTTTTTTATCAAAATAGTCAAGATTAAGAGGTTAAAAAGGGGAGCACACAAAGTTCTCCTATTTTTGTTAATAAAACATAACATATCATTTAGCCTAATCCCCCAATTTTTTTTACGAAAAATAAAAAACCATTTATTTTGTTTATATATAAAATAAAGTATAGTTTCCATAAATTTAATTTATTTGAAATTTTGATGAATGACTAAAACATAAAGCCAAAAAATCAAAACATAGGTTTCTAAAAAAAATGAATACACTACCAAAAGAATTATAGATTGAAACCTTAAGTTATTTGAAATGTGAAAAAAATATGTGGTTAGAAAGCTAAGAGAAAGTTTAATGATATTATATCATTTTTTGACTTGACATTGAGACATGTGCAAACTTGATGGAGAGAATGCTTGAGATTGTCTCAATTTTCTCACAGTTTGAAGAAAATGTCTTTTGAAATTGAAAGCTCAATCCAACCCTTTGGGTTTGATGCTCAAGGAAAATACAACAATAACACAAGCACACTAATGTATTCATGTGATTTTCTCTCTTAGGCTCCTATAACATGAGCATGCTATAGTGCTAGTGTGTTATAATGCAATCATGTTACTATGAAGGAAATTATATCTTCTCTTTCCATCACTTTCTACCTATCTCTATCTCAACCACTATCTATCATATCCCTTATTTCATCCTCTGTTTGTCCTCCCCTAAGCTCTATACCTATCTTTCTACCTCTGCCTCCTTATCTCTCTTTGTTCCTCTTTAGAAATCCATCTCTCTACCTCTCCTTCCCTACTCTCTTTATTCCTCTCTATCTCACCTCTCTTGCTCACTATCTTCTTCTCTATCTCTCTCTCATTACTACATATCACTCCCTCCCTACCTCTTTCTACATCTCTTTCTCACCTCTCTACCTTCCTTCCCTTTCCCTCTCTCCCTCACTCTCTCTCTCTCTCACACACACACATACATGTTGGTATGTGGAGCCTAATCATTCTTGGAGTTTAAATTTTGGCCACTTTGTTGAGCATGTTTTCCCCCTAAATTAATTAACAAGGGAATGCAAGTAGTGTAGAGCCCCTCTTGTGGAGCCAATGGTGGGGGTCCCAATGGGGGCTACTCAGAGTAGCATGCCCAAAGAAAAAAATGCTTAATTTTGTTAAAGGAAATTTGTTGCATATTTGAATTGTAATTTAGTTTGAAACAAATTGGTATCTACTTGAATTTAATAAGTTTTATAATTACTACGGATTGAATTCCCTTGATCATGTGAACTTGAAATGAATAATCGTGACATATGTTACTCACAACAAAGAAAACTTATGAAGAGTTGATTGCACAACACACAGGAGAATGTGAATAGACACGGTTTATTTTAGAGTACACATAAAAAAACAAGAGGCATTGGAAGAATGCAAAAAATTTGAGTATACACAAATTTGGTGAAGGAAACACAACTTATTTTTGTAAGTGTTTTAAATTTGTAAATTTTCATTGGAAGTTCAATTAATTTAAAAGGGACTACTTTTTATGGGTGTAGCCCAAGGATAAGGGTGAACCATGTTAAATTTTTTTTCCTTGCATCTATGTTCTATAATTATATGTAGCATATAAAAATGTATCCCTTTACATTTTCACACTTTTTTGGGCCCTCCTAATTAAGATGAACTTAATAATGCCTTAATTTAGTGTTGAAAAATGTACTCATTTACATTCTCACACTTGTTTGGGACCTCTTAATCAAATTGAGCTTAATTATTCCTTAATAAGCCATATTATTTATTTATAAGCCTAATAAATTACATTTTCCAAAGGGTAAACCCGCCAATAATTAATGCCAATACATAAAACTTTACCTTAAGCAATGCGTGTTCCAAGAATATGGACCTAGGGCCCATTCGTCCATGGAAGAATGGGTCCTCCCTAGACCTTTGAAACTAAATTTAAAATATGTTTTTGGTGGTATTTTAAGGTCCCCAGATCCATATTTCAATGTTGGCTTGTGATATTGGAATTTTGGGAAATTAAGGATACATACCTATAAATACAAGGTTATTTTATTAAATTCAAATCCTAAGAAGCAATCTAGCAAGACATGGACTTTCATATAAGAAAATACTATTATCAAGGCATTCACGAGTAAAATTATTAGAGATTTATTGCAGCAGTCAAGATCTATTCATCATATCAAAGTCTTCTTGCATCGTGCATGGTTTTGGAGCTAACATTGTGATGTAGGATTCAAGATCAAGTTCAAGCATTCAAAACATTATTCAAGCTTAAAGATCCACATCCATTGAATTAATTTCATGCAAGTTTTAGATATTCCAATATCTCCATTACCAAAGGTTCGGGTATGTGCAGGATCATGATGGGCCAAAAGGTGGCAATATGATGGGTATGTGGCTGACGATTTTTTTTTTAGCCAAAATTGATGAAACGAAAAGAGTTTCTCAAGGAGATTCTCAAATTTCCACCAATATAAATTATTCTTTAGTTTGAATTTAATAAGTAATTATTATTCATTTTCTATTCAAATTACGACTAAATTCCTCATTGAAAAACATTTATAGCTTTCAAATGGTATCACATTTTTTGAATCCAAAATATGTGTCACATTCTATGCTTCACATACTATAGGATTAAAAAAATAAAAAAATGAATTTTGAGAAGTTTTGACCAAGTTGAGGTGGTCAGACATATGATTTTTTTATACTTTTTAAAAGTTGTAATAAAAAATTCATAATTAATTATTTACTTGGAGAAAAAAATTACAAAAAATATGCATCACATTGGGACATGAGTCATATACTTATATATAAAATCTTATAAAAAAATATTATCATTTTATTGTGGTTAGTGTGGTTAGACAAACACTTACTTATTTTTTCCCTGAAATTTCAGTACTACTGCATTGAAATTTCAATTTTTCACCAAATAGATTTCTTTTTTTCTTAAACAAACCTAGTACTTTAGAAACTACATTCAATTTTCTATAGATTCTATTGTTACATATTTTTGAAATAATATAGATAACTTATTCAAATTTTTACGTCAAGTTGCCTAACTCTGATTTTTCTTATTTGTTTGCCACTTAAGGCCTATTTTTTCCATGGTGATCCTGTACATACCCGTTGTTTCAAGGATTTATTGAGTGGTAACATAGCATTATTCATTCATCATTCCATCTTTCATGCTTTATTTCAATTAAAGGTTTAATTACCAAAACAAGGTTTGACAAAGAAAAACCCCATTCACTAAGAACAAACATTTTTACCCTCTTGTATGTGCATTGCAGATTTAGGTTGAAGAAGGATTGAGGACCTCTTGAAGTGAAAGATTGGAAAAGTTGTTGTCCAATCACATAATCTAACCTACAGATCTGATTTTCAGCTTTCTGATACTAAACCTAGACAAATCAAAAGCTATATATTAGCATTAGAGGCTCCCAAAATATTTTTGAAAACCCTAACAAAAGACCCATTCGCCCATCGGAGAATGAGTTCTAGTTTACCTTCAAAAAGTGACTTTTGGTGACTGGTAAACACCTTTTCTCCCTTCTTAGGTCTACAATAACTATTTTGGTTTTTCTAATATTGAGTTTCATATTATTGTTTCAAGTTTGAGTTAGCATAATTTGGTTGATTTTCTATTTTTAGTTTTTCTCCCAAAAGTGTTGTTTGAACCTAACCCCCATCCTCGAAGCATAAGGAAATTTGAAGATTCTCAAATTGAGTTGATTCACCTAAGGGTTGTTAGTCAATTCTTTGTGGGGATCTCATTTCCTAATGAAATAGAGGAAAATAGGTCTATCTATATCATTTTAGTGAACCCCCCTCTCATAACCGTATTTTTTCTACATTTCATTTTGGCCAACCTAACATTTAAGAATCATAAATTTCTGATTTTGGAGTCCATTCAAACCCTAGATCTAGGATTTCCATTTCTTTGTATTTCATTGCATTAATTTGAATTTCATTTAGGGTTTTTTACTTACATTATTTTGCATCTCATTTAGGGTTTTAGGTTTGCATTTTTAAATGCTTTAAAATTTGGAAAATTCAAAAATCTCAGTCATTTTACATAGTGCTTACATGACATTCCATGATTAGTCATTTACATCAAAAAATTGAATCAAAATTACATCTCAAGTTAGGTCTTTTTGCATGTCATTTAGCATTATTTTGCACTTGCATTTAGATATGATTTTCCAAAAAAATTGAAACTGTAACCACCTGTTTGAACCAGAATCTAAAAACAAGAAAAATTAACTTAGAAACATGTAAATTCATTTTTAAAAACCTTGAAGTGAGACCCATTCACCCATGGGTGAATGGGTCCTTGATCAAGGACTTTTTTGAAATTTTGAGCATCAAAAATACTATTTCTGACTTATGTATTTCTACATTTAGTTTGCTATTTCCATTTCCATAATTTTTGTTTTTCCAAATTGTTCATATTAAGGTTAATTTGTCAAAATTCAATGCATCTTTTGAATTCAAATTTGCATTTAAAAAAGACATCATCTTCAGGTTTTTATATAGCATAATCAAAAAGTTATCTTGTTTAAAATCTAAAAATTGCTTTTACGTACTTGCATTGCACTTTACATTCGAGGTTGTTTGATTGCATCTTACCTGTTCTCCATTTTGGGTGCAGCTTGGTTTTGTGAAACCTGTATGAGCTTCACAACTTGGTGTTTGATTGCCAATAACATTGTGAGATGTAGTTTGAGATTAATTGCATCCTTTGATACATCATTTGCCATGGATCTTGGGTTTTCTAACTCTTTCACTCATAGTGCTGATAGTAATTAATCCACTATGGACCATACAATTGAAACTTCATTTTCTATGACCTCCTTACCAAGAACTAATGTGACTAATGTTGAATCAAGGGTTGCTAATTCCCCTCAAGAGAATGTAAGAGGAATGGATGAAGAGTTAGAGAGATTGAAAAACTTTGTGAGCTTTGAATACATTGTCAGTAATGTGGTTCCTATCATAGATAGCATGAGGAGAATAATTAATAAGGAATAAGGAATATAAGTTGTGCATAATTTAAATCACATCATTAGGAACAATGTCCCTATAATGACTAGTTGTGCTCAATCTTTTGGGTATACTCAAAGACAAGGTGGAAATTCAATTTCTCCTTCCAAAACCATAACCTCTATTCTGACATACACTAATCCACCTATTACTACAACCATACAAACCACTAGCAATGTCTATATTACCTTAGGTATTTCCATTAGGAATCCGTCTATCTTTGTGCATTGAAATCTCATATCTCTGCAACCATCTCTCCTCACAAATTTACACTTCACTTGTCCTCCGAACACATATAAACCCCCACCTTATTCACCTCTATCTCACAACATAAATAGTGATACCATCCTTAACCAAATCTTGAAAAGTGTTTCATCCCTCTGACAACAAATTTCTATATTGAATCAAAATCAAAATTTACAACCTTCACAATATGTCAAAAGAAACCCCTTATCCTTGGAGATATTGAGAACAAAAATGCCACAAGGTAGAGATTCCTAGATTTGAGAAATATGGTGGGGAAGGAGATCTTGTTAACCACGTTTCTTCATACACAACCTTATGTAGTGACTTCATTTTTTAGGATAAACTCTTGGCTAAACTCATTCCTAGATCCTTGAAAGACACTACCTTGGAATGGTTTTGTTCCTTATCAAATAATTCAATATGTTCATTTAATTAACTTATTGATTCCTTCCTTAATCATTTCCAAGTGCACATGAGTCCTAAGATGACCTTATTAGATTTAATGAGATGTAAGAAAAAATATGATGAAAAGATCACCAACTTTATCGCCTATTATCAATTGCTTTATTCAAAAATCAACATTAAGATTCCAAATCTTGAACTTCAATGAATGTTCATTGAGAATTTGAAAAATAAGCTTCAAGATAAGATTGGGATGATGAAATTTTCCTCCACACAATTGTGTACTGCCCTTTGTGATTATCAAAATTTGGTTAGTAGTTGTGAATGAAGATTCCCTATAGCCATCCTAAAAACTTTGAATATATGTCTCAAAAAAACTATCAACCATTGAAGAAACAAAATAAGGGATTTCTACATCTTAATCCCTCTCAACCAACTAAAAAGCTGACACCAAAGTGGCTACTATAAAGAAAAAAAAATCTATACAAATTTGGAGATAGAAACAAATTATTCACCCCTTCACCTAATACCCTCCATAATACCATATTGCAACTCTTAAACAAGAACTTAGTTTCCTTACCTCCAGTTAGAGATCATGATCCTATGAAGCCTTTACCTCAAAACTATAGAAAAAATTCCTATTGCCATTTTCACTGATAAAATGGAAAGGATACAGAACATTGTAACCATCTTAAAAATATTGTGCAAGACTTTATTGATTCTACTCACATTCAACTTGGTGGTGTTGATAATCAAGGTAATAATTTTGTAGCTCTTGCTAACCAAAATTTGCAAATCTTTACTAATCCTATGCCAAGTCATAACATATCCTTTGTCAAAGCTAGTGAAACAAAGAATGATGTGATGAATGTGGACATGGATGATGAAAACATGAAAGACAATGAGGAAAATCCTATGGATAATTTGGTTGGAATCATTGAAATTCAACCTCGTAAGGGCCTAACCAAGATGCCCCTTGAAATTGCTTTCTCACAACATGAAATAATCAAACATGCACCCAATGGTCCTCTTTACATAGCTGAAAGAGTCAATGACAAGCCTACTAATGGGATGTTAATTGATCTCATTTTTGTAGAGAATGTGATCACTAATATTTCTCATGCACAAATGCTAGAGATCGTAGGCATAGACATCATGATATTTCTCGTTTGTTGCAAGCAAAAGACTTGAAAAGAATAATATAGAAAATGAAAGTCCAAACTTACCTCAAACAATGCATGATGATTCTCCACCTTCTCCAAAACAATAAAATCAGGTATATCTCGACCACAAAAAGAACAAGCACCTTCTATGGATATTATCATTAGACCTTTTGTTGTGATAAACATGGATGATGATAATGAAATTGCTAAAATTGATGAGGAAGTGTATAAAGAGTTACATTTATTGCTTTCCTCTTCCATGAGCTTAAATGATAAAAACCATGATGATCCTTCTACAAAGAGTGGTTCATAACATGTTGAACTTGGTTATTGTCCTAGTATGGCACTTGGCATTGCCCCTTTGGCTAGTTTCCTGCCTTCTACATATGACTAACAAGATTGGGATGCAAACAACCTACTATGGGTTGACTCACATGTGCCTTAATATTATTTTTTTTTTTTCTTTTCTTTTCATGTTCTTTGTGTGATTGGATGTGTGTAATGTGATCCTCATATCTTTCTATTTGATATGGATATGTGCAGGATCATCATGGAGAAAATTGGCCCTTATGTGGTGAAAAATTCAAAAGAATCAGATTTAGGCAACTTGACATAAAAATTTGAATAAGTTATCTATATTATTTTAAAAATATGTAAGAATAGGGTATGTGCAGGATCATGATGGGCCAAAAAGTGGCGATATGATGGGTATGTGTAGGGTATGTGGCTGACGACTTTCTTTTTACACAAAATTGATGAAATGAAAAGGGTTTTTAAATGAGATTCTCAGCTTTCCACCCATATAAAGTATGATTTACTTTGAATTTAATAAATAATTATTATTCATTTTCTATTTGAATTACGACTAAAGTCCTAATTGATAGGCTGATTGAAAAACATCTATAACTTTCAAACAGTCACATTTTTTGAATCCAAAACATGCATCACATTCTATGATTCACATACTATAGGATTTAAAAAAGAAAAAATAAATTTCATGAAGTTTTGACCAAGATAAGGTGGTCAGACATATGAGTTTTTATATTTTTTAAAAGTTGTAAAAAAATTCATAATAATTATTTACTTGGAAAAAATACCAAAAAGTAAGCATCACATCTAGACATGAGTCTCCTACTTATATCTAAAATTTTATAAAAAATATTATCATTTTATTGTAGGGTGGTCAGACAAACACCTACTTCTTATTTTTCCTCTAAAATTTATGTACTACTGCATTGAAATTTCAAATTTTCACGAAATATGTTTTTTTTCTTTTAAATAAACATAGTAGTTTAGAAAATAAATTCAATATGCTATATATTCTATTCTTATATATTTTTGAAATAATATAGATAACTTATTCAAATTTTTACGTCAAGTTGCCTAACTCTAATTTTTCTAAATTTTTTGCCACTTAAGGGCTTGTTTTTTCCATGATGATCCTACACATAGCCAATAGAATCTATAGAAAATTGAATGTATTTTCTAAACTACTAGGTTTATTTAAAAAACAAAAAAAAATATTTCGTGAAAATTTAAAATTTCAATGTAGTAGTACTTAAATTTCAAGGAAAAAATAAGAAGTAGGTGTCTATTTGACCACCCTAACCACAATAAAATGGTAAAATTTTAGATATAAGTATAGGACTCATGTCCTAATATGATGCATATTTTTTGTAATTTTTTTCCAAGTAAATAATTAATTACGATTTTTTCATTACAACTTTTAGAAAATACAAAAAATTGTATGTATGACCACCTTAACTTGGTCAAAACTTCATGAAATTCAATTTTATTATTTTTAATCCTATAGTATGTGAAGCATAGAATGTGATGCATGTTTCAGATTGAAAAAATGTGATACCGTTTGAAAGATACACATGTTTTTCAATCATATTATCAATGAGGACTTTAGTCGTAATTCAAATAGAAAATGAATAATAATTATTTATTAAATTCAAATTAAAGCATAATTTATATTGGTGGAAATTTGAGAATCTCCCTTAAAAACGCTTTTCATTTCATCAATTTTGGGTGAAAAAAAAGTCGTCAACCACATACCCTACACATGCCCATCGTATCGCCACTTTTTGGCCCATCATGATCCTGCACATACCCATATGTCTTCATGTTCTTTCCTCTATTTGTATCTACATTCTTCTATATGTTGTAAAATTTTATCTTTTCTTTTTTCTTGTGTTTTCCTTTTGGGGATTGTTGACAACACAAGGGAAGACAACTGAGAGGGGGCGATGAATCAGTTGTCCCAGAAATGTAAACTTAAAAAACTTATTAACCTTATTGTTAGATCTGATCAATAACCATGAAAGAATAAATCAACAACACATCAAAAACATAGATAACACCAAGATTTTTTATGTGGAAACCCTATTAGGGGAAAAACCATTGTGGAGGTTAGTCCACAAGATTATACCCTGTTAAAAGTATAAAGAAATGTGAATGGGGAATGCACATGCATTAAAGCGCATTGCTTAGAGCTCACTACTCAATTACAAAAGGAAGACTCACAATCTTACAAAAGAATTGGATTACATCTGGAAGATTTGAACTAAGAAAATAGCATTTGCTAATGCTTGATTATAGTTCTAGTTAAGAACATGAACACTTCTTCACACTCTTCTTAATCTTCTTCACACTTTGCTTCTACATTCAAATGATTAGAACATTATTCACACACAAGACTCATACACTTTTCACACTCATTTGGAAAAATATGTTTGGCATAGGGATTTCCAAGCAAGATCTCATGTCTTCCTTATTGGTAGCATTTATCATTTTTCTACTTTAAAGTAAATGATCACAACATGGTGTTTAATAATTTATTTAAAATGGGCACATACATTGGCAATTATCATTTGAAATGTTTTACTATATCTTATGTTTTGTAGTGTGGTCTTCTTACTTCTTTCCATGTTTCTTCTTCTTAGTGGTGTCATTGGGTTTGATGTCCTCCAAGAGTGCAACCTTTCTTGGCATATGACATTCCTCTTAGTGGTGATGTTACAAATTGTATTCCCTAAGTTATGAATATTTTATCCTAGCCTTGTCCTCTCTTGGAGACATTAGGAAAAATGTTCCCTAAGAGAAGACCTTACATGAACTAAGAAAAAACCCTTTAAACATGAATTATCCTATTTTCATTTTGTTCATAAGTGTTTAGGATAGCACAACTTGCTAACCTTATGAAGCTTGAAGTTCACAATTTTTCTAGTGCCTTATAAAATTTATTTGAGGTATAGCTTTGGCATGGTTTGTACAATGAGAGCCTATAGAACTAGAATGAATTTCTCATTGCATGATGAGATAGAACTCACATGACTTTCTCACTTAGTCACTTTTTAGGGCTCATCTAGTGGACAACAAATTTCACTAGCCCATGTGAATGTGTGTTGTTGTTTGCATAGTGGATAATAAGTTCCACTTGTAAATGTCTTTGGAAAAAAACTAAGGCTTGATCCACATCAAGTTGGAAAAATGGTCAATGCTTGATCCACCCCTTTTCTTTCCTTTTTTTTTTATTTGTTTGGGTCTTTTCAACATAGTATGATTGAGTATCTTGTCATTGCTACATACATACATATGTTTAACATAGGCATGTGTCTCTTTGTATCTTTGTTGGTTCTCCATGAGATCTTAGATCTTGGGTGCTTGATCCTCCTCCTTGACCTTTTTTTTTCTTATCCTTCCAATAATTTTACAATTATACCTCTCTTTATTTTCTACTTTAGTGTGAATTTGTTGCAAGGTCATCCTTTCACTAAAGTGGGGGATAAATCTAGTGTAGAAAAATGTATACCTTTAAATTTTCACACTTGTTTCGGCCCTCCTAATTAAAATGAACTTAATAATTCCTTAATTTAGTGTTGAAAAATATACTCCTTTACATTTTCACACTTGTTTGGGCCCTCTTAATTAAATTGAGCTCAAGTATTACTTAATAAACCCTATGATTCATTTACAAGCCTAATAAATTACATTTTCCAAAGGAGAAACCTCACCATAATTAATGCCAATACATAGAACTTTACCTTGAGCAATGTGGGTTCTAGGAATAGGGACTTGGGACCCATTCACCCATGGGTGAATGTGTGCTCACTAGGCATTTGAACCTAAATTTAAAATATGTTTTTGGTGATATTTTAAGGTCCCCAAATCCATATTTCAATATTGACTTGTGATATTTGAATTTTGAGAAATTAAGGATGCATACCTATAAATAAAAGGTTATTTTATCAAATTTAAACCCTAAGAAGCAATCTAGTAAGAGGTGGACTTTCATATGAGAAACTAATATTGTAGACACTAAAAAATTGACCACTTTAGTTTGGTGAATTTACCCCCAATTCAACTAATGTCATATCCTCTATATTAATTAAATAATAACCTATTATTTAATTAATATTCACTTAATTAATATTCGCTATCCCTTATCCTTTCACCCTAATTTATTTCTTCTATCATATTTAAATCCTAGCCTAGAGTATATAATTACCTTTAATTATTTATTCCCATCCCTTATCCATTTTCCTCTGAAGAATTAAATAAATTATTTATTTAATTCCCCTCATGTCACATCCCCCATAATCTACACCTAATCCTAATCCACCTCCTAATCCCATCATTAAGGATGTGAAAATTCCTAATCAATGATTAGGATGTGTAACATCCTCCAACTTTTGCAAGTTGGCTCCTAATCCTCATTAACCACCTAACCTTCCTCTAATCCTTCACCAACTAGCCTAATCAACCCCTTGGTCAACTCTCCCCATCCCCCAACGAATTTTTAATTCATTTTTGTCTTCGCAAGGTCCTTTTGAGGAATTCTTAATTCCTCTCTCATCTCCCAAGGAATATTAAATTCCTTTGTCCTTTCCATGTACATTAGAAAGGAACTTTTAATTCCTTTGGTCAACTCTTGATCTCAACCCTTGATCTTCCTCCCTCTTTCAATATCCATCATCCATTCCATCTCCCTTGGCTAAATGACTAACACTTAACCATTTTTGCATTATCAACCACATTCTCAACCCTTCTAACCATATCATGCACACACAGTCTATCACATTCATCATCTCAATCTCTCAAGCCTTCAATGACCATAGCCATCTTGCATCCAAATCAAGCAAAGATCAAACTGTTACGCTGTTGAAATCGATCTAGGCGCACACATATCAAGCCATCAATGAGGGAAAAAAATCCATCAAGCTCAAACAAGGTAAAAATTGGTTTAAATGTCATTTTTAAGTTTGAGTTTCATCTTAAGCCCAATATTGAGTGTTGTCTTTGGTTTTTATCTCTTTCTTGAGTTTATTTCTTTCTTTTTTATATGGGATAAAAACATTTCCCACATTTCTAGAATGCACGGTGGGACCCATGTCACGAGTTTGCTTTCACATTTTGCAGGTTCATATTTTAGACACAAAGGTGAATCTACTTAGATAGGAAAATTCATGTAATGTAGGGGCAAACCTATAGTAAACAAGTGCCAACGTGCTCCTTCCTCTTTGGAGAAAAGTAAAACTTGATACTTGAATAGGTGAGTGCACACTCACCTATCAACAGAAAAGGTGATCTTGCACTCAACTGTCCCATACCTACTTTAGAGGGGAAAATATTCTCCCTAAAAGGGAAATTTTCCTCTCACCCCTCCTCATAGGAAATTTCGCTCCCTCTTCTATCTAGATAGGTAAACCTACTCACCAGATAGGCGAATGTGCATCTGCCTCTTCCTTGATAGGCGATCTTGCATTTAGGTGAACCTGCAACTTGAACAAGCTACTTCGCTAGGTATAGGGGTGAATTTTCTCCTACTCACAAAGGTGAATTTGCACTCTAGAGGGGCGAACCTGCAACCTTTTGGGAAAATCTACCACATATAGGGGAAAACTTGCATGATCCATAGAAGGTATAAAAATCCTGGTTTTTGGATAAAATTTCATAGCGCTTTATACTTTCCTTTTGAAGAAAAAATTATCTGAGGGCTTCACCCCTGGAGCCCTTCCATGGGGATCAAAATTTCCCACTGCACCCCGCAATTCATTGGGTTGGGTGTTCCACCCCCCTCGACTAGCAATCATCTATTTTTTATCATTTATCTTTGCATCTAATCATCTTTTTGTGCAGCTTGTCCTTGCTTGTCTAAGATTGGAGTATTAAACTACTAACTTATCTTATGTAGGATGATCAGTAAAAGACCCCTAGATTAGATTGTGTGTGTGTCTTTTTCATACTAATTTAGGCACACGTAGCTTAATTAAAGGGTCAATTTACATTGTTTAATGTGCTTGTGAGCAGGTTGTTGAAGTATCCACTCCCCTTGAACCTTTTGATGATCTTGGGTGATGAGAAATCATAGCTTATTCTAGTCCAGTCTAGTCTACCTAGGAGGTGCCAGTGCATCTAAGCTCTCCCCTTGCGCTATGTGTGAGCCTATGGACCATCCAAAGCATCTAGTATCTTCTTCCCTTAGCGGGACTTGCTTGGGATTTCATCACCTAGGGGATGATCCCAACCATGTGTTACTAGCAAGGTATATAAAGGGGGGAGAAATAAAGTTGTACCTCAATCCAGTCACATCATGTCTAGTGAAGTATTGAAGCTATGGTGATACCTAGATAATACATGCAGGGTTGGTTCAAGTTTCCAGTACCTCGCTGGGAATCCTAATCCATAGTTGTCATAGGTTGGTATTCATGGTTGTGCCTCACGTACCTAGCGTATATTGAGGATGCACAAGATATCCTTGTTCAGCCTAGATAAAGACTTGTGTTTTAATTGTGGGTTGGTGTAGTGTTAGGGATGCACACCATACCCCAAAGTTACTAACCACATACTCCCTTAGGTTGAGATATAAATGCTCATGGTGGACTATGATAGTCTCTAAGAGAGAGGGTGAAGGTGAGCTTGTGGCATCTATTGATGACATTATGCCACTGAATTGCTACCTATCCACCTTTGCGAGAAAGGGTGATCTAAAGAACCACCCCAGTATCATGGAGTATTAACCTTCAAGTTTTACCTCAAGGTGGTGGGCCTACATGAAGTTTGTATACCCTTATCACTAATTTTAGGATTATGTTGCCTCACATGTCTTCTTTGTGCAATACCAATGCTTGTCATTAGTCTGAGTCAATCTAGCCATTCTGATTTCTATTTTTCATGTTTGTGTCCTTTGCTATAGTTTATCCCTACCCTTAGTGGTGAGTTTTCTTCTCACAAAGGTGAACTTGATTTGGGGATAGGTGATCCTGCCCTATCAAGGGGTGATTCTTCATCTTGAGTCTGGTCTAGTTATCCTTTAGGAAAAATCATCCTTTTTAGGGGTGAATTTTCTTGTGGGTCCCTTAGTTAGGCAACATCGCATCTTCCTATTCCCTGAACAGATGACCCTGCCATCTCCTAGGTGAGTTTGTGTCCATTCCATGTATTTCAAGTTTTCTTGTTCCCTTAGAATAGGTGATCCTGCTAGCCACATGGGTGATCTCGTGTCTCATCTGTATCATCCGAGTTTTCTTGCTCCCTTAGAATAGGCATTCCTATTGCTCACAGGGGTGATCTCGTGTCCTGTTTGTATCATTTGTGTCTGCCTATTCCCTAGAATAGGTGATCCCATCATCCCTAGAGGTGACCCTACATCTTGTTCGTATTTTCATCCATCCATACATCCCAAGATAAAATGATCCTGCTTTCTAAATAATCAATTTTTTCCATCATTTCCATCTGTCTCTTTTGAGTCCCTTAAGATTTGCGCAATACTACATCTTAGAAGGGTGATCCTATCTTCACCAACAGGCAATCCTACTACTTGCAGGGGAAATTTCGTTGTCTCCTAGATAGGTGTTTCCACTATGTATAGAGGTGATTACACTCTATTCTTGGGAGAATCTATTTCACTTCTAAAATCTAGAGAGTCAATCCTTCTTTTCATGATTAGCCTCTATCTTCCTAAGTCCAAAATCATAATCCAATCATTTTTCACCTTCATATCCATCTCCAAAAATATCCTTCATTCATCCAACAATCATCCTCATCAGTCTTGCTATATCTTTACACTTAAGAATATTTCCCATCACCTCCTCTAATCATCAAAATCTAATCTTAAATCCCATCCTAATATGAGCTTTAATCTAATCATCCAAATTTGAGCTTAAATCCCATCTTAATGTGAGCTTTAATCCAATTGCCCTTATCTAATCTTAAACCAAATCCTAATCTAAGCTTCAATCCAATCCTAATCTAAGCTTAAATAGAATCCCAATCTAAGCTTAGTCCATATCACAATTTGATCTTGAGTCCATCCACATCCAAGATCTTTTGATATATCGAAAAAAATATTAATATCCCTTCTTCCACATTCTGCTTATCCATCCTATTTATCTTTTCATCATCTCATCTTTCCTTCTAATCATCTAAATTCCCATCTTTTAAATCCATATCCATCCCATCCAACATCATGAATCCTTATCCTTCCTCAATGCAACCAAAAATAGTAGTCAAGGGGAATCCAAATTATGTTGATGATGATAATGAAAGTCTTGTTGATCAAGATGAGTATGAAATAGATCCCTTTGATGCTATCATTACTAGCAAGCTTTCCCCAGCCATCTTCCAAACTCCAATCAATCCTCTGAGATATCCTATCACCCCTTCATCCACATCCCCTAGAAATCCTTATGGTACCTTTGACAAGGGATATATGTTATCTTCCCCATCTACATATACATCCTACCTATCATCCACATCTATCTCTTATCCATCACCCATATACCTATCTCATTCCATATCCATGTCTCCATGTTATCCTCTAGCCATATCTCAACCTCCATCTTCATGCAACAATGATATCACCTTCACCCCTAATCAAAACCCCCCATCTTATTATCCTTTAATGCCTGATCCTCATCCACCATCCACATTCTCCTATCTTAATCCACCATCACAATCTTCCCATCCTAATCTACCATCCCAATCTTCTCATCCTAATCCACCATCCCAATATTCCTACCTTAATTCCCCATTCACTTTCTCCAACATAAATCCACTATCCATGTCTTCCTATCCTAATCCACCATCCCAATATTCCTACCTTAATTCCCCATCCAATTTCTCCAATGTCAATCCACCATCCACGTCCTCCTATCCTAATCCACCATCCCAATACTCCTACCTTAACCCTTCATCTAATCTTGATCTCCCCACCAATCCTAATCCTCCACCTACTCTTAGTCTTCCCTCCAATCCCATCCATCCATCTAATCCTAATCCTCCACCCATCCATAATCCTTCATCTATTCCCATCACTCAAGCTAAGCTTAGAATATGTAAGTATCTCACTCTATATGTTTTCCAAGGACTCATGAAAAAGAATACATCTCTAATTCCACATCTTGAAGTAGTGAAACCATGCTACCCCACTCCACCATGTGCAGTCACTAGTGATGAGACCCTTCTCCATCCTACACCTATCACTCCTATTACCACCCCTAGCACCACTCAAACTAATGAAACCATCAAACCCACTGAATCCATCGAATCCCCATCTTCTACTCCTAGAGCCACCAAATCCATTGAAGAAACCTAAATCTAATCCACTCCGATGAACTTCATGAATCCTTCATCCTTCCATCTCCCCCAATTGAGGAGTCCCTCCAACACTCTTCCATCATCATGCCATCTACACCCATTGAAACTTTACAAGAGCTTGAAAAAATCATACCAACACATCCCCTCATCCACATCAAGATCCTACCATCCCATCCATTCCATACTAAGATCATATCCCTTCATCCACTCCATCCAATTATCCCCTTGTCACTCAAGATATAATCACTCCATCGCATGATCCCTTATCACCCATTACCACAAATCAAGACCCTCTAATATCATGTAATCCCCCTCCTGATCCCTTATTACTCACTCCAAATCTAGATGCTACCATCCCATCATCTCCACCTCATGATCCTTTATCATCACCTCCATACCTCCTTGGTACTCTTACATTCATCCATGGTAGTTTTCTTGCAGACAAAGAACAAAGCATATATACTACCCATCCTCCTCTATGTAATAATGGACTTGCATCATGCTTCCAAAATAATAAGCACCCTACCATAGATCAAATGCTCAAGATCATGAACTATCAAGGCAAAGGCTTAGGCCTTCATGAGCAAGATATATTGGAGCCCATCCATGGCAAAGAACACCCACGTGCACAAGGTCTTGGATCTATATTTCAAGACTCACATTCCAAAAATGTTGGTACAACCGATCCATACATCCTAAGTGAGCCTCTTCCAAAAGAATAACAGGATCTTCCCATCACTCCACCACACCATTTGTCACCATCCCCCCTCCTCCATCATATCAAATCAAAACCACTATCTGTATTCCTCCTTCATCCTCCAATTCCATCTTGGGTCCTTATGTCCCTCCATCGACCATCACACATCCTCCATTTATTAAGTCAATTTTAGGACCGTATATCAATCAATCACCTATCCATATCATCCATCATAAATATCCCACTCTCATAATCCCTAATCAGGATCAACAAAGGCATGTAACTATACCTCCTCCATCCACACACCCTTTCTAAAATCCTACCTCCATCACTCCATCATATTCTCTCCACATCATCCATCTCCTCGCACCCCTCCCATTGCCATTGGAAGCACTTTAGATGCCAAAGTAAAATGCATAAATCTAAACATCTGAATGAATCTAAAGCTCCTCATGTCCCCTTCAAAGACATGTTGAAGAAAAGAAAAATCCCATCAAAAAGTGTTATTGTATACATCTAAAAATGGTCATGGTTAATCAAGCTTGTTATATAATTAAATATAAATTATTTAATTAATCTTCTAAAGTCATCTACATATAAATAAATTTATTTATTTATTTATATTGTTCACTTTTATAATTCTTCTACCTTAATTAAATAAATAACTTTATTTAATTATTACCATCTTCCATATTCCTCTTAATTAATTAAATAGATTTTATAATTTATTTATATTAACTATCATAAGTTTGAATTTTAAATTCAAATGATATTCCTCTAAATACCTTTTTCACATTTAATTAAATATTCTAAATATCTAATTAAACACTTTCTAATTCTTCACTCTACATTTAATTAAATATTCTAAAATATTTAATTAGAAACTTTCTTCACTTCATATTCAATTAAGTATTTTATATATTTTATTAAACGCTTTTCTATCATCTTCTCACACATAATTAGATATTAAATATTTAATTATGGAAACTTCTAATTTCATCGTCACATGTAATTAAATAAATTTATTTATTTAATTATGAGACTTATCTCCTACTCACTTCTCAAATGGCAACTTTCCCTTAGATATGAAAGAGAAAATTTGTGCAGAAGGAAACATTCCATTTCTCTCTTGACTTTCAAAAATCTCTCACCGTTCATCTCAACAAGCTTGATTTAAACCATTGATAACGTTAGCCAATCAGAGTCTTTCAAAAACTCTATAAATACCTCCGTGAATCCAAGCATTGGTTACACTTGCATATACTTACATTCACGTGGACACGGTATTTTAATATCATCTAGCATTTATCAGTTTTAGCAATCATTACATTTAGTAATCTCATATTTTAGCTATCATTTTTAGTCTTGTTAATGGCATCTTAGAATAAGCATGCATTTATTCTAAATCTCGTTCTCTAGGAAGATATTTTGTTGAGCTTTGTATACAAAATATGAGAGCAAGCTAGGTTAAGCAAAAGCATTGGAGATAGAGGACAATGGGACATCTTCAGAGCACAAATGGAGTTTATTTTCTCTTCTTTTAGTTTATACTCTGATTTAAAGTTTCATTGGTGTGTTTGATTCAACTTTGATTTACATATTTTAGCACTTCCATGGGTTTCTTTAGCGCATCCAGGGTTTCTAACCGCACTTTTGTAGGCTTTTGAGCGGATCTAGGAACTGTTACGACACTTCTAGGAGTTGTTTTAGCACATCCAAGGAACATAACGATTCATACGTCTGGCACATTTCATTAGAGTTTTTTGTAAAAATCTTGCATTCCTAGATTAAGCGCATATAGGATTTATTTTATTGCATTTGGGGTTTTTCGAAGTTCTTTTACAGTCTATTTTGGTGCATTTACTATTTATTTTAGCACATATGCAGAACATTTTAGCGCTTACAGGTGGTAATTAAACAGAGTTTTGATTTTGACACCTTTCGCAGACATAACTTTCTCTTGTTAAAAAGAAGCAACCCTAGGATAGTCACATCTAGTTAAAATGAACCAATCCTAGGATAGACATGGAATTTAAAATGAAGCAATCTAGGGTAGTCACTACATAATGATTTTTGCAGTTAAAATAAATCCCATGCTTGTTGTGAAGCAACATCTTCACATATATTAAATCATTATCATTTGGGTTTTAAAAAGAATATTTGTTTGCTTTTGTCTGTGGCAATAGGTCTATGCTCTCCCCTTAACTGGGGGATCAAAATACCAGACTTTCCTTTTCAATTTCATGCAAATTTACTACTTTATTAGATCCTTTAGAGGGCTTTCTCTTGTCTGAAAAAGTACTCACCCAAGAGGAATGACTCAAGTGGGTTTAAGCCAAAGCGAGGCTATTCCACCCCACTATAAAATTTAAAGAAAATTTGGGGAAACCCTCTTTTTTCGGTAGTGTACAAGATAACCATCCCCAAAGCCTTTTTTCTAAAGGTTGGGAGGTCTCCTGAGGGAGTATATTATTTCCGCACCAAACATAAACCCTTACTAAGAACCTAGTGTAGTAGCCAGCCGAAGTCAATTTCTAAACATTGTAATAATCACAGTGCAAGGAGAGGGAAGAATCTTCCCACAAGTCACTCACCATATAACTACCAAGGATCATTTTCTCAAGGGATTCAGTATCCACTTCTGTCACTCTGAGTACGCACCTAGAAAAGAAAAAAACACGGGTGCCCCTTCATGGGTGACATGGCTGTGTGAGTTAGCACAGTTCTAAGATGTGGGCTGTGGATTATTATGATGACCTACTTGAGTACTAAGAGTGAGTCTACCCGAATTGTCTTTCATGTGCTAAACCTATGAAAAAACTTTTTGAATAACATTTTTGATCATACACTTGATGTTTATTATAGGGTTTAAAAAACAACTATTTTCATAATGTTTTTTGTGTCTTCCATCACATTAACTCAGATAAAAAATCATCCAAAATGAACATGCAAACAATTCAGCTAAAAATTGTTCTCAACTGTTTAGAAAATTATTTTTGAAAATTGTTTTAGTGCATCTAGGAAGTGTCTTAGCACGTATAGGGTCTGTTCTAGCACATTCAATGTTAGTTCAACACATTTGGAGTTCGTTTTAGTGCATGGGCTGAGTTTTCTACAAATAGTTTTTGGTCACTGTCAAAAGAATTTTTTGAAGCGCATCTGGGACATATTGTAGCACATCTGAGGTCTATTGTAGCACATTTGATTATTTCTCTAGTGCATATGCCTATTTCTGTAACACATATAGGACATAGAGTAGCACATCTGTCATTTTCCAGAATCTTCACTTTTGACAGATTTGAGTTTATAACATCCTTGGTCCTGTAGCATCTCGACATTTTTCTATGCTTACAGAGTGGAAATCAACCAAGTTTGTTAGGAGATCAATTGCCAATAGGATCAAGAAACCTAACAAACATTTAGGTTACAAGAAAAAATTACAACGAAGAAATTTTTTGTATAAAAGTTGGAACATCTTACTTTATTACCATGAATTTCTTCATTGGTATCAAGATTTTTCTAGGGGATTTACTAACGAATACGTTGTAGACCCTTTAGATTCACGAGCTTATTTTCAGAGACGAACTCTATCACAGTGACACAATCACAATCAACCTCTTGAGTTCAATTATATACCACAACCTTCTATTGAATATCCAACACATCCTAGTCAAATCCTTCAGTGAATTAGGCTATACTTATCATTCTTCGAAAACAAGGATCAAAATCTTAAAAAGTGCACTTTTCAAAAAAAAATCTAATTATTTGATTCAACTTCCCCAATAGGATTCTGATATCCTTTATCATTGGAAGCCACAATCAAGAATTAGGAACATCTTTTGATCATATCATAATATTTTCATCTTATCAGATCAAAATATCATCATTTGTGTGTTTATCAAATTGTGATCTAAGTCTAGAAGAGCATTTCAAAATCATATGCCTATTTTTACAAGATCTCAATATAATAAGCTGAAAGAGGATATTCAACAAGAAGGTCATACTCGAAGAACTCAAGAAGAGGATGAGACTATAAATACCTTTTATAGTTTGAGTCATAATCCCCTTTTTAAAGATAACATGGGTGAAAGAGAAAAGAACCCATTCCCTTTCAATAGGGATGGGAACAAAACTCCTGTGGAGAGCGATCATGAACAAGATGAAGAACGTCTTAGAGAGATTGAACAAGATCCCAAATTTTACAAAGCCTTAGAAAATATTTTGGAGTGCAATAAATAAAAATATTTATTGTATCTAGCTAACAAAGGAGTTAAATTGCCCTATGATTTTGATACTGAGAACATAAAGGGTAATCCTGATGAAACACCCTTGTCTGATCTTAGTACCTTAACTTAACAAGTTAAAGCACTACAAGGAAAAATTAAAGATCTACAAGGGGGAGCCACAACAAAGACATATGCTCTTGATGACATTTTTCCATATCCCTTTGATTGACTTCTCAACACGATCCTGTTTCCTAAGCATTGTGAAATCCCAAAGTTTGATCGTTACAATGGGAAATCAGATCCAATCGATCATATTAGGGACTTATGAAATATGACTTTAGAGTTTGCTCATGAGGACACATAGTTGATACGTTTGTTTCTTAGAAGTCTTGGAGGCCAATCTATGGAATGTCTATCAAAAATCACATTGCCCGTCAAGACATTTGAGGAATTGATTAATAAGTTCATATCACAATATTCCTACAACATACAACATCAGATAACCATGATTGATCTCTGCAAGGCTAAACAGAAACCTGGTGAACCATTCATTACATTTCTTATGAGATGGAAAAGGTTGTTCGCTAGATATCCATGCCACATTCTGAAAAGGAAAAAATCACCACTTTCATAAACAACTTAGATGAAGAGATGAGCTATCATCTTAATCTTCATTTTCCTCCCTCTTTTCAGAAATTGACTAAAAATGCCATCACCATCAAAAGTGCCTTGGTTTAGAGAAGGATAATCAAACTTCATAAGGACAATCCTAGCTCATCAAATCACCAAAATGACAAATCTAAGTTTTGGAATTGTAAAAAAAATGCGGTAAATGATGGTGTTGTAGATGCAAATCATGTCTTGACTAAGCCATTTTTTCTTAGTGCTCCAAGTGCTCTTTGCAACAATAACTATAACAATGTCAACTCGGTTACAAATCAAGGAAGAAATCCTCCTCCAAGGAATAATGTGACTCAAAATTTTACTCCCAACCAAGGGAATGCTATTAATCAAGGTTACCATGGAAAAAATAACAACAAAAATGGCTTACGAAGTACCTCAAACACAAATTTGCAATGATCTTCATTCTTCTCTAGCAGAAGAACTTTTACTCCACTAGGTCAATCTCTAGAATCTGCCCTTAAAGAGTTGATGGAAAAGAATGTTCTCACCCTACCACCTCAATGAAATTACAAACGCAGTGTGAAGCCTCCATCATGGAATGACGCATACTATTGTGATTATCATCGATGCAAGGGCCATCACATGAATAATTGTCAAGCCTTGAAGAATGTAATCCAAGACTTGATAGAAAATGACACCATTAAGGTAGAAGGACACCAACAATCGAACGAAGACCACCAAGCATTTCACAATCCTTTACCCAATTATCAAAAGGGCGAGTCTTGTAGAAAAAGTTTGAATCATATCAATGTGATCATATAATCAACCATATCTACACTGACGATGAGTGGGTCAATGTTATAAAAGTCAAGGAAAAAATGGAATATATGGAGGTCAATGCAACAACAAGGGCACAAGCTAAAGTTGTCTTAAAGGGTGCTTCTTCAAAATCCACTGTGCCTCTACCTCAACATTACTATGACTTAGTCCATCAACTTTGAAAAACTCCTGTTCAGATTTCCATCTTAGAACTACTGAAGATTTCCCCAGTACACAAGGAAATTCTAGAAAAATCCCTGGTTGAAACAACTGTATCCACCGATCTAGATGTAAACCAATTTCAAACCATAGTAGGTCACTTTTCCTCACCCACATTCCTTTCATTCTCTGAAAAAGAAGTTTCCATGACACATCCTCATAATTCATCATTATACTTAGAAGTCATGTTCCAGAAGTTTCATGTTAGACGTGTACTAATAGATGGAGATGTCGATTTGAACATATGTACTATGAAGCTAGTTAAGGCTTTAGGATTTTCTAAGGACTCCATTGATCCTAGAAGAAAGATTACCATTAAAGCCTATGACAATGAGGAAAGAGATTCCAAGGGTTTAATCATGCTACCGATCAGAGTGGGACCTGTTATCGAGAATACTTTCTATGAAGTGTTAGATTGTGATCTTGCTTACAACATCTTGTTGGGTTGTCCTTGGATCCATGAAATGCAAGCTGTCCCATCTACATATCATCAATGTCTTAAATTTCCTTATGATGGACAAGAGATTACAATACCAGCTAACAATTCAAATAGTCAAACTTGTGCCAACATCAAATCTAGTCAAGATACTTTGGTTCCCAATAATCGAGAAGCTCCTTCTAATACTTCTCTCAGAGTTGATACACAAACTAGTCAATTAACCAAAAGCTTTGACAAGCAACTATGATTCAAGGACAATGGAGTAGGGGAATGCTCTCTCTTCCTTGCAAATATACCTATATCTCCTCAGTCACATGGACAACCTTCTATTGCACAACAAAAAATATCCGTAGCATCCATGTCAACGCAACCACCAATAGAGCCAAATACAAAGTTTAATGGACAATTTATCAAAGAAAAATTCCCTATGGAAGATTCTAAAGATAGAGAAGTCTTAAGTTGGCTCTGTAAAGATGAAGATGATATAGTTCTTAATATCAAATTACCAAATAATCAATATGATAAAGGATATTAAATCATGCAAAAGATGGGCTATGATGGTAATGGTCCTATCAGAATGAGAAAAGGAGTAGTTGAGCCTATTCACCTTCCCGGACATGCTGCAAAAGATAAAACAGGACTAGGCTATGATACTAACTCAAAAGGAAAATCACCTAAACAGTTAAATGATATTGTCCTCACATTTCAAGAATGATCTGATATAAGGGAAGTCTGTTTGACAATAATTCAAAATTTCATGGATAATAACTTTGACACAGAGTCTGGTGAATATGAATGGGAAACCATCTACAATGATGAGTTCTGGAGGGACAAAAAGGTCGATGTAGTACACAAGTACACCCCAAATCTAATTGTAGAAGAAGGTTCAGGGTCCCAACCACAAGAATTCAGACTACAAGGTGACTATGATTCTAGTGATACCAAGTCAGATTTGATCAAACAAGATTATCGTGATAATAGTACCATCATTGATTTACCTCATACCTCGGATCCTATAGACAACTCTGTTATGACCTTAACCATGGATGATCTCATGTAACCCCATGACCCACTGCCACTGATCCATCCCAATCTCATTGGTTGGGATTCATCTGGACCTATAGATATACCTATGTTCCCAAGTGATGAATCTATCATGAAGTTTCTTTCCATAGATGATGTAAATGATTGTTCTGCTAGCGATTTTTGGCACATAGTCTTTAATCAGGAGAGTGTCAAGTCTCCTAGCTGCAAAAATTAAAATAAAAAAGAAAGATCTAATGGTGAACACCAGGATCTGGTAGTGTTAGATAAAACAAAAGATAAAAAAAAGAGTGTATCAGATGGTAAAAACCTTTTTAAGGCACCTAATGATGGGATATTTGACACTCTCCCAAAGAATTATCATGAGTGATCGCCTATCTTGATTGAGCCTACAAAAGTAATTAATCTTGAAACTTCAAAAAAACCAAAGATTCTACAGTTAGCTACATCAATGACGGATAAAGAAGTGCCAGATTTCATGGAATTTCTCAGAAAAAATCAAGTCAACTTTGCTTGGTCTTATGCAAACATGCCAGGTCTTGATCTTGATCTTATAATGCATCATTTTTCCATCAAACCAGGAGTTAAACTAGTGAGACAAAAACTCAGAAAGATGCATCCTCATGTTGCACTATTGGTTAAAGAGGAACTCAAAAAAATACTTGATGTGGGATTTATAAGATCGATCAAATATGTAGAATGGATCTCCAACATCGTTCTTGTATCCAAGCCCAACAAAAGTGTCAGATTGTGCACACATTTTAGAGATCTTAAAAAGGCATGTCCTAAGGATGACTTCCCTCTTCCAAGTATTGATACTATAGTAGATCTGATAGCTCCAAATTCCATGTATTCACTAATGGATGGCTTTTTTGGTTATAAACGATTCAATATTGCACTTGAAGACTAGGACAAAACAACTTTCACATGTCCTTGGGGGACTTACTATTGGAATGTCATGCCTTTCAGTCTAAAGAATGCCGGGGTTACTTACCAAAGAGCTATGACTACAATTTTTCATGACATGATGCACACATTCATGGAAGATTATGTAGATGACATATTGGAAAAATAATACACAAGAGAAGTAAATCTTGAAGTATTATCCAAAATCTTCGCAAGATTGGAGAAGCTCAAAGTTTACCTCAATCTCAAGAAATGTGTTTTCGGGGTCACATCTGAAAAAATCTTAGGATACATAGTATCAAGAAAAGGAATTGAAGTAGATCCTACCAAGGTACAGGTGATTATGGAAATGCCTCCACCAAGGAATATCAGTCAGTTAAGATCATTACAGGGACAACTTCAATCTATCTGCAGATTCATTGCACAGCTGGCCAATAAGAATTTACCTTTCACACATGTCTATTGCATAAGAATGTTCCTTTCAGATGGGATGATAAGTGTGAGATGGCCTTTCAACAAATCAAGAAATACCTGATGAACCCACCAGTTTTAGTACCACTAAATCTAGAAAACCTCTAATCTTATATATTGCTACAACAGACACATCTTTAGGGGAATTATTAGCACAAGAGGACTCTAAAAGAAAGGAACGTGCAATTTATTACATTAGCCAAATGTTAACAAGTTATGAGCTCAACTAAACTTTTATTGAGAGGGCTTGTCTAGTAGTAGTCTTTGGATCACATAAATTTCGGCACTACATGTTAACTCATACAATCAATCTCATTGCTAAAATCAATCCATTCAAGTATTTGTTAAGCAAAGCTACATTGACAGGAAGGCTAACAAAATGGGTCATGATCCTAAGTGAGTTTGACATCCATTATGTTGATCGCAAAGCAATCAAAGGACAAGTTATCGCTGATCAACTAGTTGAAGCACCACTACGAGCAGAGCATCCCATGCACATTGAATTTCCAAATGCTGATGTCTTCACTACAGAATCGAAACAACCATGGTCTTTATATTTTGATGCTTCTTTCAATCAACATGGATTAGGGGTGGGTATACTCTTTATCACCTCTCAAGGAAATACCATTCCTCAGTCATATAGGCTAATGTTTCCATGCACTAACAACATAGTTGAATATGAATCATTAATCATCGGACTAAAGATCACATTGGAATGGAGGATCACAAAACTATAAGTTTATGGTGACTCATAGTTAGTCATTAATCAAATCAATGATGATTATCAGGCCAAAGATGACAAACTGTTACCATACAAGAAAATGGTTGATGACTTCAAGAAGTACTTCATGTACATAAAGTTTATACAGATTCCAAGACATGATAATAAAGCAGTTGACACCATGGCCATGATCGCATCATTGCTACAACTCCTAGAAAATTAGGCTCGCTATGAATTTTTGGTGCAACAATCATTTTCACCTACTTATGACACCCCTGAAATCCAAATCATTTGCCACTTAGTGGGATCCGATTCACCTGGGTATGGTAAGATTTATGCCTACCTAAAAGATAATATCTTACCACCAGATTTATCCCATAACCAAAAGCACAATTTTATTCACCAATCATCTCACTACACTCTTATCGCTAATACCCTTTATCACCGTAGTCTTGATGGTACTTTAATTTGATGTCTTGAACATGATGAATTTGACAAAGATTTACAAGAAGTTCATAGTATAATTTGTGGTACTCATTCGAGTGGACTAACCTTATTCAAGAAATTGATTAGAATGGGTTACTACTAGCTGACTAGGGAAAGGGAAGCATTCACTTTTGTGAAGAAGTGCTCAAAATGTCAAATTCATGGGAATCTCATTCAGGCTCCTACACAAGAACTACAACCGTTCATGCCAACCTAGCCATTTTCTCAATGTGGGTTGGATCTAGTTGGGAAGATTCATCCTTCATCATCAAACGGACACAAGTTCATCATCACGTCAACAGAGTATTTTACCAAGTGGATTGAGGCAATACCTCTCACTAAGGTCACCGAAAAACAGATCTCATCTTTTATACTCAACTATCTCATTTGTTAGTATGGCATTCCCAACTCCATCATCATAGATAATGGATGGCCATTCAAGAATCAGGATGTTGATGAACTTTGTGAGTGATTTAGTATTCAACACAGATATTCAACACCTTACTATCCACAAGAGAATGGCTAACCAAAGGCCTCAAATAAAAATATGGAAAATTTTGAAGAAGACTGTGAATGATGTAGGGAAAGATTGGAACATTCAACTCAATCCCACATTATGGGCCTATACAACTAGCATCAGAACACCAACAGGAGCAACACCATATGCCCTTTTCTATGTAGCAGAAGCCATCCTACCTTTAGAGGTTGAGATTCCATCACTCAGAGTATCTCTAAAAGATCTAATCACAAATAATGAATACAGAGTTTCCTGACTCCATGAACTGGAACTTTTTTATGAAAAGAGAGAACAAACACCTAATCATTTGAAAGCATATCAACAAATGATGTCTCACAACTATAATCATAGATTCAATCTGTGTACCTTTCAGGTTGGTGATCTTTTTCTAAAAAAGAATGCACACAATCAGCAAGACAAAGAGAAGAAAGGAAAGTTTGAACTAAATTGGTTGGGCCTGTATGTGGTCATAGCAGTATACGGTTCAAGAGCATACAAGCTATGAATGCCAAAAGGGGACCTGTTTGACGAACCCATTAACAACATGCACCTGAAAAAGTATTATGTCTGAAGCAGTCATCATCATCTAGAAAAAGTCCTAAAAAAATACAAAAACATCAGAAAAAGTCCTAAAAAAATACAAAAACAGCAGAAAAAGTCCTGAAAACAAAAACTGCAGAAAAAGTCCTAAAAGTCACAAAGCAGGAGAAAAGTCAGAAAAAATAAAATAAAATAAAGAGAGCAAAATAGAAAAATGAAAAAAAAAAACTGTCATAGGGTGAAAACATGGCAATAGGCAGTCTATTGATGAGAAAAATACAAAAAAACATCAAAAAGAAATTAAAAAAATGCAATAAAAATAAATAGTGAAAATCTGGCAAAACAAATGCTATTTGTAGCTCTCCATCTATTAGTTCATGTTCTGCACTTAGCTTTTCAGCCTTCATTTTCGCACATCTTTCCATCATCTTAGGTCCATACCAACATCATGCTGCCATCATTTTCCTATAGCGATAACATCTTACCATGGCTTGATTAGTATACATACTCATTTCAGTAAGTTATGTTAATACTAAGGGAAAACGCTGACATACTGGTGGCAACAAAATTTCAAGTTTTATAGAAACAACTAGATAATGACATCAAATTCAATCATACAAACAAACAATCAAATCACATGAATAGCTATCCAATCATCAATCCATCACACAACAGTTTTCAACAAATTCATATCATGACATATCTAGATGATCTAAAATCTGAATAATGTTTGGAATAGTAGTATTATATTTTGAACAATGGTTGTTTGATTTTTGATATCATCTCTCTAGAGCACACTCAATGATGTACTGAACTAGACTAGCAAGGAAAGAGGATGATTTTTCTTTGTCTATTGTCTTGAGGTTAACTATCGATTTGGTGCAAATATGTCGTGGGACATGATTTGTATAGTGTATCATTGTTGAAAATTCCACATTTGCATCAAAAAGTGGTTAGTCTTTGTCTGTTTATGCAAGAAATGCTTAGGTCATCTCGGTCCAATTATACCTCGATGCTTGTGTTTGCTTGCTATATCAAAAATCATGAAAGTTGTACTCAGGTCATCATTGGTGCTAATTTCCCCTCTAATGATTGTACATACTTCCAACATTTTACAATGCTCTATTATTATTGAAGAAAGCTAACAAAAGGCTAAACAAACGGTTGGTTTTATTTATTTTCATTTCATTTAGATCAATGCGCATATCTGCATATTGGATTTGCATTAGAGTTTTGAAAGGCTGAACAGACACATCCACGGTTGTCATGTCTCTTTGGACTATTTGTGGAGGACATTCAAAATTTTGTTTCATTAACATCTTTCATCTTCATCCTCATTTCATTAATCATTATCATTTCATCTAGATTAACATTTATCATTCATTTTCATATAATTTAGATCCTTTCTCATTTATTTGTCCTTCATGATGCATTATCATTTCATTTATCATATTTCATATAATTCCATTGCATATCATTGATCATTTTCATTTTTCTCATCTTTGTTTTATTCTTATATCATTTCGATCCTTTATCATTTCATATCATTCATTTATTCATTAAGCATTTTCATATCAGTTTCATTATCATCTTATCCATCATTTCCATGTCCATGTCATTTTCATTTTACATATTTGTTTTTCATTTACCATCTTCATTTCATTTTTATCTTATCATATCATTACATTTTCATCTTATCATTATATTACATTTTACATATCATCTCATTTAATTTCATTTCATTATTTCATATCATTGCATCTCGTTTCATCACATTTCATCATCATATCTCATTACATTTTATATCATATCATTTTATCATCCTCATCATTTTCATATCCTTATTATTCATATAATTATCATTTATCATTTATCATCTCATCATATCATATCATTTTATCATCTCATTTCATTTCATAATTCATTTTATTTTACCATTACATTTCCTTACATTTCGTTATCTCATATCATTTCATTTCATCATTTCATATCATTACATTTCATTTCATTTTATCATCCCATCTCATTTCATTTTATCATCTCATTATTATTTTTCATATTCATTACATTTCATTTAATTTATTATCATCTTATCATACATTTCATCATTATTAATCCTTTCATATCAGTTATCATTCACATCTTTCATCATTTCTCATTTTCAATATCATTTTTTACAACATTTGATGAATATCACATATCACTTCATATTATTTCCTAATTCATATCATCCTACAAGTTCATGATGCATTTCATAAACACAACATCACATCATCATCATTTATGGCATTTAAACAATCCAAAAACACATGAATTTCATACAAACATTACATTTCCACATCATTAACAAAAAATACATTCATATCATATATCATATATCATATCATTTCTACACGTGACATTTTTGTCGTCCTCATCCACCTACATGATATCATTAGTACACATCATATTTTATCATCATCATATCATTATCATTATCATATCAAATCATCCTGCAAATAATGTTAGTCAATAAATCATGAAAACCACATAATGCAGAAATAAATACATAACCATATCAAATCATCATATCAAAAAAATGTAACACATCATCAAAACTCATTGCCACTACATATCATCGCTCATCAACATAAATAAAAATGTCCAAATGTCCAATGGAACTTAAAAAATATAGAGAGATACATGAGATATGATCACAAGCAATACAAAATCGGATACATCAATAATCCTGCATCAATGGCTCAAGGCTGGCTAGTGGACCCCCCTTATGGAGTTGGTCTCGAGGATGATGGCTTGCCACTCATCCCCGTATCAGGACCCTGTTGAGGCCCGGTAACCCCCATGCTCTATGTAGTTATTCGTGTCCTACTCCTGGTCCTACTGTGGGACCGTGGGAAAGGCTCTTTACACCCAGGAGGACACAACTCCTCGTATCAGACTTGGTAGTACTTTGCCTCCCTAGCTATCTCAAAGCTCTCTGTAATGGCCTCACACAATGATGCACTCTCCACAGTACCCATGAGCCTTTGAGCAACACCCTCTAGCTCTGCTACCCTCTATCTGAAGGAGTCCTGCTCTGTTGTCAATTGGGCTACCTATGGGTCTAAGGTAGGAGGAGGTTCCTGCATTTGCATCTATACCTATGCCTGTGCTAGTTGTACCTGTAACTACACTGCCATACTCTGTGCATGAGCCAACTGGCTCTACAACTGCGCCTACTGACCCTGAAGTGTCTACACATGGGCCTGCAGAGTAGCTATTTGTGCCTACTGAGATGTTGAAGCAACCCTAATCACTGTCTGACGTCCAATCCTAGTCCTTGGCCTCCGCATGATCCAAATACTACCCAATAAATCTACCCTTGGTCTCACTAGCACCCGCTCCTCCCCTCCACCATCTCCACCATCATCCACATAATCACCATTTGATCTCTCCTCCTCCTCTCCACTATCCTCCTCCTCTCCTCGACCAACTGCCTGCTCATCACCTGCTACATCCTCCTATCTCCTCCCCCTGGCGGTGCCACCATAATGGGTGTTGGCTCATCTAGACATGTTAATTGCAGAAATGGATGTGTATGATAATAAATAGAGTACTCATCAGACATATCAACATCAGCAATATTTGGCTTGTCATCCCATGCCTCAAGCACTAGAGTAGTATACTCTGTATAGGCTATCTAATATGAAATTCCAGGCCCCCATCCCAGCTCATCCTTGGTCCATGTATATTGTGCAATACCTTGAGGCATCCCCTATGTAAATTTGAACTATCACTGCACCCGCAATGCCAAGAATCTCTCTATGATGAATGGGGTCCTCTCTATCAAAAAATTGGGTATACATATAAACGAAATCTCTAAATGATCTGTATCCCATTGTTCGCAATCCATGTATGGCCGCCATATCACTGCATCCATATCATCAAGGCATTGTCTCTAGTAATCCAACTTGCCCAGCTTGGGCTAGACAAGAGCCATAGAATATGCATACATATATGGCCTGTCTAGTGGCCTCACTCTGGGACAAGATAGTCTCGTCACAACAATATGCTCCCATGCCCAGATCTAGAGCAGTGTAACACCACATGATAAACTGGATGACCCTCTATAAACCACCTGATGTAAGTCATGATATAGATGAGCCAACATGCAACTCCCCCAAGCGTATCTCTATGGATGTACAATCATTTGCTCAATGATCCTCCCCCATTCCACTGACAGTCCCTTTGACCAACAATCTGGACAAAGGAGGCCTCCAATAAATGCACCCAAAACTACAGGTAAGGTTAGATACCCCCTAAAGTATGCCCATGGTACCCAATACCTTGCTATATGCACACCATACACTCTCCTCAGTGCATCTATGCCACTTAGCTTCTTGTGGTCATATAACACAAGGGCGCCTACCACTGGGATACCTAGAATCCTGTAAACATCCTCATGTGTCACAATCAACTCACCCATCGGCAAATGAAAGGTGTTATGCTCCAAATGCCACCTCTCTGCTGGCGCAGTCAATAATCCCCTATTGACCTGAATTAGAGGCATGGACAACAAAGGTCCCAATCCACATACCACTATTAGTGCTATATCATCCGGTGTAAGCTCCGGTATCTGATCCCACCCACTAGAGTGATGCTCCCTAATCTAGAGGTTTTTAAAAACCTCCTATTTTTGGTTATCACAAGGACAATCAATCAGAATCATATCATTAACTCAATCTACATCAAGCAAATCAATCTAACTCATGTCTATCTATAGTGACCCATACCAATCAACCCCATATCAGTGACACATACGAATCAACCCCATATAAATGAACCATACCAATTAGACCCATATAAGTGACCCATACCAATCAGACCCATATCAGTGACTCATGCTAGTCAGATGCATATTAGTTGACCTATATCAGTTGACCCATATCAAGTGACCCATATCAAGTGTTCTATCTCAGTGACTCATATCATGCAATCAATGCACTATCTATCAATCTAAATATCAAATCAATCTACTCTATCATCATTTACTATTTGTTTTCTTTTTTGTCAGGAAAGCAAATTTATCAACAATCAGATCATCTTATTTGTATTTCAGTCACGAATGCAAATATGTTTTCAATCAATCATCTACTATTTTTTTTCTATCGCAAAAAGCAAATTTATAAGTCATATCAATCATTTACTCTTTGTTTTTCATTCAAGGGAGACAAAGTTATCAGCTATACACTCTTTTTTTTCTATTTGGGAAACAAAGTTATCAATTCATCATTTATTAGATTTTCTATCCATATCAACATGATGATAAGACAATTTATCTATCTATTGACCAACGAAGAAATATACATCATCATTCTTTCATCACTTTCCTCAAATAGTGAATGTTGTCTCTTTTTTCCTAAATGTGCTAATCTGCGGCCTAAAAGTGCTACATCTTACATGCACTAAAGTTTCCCCCTGAAGTGCCAAAACCTAGATGTGCCATTCTATTCCCTGAAAGCGCTAAATCATTTCCTAAATGTTCCATTTCCTATATGCACTAAAACTCTAATCGAAAGTGCTATTTTATTCCCTAGATGCGTGACAACCTTAAAAGCGCTAAATTTTTTCCTAAATGCACTAAAGTACTAATTTTCCTAAGGAATCCTATAAGTGCTACTCTATCTACTAGATGCACTCAACTTGTTTTTCATAGAAAATGCAAAACGAATCCTATATGCACTACATAAAACATCGAAAGGGCTAAAACACTTCCTAAAAGTGCTAAAACAACCCATAAAAATCTAAATTTGCATGAAAAACATGAAAAATTGATTAAAAATAGAAAATTTCAAAGAAAAAGGGGTTGGATTGACTCACCGGTGGTCCATACATAGCTAGTCTCTAGTATTAGTGGGCCTGCTCGAATCTATGTTTGTGGTAAGGAATCTCCATCTTGCAAAGTCACTTTTCAAGCACAAGGTTTCTTAAAGTCAAAAGGTGAAAATGACTTGCCCTTTTTCCCCTTTTTATGTTTTAAAGGTCAAACAAAGGTGGGTTTTTGTGGCATGTTATTTTATTTTTGTCTTTTTATCTCAATTTGACCTTATTTTTCAAATCAGGGCATCTTTATACATCATTTTTCGAGAGCTAAATCATTGAATTCACATCAAGATCAAAATTTCATAATCAAATAAAATTTTCCAAACATTATCAAAAACTCATATCATCATCAATGATTTACCTCCTGAGGGGGCATCATCAATATCAGCATCAAAAATATATCAGGTTCAAATCAGGGGAAAATTTCAAGAGCATGAATATTTTCTTGGAAGCAATGCATTTCACACATCACTTCAAAGAGGGGAAAAATGTATACATCTAAAAATGGTCATGGTTAATCAAGCTTGTTAATTAATTAAATATAAATTATTTAATTAATCTTCTAAAGTCATCTACATATAAATAAATTTAATTATTTATTTATATTGTTCACTTGTATGATTCTTCTACCTTAATTAAATAAATAACTTTATTTAATTATTACCATCTTCCATATTCCTTTTAATTAATTAAATAGATTTTATAATTTATCTGTATTAATTATCATAAGTTTGAATTTTAAATTTAAGTGATATTCCTCTAAATACCTTTTCACATTTAATTAAATATTCTAAATATTTAATTAAACACTTTCTAATTCTTCACTCTACATTTAATTAAATATTCTAAAATATTTAATTAGAAACTTTCTTCACTTCATATTTAATTAAGTATTTTATATATTTAATTAAACGCTTTTCTATCATCTTCTCACACATAATTAGATATTAAATATTTAATTATGGAAACTTCTAAATTCATCCACACATGTAATTAAATAAATTTATTTATTTAATTATGAGACTTATCTCCTACTCACTTCTCAAATGGAAACTTTCCCTTAGATCTAAAAGAGAAAATTTGTGTAGAAGGAAACATTCCATTTCTCTCTCGACTTTCAAAAATCTCTCACCGTTCATCTCAACAAGCTTGAATTAAACTGTTGATCACATTAGCCAATCAGAGTCTTTTGAAAACTCTATAAATACCTGTATGAATCCAAGCATTGGTTACACTTGCATATACTTACATTCACGTGCACACGCTATTTTAATATCATCTAGCATTTATCCGTTTTAACAATCATTACATTTAGTAATCTCATATTTTATCTATCACTTTTAGTCTTGTTAATGGCATCTTAGCATAAGCATGCATTTATTCTAAATATCATTCTCTAGGAAGACATTATGTTGAGCTTAGAATACAAAATCTGAGAGCAAGCTAGGTTCAGCAAAAACAATGGAGATAGAGGACAATGGGACGTCTTCATAGCATAAATGGAGTTTGTTTTCTCTTCTTTTAGTTTATGCTCTGATTTAAAGTTTCATTGTTGTGTTTGATTCAACTTTGATTTACATATTTGATGTGCATATTTTAATTCACATAGTAATCAATCAAGAAGTCTTCACAAGCCTATTAAAGAAAAAAATCAAAACCATGTGGATCCCAAAGAAAAAGGATGCAATTCTTTCAAATGAAAAATCCATAACAACACCCAAAGTTGCTAATCAAAAAGCTAATCATACACAAGCCCCATCTCCTGAATCTATTTTGGGTCCTTACGTCCCAAAATTCACTATTCCAACTCCTCCACTATCCCCACATTCTCCATCCATTAATCCTCCTATCATTCCATATCCCCCACCATATGTGCCAATGTTGGTCCTAAAAACATTCCCCCATCACACATCCGCCCCATCATTCCATCCATACACTTTCCAATATCACATCTATTATCCCATGTATCTAACACATCAAATCTGTCTAATCCATTCTCTTGCATAATTCATCCATCCTAATAAGGTTGTATCAACATCCAATAGTCAGTTCACACATGGGCTCTTATTACCTCATACAAAATTTGATGCTTGAGTCCATCTATCCCCTTTATCACGTGTCTTCTAAATCCACTTATCCACATCCCTATCCTTATCCATCTCCATCTGCATATTGTCTAAAAAAGTCATAAAAGTAAAAAATAAAATTGTCCAATGGTGAAAACTTGGAAAAAAAGCACCTTGGATAAGTGCCATGATGAAAACCTGGCAAATAGGCGTATAAATTCCCCATCTAGTTTCCTTCCACACTTGGGGGAAAGTTCATCCCCTTCACCTCCTCCATCTAACCTATGCACCTATCATCCTTATCATATCCCATTTATCCCAATCCATTCAACCTCCTTGTGATCTTGCTATAGATAGGGGAAAACATATATATACATTCTTTAGACACCCCTTGGAATGCATTCCCTTCATCCATACACTATCATATTCAATGGCCACCCATCATGCTACCATCCATCTACATTCGTTATCCATGCATCCTAACTACATCCATCTCCCTCCCTCATCGACCCATCATATCCTCCTCCATTTATCTCCTTTATCTTCCCATCCACTAGTCTTCCATCCATCCTCCTTCATCAAACACGACATATCTAGAGTGGAGGCATCTACTTCCTTTGTGACATAGTCCTTGGAGACATCATTTATCCATCGTGTAATCCCCTCCATCTCCCTATCATTATCTCCACATCCTCCTTCCATTAATCTCTTCAAAAAATTTATCCCTTCATGCCATGATCCTTTCATATCCCCATCCTTGTTTTTCTCTCATGGCATATGCTCATCATTCCATCTTCCACATCCTTATCTTCCCATATGTCTATCCAAATAATCCCCTTCATCTCCCCATCCTTATCTTCCTATCCATCCATCCAAAAAAAAAAAAGAAATCCCTTCCATCTTCCAAATCCTTACCTTCCCATCTATCCATCCAGTAACCTTTTCCACATCTAAATCCTTATCCCTCTATCCATCCATACTAGCATCTTTCCATCTCCTTATCTTTATTTATCCATCCCTTTATCTCTATTTTTATTCCATCTCATAATCCCTTGTCATTGGTATCTGGTTATAGCCTACCCCTCATTCAACCCAATGCCATCTATCTCACTATCATTAATCCCACCTCTTTCACACATCTTTCCAATATCCCATCATGTTTCATCACTTATCTACCCATCATATCATCCTCCCAATTCATCTTTTGGTGATTTGGATAACTATCCCATTCCTGAGCTACACATAATCACCACCATCCTATCCACTAGGTCTATCTTGTGTCATCATATCAATTCCATCATTTTATCCACTTATCATGGTCATCTCATCATCTTTTATCCATGGTTAGTTGCCAGTATTTTGTCAAACTATGTCGCCCCTTTGCTTTCACATAAGCAAGGTCGATCATTTGATCAGCCCTAGAGGCATTTGTCCATCCTATCTTTGCCATCCATTATGGTCTCCATTGTCCTCTTTCCAATTTTATCTGTGGTCAACAATCACTCTTTTATCGAACTACGAGAGCTTTGTGCTTTCACATAGGCAAGGCTAATCTTGGATCAGCCCCCAAGCCCTAGGTCTTTAGTGAGTGTCTTGTCATTGTGTCATGTCATCAAGTGTGTCCCTAACTAGTTGGTTCTAAACAAACAAAATCCATTAGTATCTTGAGGTCCAATTAGTTTCGAGTATCTTGAGTCATGTCGATCATCTAATATATCTTCCATATTTGGTCTTAACAAAATGCATCCTTCCTAATCATACCACATCAATACCATCCACCCTTTTGATCTTATGGCAAAGGACATTTAAAAATTGTTGTGACCTTTTGGTGCTCATGCATTTTGTTTATCATTTGAGCTTCCGATTATAATTTTTCAGGGTTGCCACAATCTATCATATCATGGTGCACTTTGATAGGTAAACATAGGGGAATATCTTGTTTTTTTTGCATGATCTTGTCTTCTTGGTTGTTCTGAGTAGTACCCACAAATCTCCTTGTGGTCTTGTGTTATGCTGGGGAATCCTTCATGTTTGTGTTTTCCCAACATTGGCCCTACCAAAGCACCCATGACTTTGGGATGTTGGACTAACTTTTTGTTTGTTGTGTCATTCCCATGCATGTGATACAGAGTCACCTTTGGTCCTCATACCCTGGTGCATAATATCTAATGCTATATCAAATTAAGTGCTCATTACATAGCAGAATAATGAATAAAAATTAAATTGTTTGATTTGGTTACTGTCCTTTCATCACCAAACACCATCTATCCTCATCATATCATCATCTCTTCCATCAGTTTAATTAATTTTTGTAATATCACATCTCCATCCAATCCTAATCCATTCAATATTGCACAAATAATCTAATAACCTCTTTGGTCTTGTTCCCAGCCTTGCTACAAGCCTTGATCCAATCAACACTCTCATCATCATTAGTGGGATGTATCCTTCACTATCCTATTGTGTTGTTTTGGGATGTATCCTTCCCTAACCTTTGTGTTGTTTTGGGATGTATCCTTCTCTCATCAACAACACTTCCATCGTCGTCATATCAGGTTGTGTCCTTCCTTATCCTCTTGTGTTATTTTGGGATGTATCCTTCCCTCATCAACAACACTCTCATCATCATCATTGGGATGTATCCTTCCACTAGCATAGAAACAACAATATATGACTAAATAAACTACTAAAAATTGCATATAAATGACTAATTTTGGTCATGTGACCATTAGTAGTTTATTGCCGGTCATTTATAACGTGACCAAATTTATGACTAAACTATTTTAGTCATTTATCTAGTCATTGATTTAGTCATTGATTTGGTTATTCATTTAGTCATTAATTTACTTATTTATTGTTGTTAACTAGTCATTTATTTAGTCATGGTAGTGATTTATTAAGTCATGTATTTAGTCATATATTCAGTCATTAATTTAGTCATTGATTGTTGTTAACTGGTCATTTATTTAGTCATGGTAGTCGTTTATTTAGTCATATATTTAGTCACTACTTTAGTCATTAATTTAGTCATTACTTTAGCCATATATTTAGTCATTATTTTAGTCATGGTAGTCATATATTTAGTCATTGTAGTCATATATTTAGTCATTTTAATCAGATATTTGGTGATTGTATTCATTTATTTTAGTCATAATAGTCATTTATTTAGTCATAGTTTAGTCATTTATTTGAGTGAATCAATGATTCAAGTTATAAATCAAATCTAACTTAATTAATTCTCCCAAATTTATGCATATACACTAGAAATATCATAAATATTCAAAAAAAAATTGTATTGGATTAACATGAAAAAAAAGAATACAATCAACAAACAACTTTATGCATATAAAGCTCAAATATCATATATATTCAAATGTTTTTTTTGTATTGCATGAAAAAAAATATGTACAAATAGCGAATAGCTACATAACCAAAGGAATTACAAACAACATATAGCTGCATAAACAAAGATCCAAGAAAATACATCATTCACTACACTCTTGGTTGCCATGGAAGACAAATCCAAGATACGATACAAATGCTACAAACATTGAAGGGAGAAAAGACATGAAAATATATAGTAAATGTAGTTATATTATTTGTGGTGCATATATTGCCCGATTTAGAGTAGCCTTTCCCTCCCATTCTAGCTGGACAACCCTTGAGAGAAGATTGGAAGGATTCAAATGAGAAGGATGGAAAATTCCTATCTAGAAATCTCACTGGTCATGGTCGGATGAAATAAAGAGTGCATGTTCACCTCTCCAATTTGTTGAGCTACAACCTAAAAATAAGATTTCAACGAGGGTTTTAGAATATGTTTATTAAAATGAATATACAACCAAGATCTAATAATGAGCACATTTAGATTTTTACAATATGGCATCCTTTACCTATTTCAACAGTTCTGTGAGATTTCCCATTACAGATGCTTAAATAGGTAATGATGTAAAAAAAGAAATGAGTTTACTTCTATGCCACTTCACATTAGAAACACTTCACAGAAACTTGAAACCCTTAGAAATCAAATACTAAGGAATGATCATTAGTTGTTAACAACCTTTTCCACAATCTTTCTATAGTAGTTTATCCCTCACTTCCTTCCCCATGTTTATGCCACTTTACCTATCGAGAAGTCATGTGATCAAAATTTATGTATGCTTTAGGGATTGAGACCGATAATGTTGATGGAATGGATTTTAGTCTTACATCGAAGTAAAACTACAAAATAAAGTTTTATCCATTCTTAGGACTATCCTAGAGATGCATAGACCCCTACTTCAGGCTTGAAAAATATTTCTCGATATTCCCTACATCCTCTTGACTTGGATAATTTCTTCTAGGAATCCACCAACTCCTCATGGGTCACTTCTTTTATATGCTATAAAAGGCTATGAATGATCCATTTCATGAAAAATGACCAATTGAAGGATCTTTGAAATAGATTGCAGTTGCAATGAGGAAGATAATAAGGTGTATACCAGGAGGTTCAAGATAACTAATTTAGAGACCTCACTACCTCTCTAAGTTTATTTTCCCCTGCATACCCTTTTTTGTGCTTTGATCCATCACTTCAATGATAGGTACATTGATTATTTACATATGCCTAAAATATGATTTCTTAGGGATGAAATGGCACCAATTAGCCCAATCTAATTACACTGTTTGACCACTTATAACAAAATTCAACACACATCTTGAAGAAACTCAACCTTATCATTTTGAATTAGCTTAATACCATCGTCTTCAACTAAAATTTTACTATTTATTAATCCCACATATACAATGTGTTGATTAATAGGAGTCAAAAAGGAGCTCCATCCAAATGAAAAGTTGCATTTAGATATATGGTATCTTGATTCTATTATTTGTCTCTATGTGATGAGTAACATGAAAGCTATGAATATTACACTTGGCGATGACAAATATTATTTTTGTTTTGTATGTGTTGTATGTGTCACAAAGAGGAATTAGAAGGAGTAGAATCATCATCTAGTTCATCTAGGTATTATTTTATTGAAAGGTTTCTATAGATTATCATTCAAAAAATCATATGTTTTAGCATCCATAAGTTATCATTTTGATTGTAGAACTCTATGGAGTTCTCTGCAAATTTTATATTGTTATCCTAATAAGTTTCTTGATGGAGATTGGAAGACATAGCTGCCAAGACATGCATATCTTTCAAATTTTGACATTGCATGCATCATAGGTTGTGCAACCTGCCACAAATAAGCATAATTAATTTGAAATTCCCGTCTTGTGTGCTCTTACCCTACCCATCTAGGGAATTCAATGATAAGAAAGTGCTATAATTTGTGCATGACTACTAGGTCATTGTCAAGTGATCAAATATTTTCAGTTTGGGGACACTAAAACTTGATACAAACTAGAGGATTATCTAGCAACTACCTAACAAAAGAAGCCTAAAAATCATGTTTCATTGGGCTACCAACAATCTTGAACATAAAGGTGCTTCTAACTAATCATATTAATATTCATTCCAAAAGCCCCTTTGGTTTTCAAAAGGAGAGAGAGATTGTAATCTTTAACCTTTCTAAACCTTTAACAATCAGCAAATTTATTCATCTTGAGACCTATATACTCAATGAATATGGATAGTTTCATACATTTGGTGATGTGAAGTATGCCCCATGTTCCTATCAAGCCTAGATTTCCTAGACTAGGACAATCAAAATTTAACTTCCAGAAAGGGCATTGGGCAAGTGACTACTTTATATGTGGTGCAACTTGGAATCTAGAAAAAGTATATTAACATGGGATAGCCAATCATTATAGTTACATAGCCCAATACTTCATATTAGAACACATGATAATGACCTTGCAAGAGAAAACATATCACTGGATTTGACTGCTTAGTGGATTCTTTTAATTTGTTGCATTCCATTAGATTCACATTGAAACATCCACCAATTCTTCTCCAACCAGATGAGAAATAGCATAAAACCAAAAATAATTGATATAGGAAACAACATTTAAACATACTATATGTCTTGTTCTATTTTACATGTTAAACATGAATATCCAAATTAATCTTCTTCCCTGTTTCTATTCATTCTCACACATTAGCCAAACATTCACTCAACAAAAACATTGATCTTTAATCTGACCTGAGCAACTTTAATCAAGGAATAAAGGTAAAGGCATATAATGTCTTAAATATGAAATCCAACTACCCAAATTGTAGCCTATCAAGATATTGAACTTGTAAAATCAGCATTTTCCAAGGAAAAATTACCTTCTAGAGTGGCATATTGGATTCCTTATCGAAGATTTGTTCCCAAAATGAAAAGCATGAACTTTAGCTATTTTGATTGTAATGTCAAGAAATTTATAGCAAAGGCAATCAAAATTGATACATAGTTATTGTGTATCACATCACTTACCACACTTTTTCTTAGAGTTAATTTCAACAATGATACGATGAAAGTACCAATAAAACCCACTTTACTAATAAGTAACCAGATGGTAATATTAATAATATTATTCTCATCCAAGTAGTGCAAAGTAGAAAATGTGAGTTGTATAAAGTTTGAGATCGTATTAGAGCACTACTATATTGTTAATCACAAGTAAATTACAAACCTCCATATGAGGTAGAAGGCTTGTGTCAGCTGCTCGTGCAATTCGAATAAATGAAGTGCAAATCTACAACCTCTCTCGATTCATGGACACTACCATAAGATCTTGAGTATGACCCTGAGCATACCCAACACAATAGTCTATTTAATCTTGGTTGAAGCTGGGAAAGAATAACACATATTTTAATTTTGAGCTTTGCATAAGAAAAATTAACTCATACTTTAAAAGCTTCACAAATGTGTGAATCATTAAAAGATGTAAATAAAGAGAGTCCAAACGTCACCTTCTAAATTACTAGAAGTGACTTCAAAAGATCAAAGAGTTTATTAATTACACTACCTACTACTTCTGGAAAATGCTTTAGATATGGCCCCATTGCATCTAAAATCCTCCCAATAATTTCTACTTGTGCAGGTTCTTTCCAGTTTAGAGAACACAACCGCTACAATATGCCTGAAAGCCAAAAAACAAATAAACATTGTATTTGATATAATAGTTAAAGGCCTACAAAAAAAATAGGTTTATCACTTTATTTGGAATGTGCAAATGACCTCCAAGAATTTGGTATGCAATTTATGATGCACAACAAGAGATGAAATCTTTACAACATATGATCCCCCATCAGAAATTTCACTTATTGTTGTATCCAATGCAAGTTGAGTGCCTTCTAAGACTGGAAGATCCTATAAAGACAACGCTGCAACTCAAGAATATCTATTTCTATAGGAAAGGTGTATAGGAAGAAAACAGTATAACACACACTCTATCCACTATACATTGCTAAAACCTCTAAGAAAATTAAATATTCCTTATCAAGAATGTAAAATATGTAACTCCATGATCAATTCTTGCTCTATATATTCCTGCAATAGATAAGAGTTTTATATCCACATTTTACCTGAGAAGGAATTGATCCAAGTAAATATAAATTTATCAGTCCTTCAATTCTTTGAGAAATCCTTGAAGCAACTATTACTGGTTGTTGAGAACCAATAATGTGAATAAGCTCAATTTGGATGACACAAATGAAACTCACATTACTAGAAGGTTGAATAAGATGTGAGCATAAAAGTTGAATTTATAAACATATAAATTTTAAATTGATCAATTATTTGAATTGCCTTTTTTATGTTTTGCAAGGTCATGTAGCAATTGCAATGCAAGCTATCATTCATTATCAATTTACAAGTGCAAACTCTCCCTTATGGCTATCAATATTAGTGATCTCTTAGCATTAACAATAAAGGTTGTGGAGTATGGTCAGAGTAATTTGTCTTAACTGAAATATCAAGTTACAAAAAAATTTGCATAATGAGAATAATTCTAGAAGTTCAACTAAGTTGTTGAGGCTATATTTCATAATGATGCAAAATTAATTTCTAGTTCCCTGATATTAGAAGACAACATGTAACTTCTGTTGATACCGAAACAAGAGCTTATAATGCAAAAAAATATTTGTCTCTATGGTAATGTAATGTCTCCATTTTTACACAATATGGTTTTGTGAGATTTTTGCCAACTTCTAAGTTTTCCTGTAAGCCTATTGGTGTGTTGGAGAGAACTCCATCCTTCTTTGAAGATCCAGGTTCATTTTTATTTGGCATTTTCTATTTATGTTGAGCTCAGTTGGTGATTTGGATTGCAAAGATGTTTTTTGAAGCATTTTCAAGCGCTTTGAGTGTTATCCAAACTTCTTGGAGAGCACATATATTTTTATAAACTTCTCAAGTTGGCACCATTCTTCATCCCACTACCTCAATTTCATCTTGACATTATCAAAATTGGATTTTGAAACCTTGGCAGTGCTTCTGCAACTTAGGTGGAGTATTTAAAATATACACTTTAGTTTATAATATTAAATGTTAAAATATTTGCTAAGTGTTATATTTTATTGAATTGAATTTTGCATGTAATGAATTATTTAATTTGAAAAATAAAAAAACTCTTTTTCAAAAAAGCTACAAAAGCAAGTTTGGTGCTCTCATTTCTCATATGCAGAAATGAGAAGAGTACACATTACAAGACGTTGGATTGAACTTGTGAGTTCTTCCAAGATCAATTGAGATAAAAAAGCCCTCTTTTGGTTACTAGTTTCAGATTTGAAAGATGATCCCTAGCTAGTTGGAGTGATTCCATATAGGGGACACCATTGTTATTCACATAGTTTCAAGAACAGAAGATTTTTTGAAGTATTTTGATTGTAATTTTTGGGGTTCGTATTTGGAGTTTATTGCAGAGTTTTGGTTATGTTATTTTAAGGGGTTTTTAGAGTTGAGTTTTCTAGTTGTACATATGTGTTTCCCATGATGCCCTAGTTGGCTATACCACCCTTTATGCAAGGAAAATCAAGATGGGCCTTCAAAATATTTTCAACTCTGATTTGACTAGATTAGAAGATTATTTGCATTGATTTGGAGATGACAAAAATTCCAAGGAGAGGTCATACATATTGCAAGAGCCCTAGAAACTATGGCATTAGAATAAGAAGAGGAATCACTTCCCATTTTGAATGAATTCACCTTGTTGGTTGGCATCCAAGTTTGGGAAGGGGATTCATTGAGTTTTTTGCATGAGTTTTTTGGAGTTTAAGGGTGAATTTTAGGGGCCATACACATGCACTTAGTTGGCTATACCACACTGGTATCTTTTGTGCATTATTGGTTATGATTTGTGCATTTCCTATTGGACTTATATAGTTGTTTGATAGAGTTGGGTGGTTTAGAAATCTACTAGATGTTATTGAGTACATTGTTGTTTACGAATATAACTTCTACACAATAGTTCTAGAAATAATCATTCATTAACATCAAACCTGAAATCCACCTTTCCTGGTCATTTTGAGGGTGATTTGTGTTGCTGGTTTTTAATGTTGTTGTTTTCTATTGCTGGGTGGTGTTACCTGCAAGCTTGAAAGGATTATGGTGTTCTTTATGGTAGATTTGATCTTGCACAATCATATTTCAGACCTATAACTCACTATTACCTTGCTTGTCAGCAAGTGTTGGAGGTTGTTTGAAGCATATGTTGCTATTGCTACCATTGGTTGGTAGTTTATGATGGTTGGAAGAAGTGTTTGATGGAATTTATTGGCTGCCAAGACCTACAATTTCTACACAATTGACCTGCAACAACATCTACAACAGTTTGAATTGAGTTTTCAGGCCTAACTTGATTATACTAGCTCATGAACTCAAGGTATTTACATTGTGCTTGCATATTATGTATTGAAATAATGTATTAAGGAATTTGGGTAATGGTTCTACTAGTGCATAGTTGTAACAACATGTTATACATTATATCAGCTCTTATGTCAAAGATGGGGAAGTAGGCGGGGGGAGCGGGCGCAGGATGGGGGAGTTAAGGGCCTAAGTTTGGGGACAACATAGGGACAGTGGGGGGACAACAACACAAGGGTGGCAAGGTGGCACAAATACATATACTACTTGAAAAACTAATTATGAAAAGATGTGTAAGAAATAAGTATAAGAATTGAAAATAAAACTTTGGCATACTAAGTAAAGTTTGAACTAATAAACATTAAAAACATGGCAATGATTGCATTGAACATTAACAATGGTGGTTGGAGGTTTGGGGTCAAGGGATAATGCTCCTTGTGGGGGTCTAAGAGTAGAGCCCCCAATGAGGTCAAAGGATAGCACCCCTTGATGGGTCTAGGGGTAGAGTCCCTAGTGGGGTCAAGGGGCAACACCCCTTGTGAGTGTCTCCTAAACATCTTGTAGACATCCTAGAGTCCTCAAACTAGGTGGCATCTGAAACGTCACTTAAACTTGGGTGGCGGTGATGGGACATTTCCCCAAAATCCCCATGTCCCAAAGACGTAATTTTTTCTAGAGGGATGCATCCCTATGGAACACTACTTTGAACATATAGTCGACAAGTTCATGGTTGGGGGAAACTTTATTTTGGATCATAATATAAACCTAATGGAAACCTAAAAATTTTATGTCCCAACACAGTGGCTGCACAAATTGAACACTACCATAAACCATAATTCTTTCAATTTTTCCACTTAATGAACATAACGTGTGAATCAACTATAAAGAAACTACAAGCTTGATTATGGCATATATATGATCCCTAACATTCAACGAGTCAGATAATATATTAATATCCAAGATTTCCTTTCATTACTTTTGATACATACACTTACTTATTCTAATCAACATGTTGCTTGTACTCTTGCCAAGTCTGCTTCTTGTCATCCTAGTATACACATTCCTCCCTACTGGGAAGAGAATTTTAGGCCAATGACAGACATATTCAATTATATGCACACCAGATTGCTGCCAACATCCAAGTGTAATTAGCCTTGGAATTGTAGTAGATCCATCAATTTTAAGATCCATTAGTTTGTAAAAATTTAATAAAAGAAATATTTTTCCGTGGTTTTCTCCCTTAGGGGTTTTCCGTGTAATTCATGTGTTCCTGCATCATGCGTGTGTAGCTTGCTTGATGTTTCTAAAGTTGTATTTTCAAATTTGAAATAAGTGTTAACTTTAGCCCAATACTTATTCACCCTCTTCTCAATATTAGCATGTGATATTTAGAATTTACATTCTCTAAGTTCTAAAGCAATTCTAAATTTCTATTTTTACTTTGTTAAATCATAATAAAATGCATTTCATTTAAAACTAGTAAATCCTTATGTAAAAGGGGATAAAAATCATTTAACTAATGCACTATAGCTAAATCATAATTTCCCCTTTTACAGTTAACAATGTCAAAATTAGGCAAAACCACATCATGCAAACAATTAAAGTTGATAAGGACCAACCTACATAAGAAATAGACAAAAGTCATTGAAAATGGAATTTTTTAATAAGTATTATACTCTATGGAATGAAAGGAGTTTGCATTGAAAAACCTATCAAACTAGATCAAACTAGGTTTGATTTGGTAAATGTTGGCCATAAAAGTGAGCACACAACAAATATTAAGACATGCAAAATGCATCCTAATATGATGACATCTGTTAAAATTAAAACACAAATAAAGAACATTCTAAAAAAAATTCACTACTTTTTCCCATTGAATTTTTCAATACTCCAGCATTCTGTAGCTATATTTTTAGTGATTGTAAAGATCCTTCTCGAGAAAAAAGAGTAAAGCTAGGTAGCTTGGGATTTTCTCAAGAAGTTGGGTAACCAATTTGCAAAGTTTTTGTGTAAGAGTGGATTGAAGAGAAATCCAATCCATAAGAATCTACCATCAAAGACTTTACTCTAGATTTGGGTATGGTTTTGTAGATATCTCTATTATATCCTAGGTTTCAAACCCTATAAGGATGAGACTAGTAGAGCTTCACTTTTTTTTAAGTATGGCTAGCAATGTTTCTAAAAGCTCCCATTGGCACAAGTTATATGTTATTGCTACTTTTCCCACAAAGCAACCCCATACCAATATAGGTTGTTGGTCTCTAGCTTAAAAGCACACAATGGAAAGCCTTTTGTAAATATTCTATCACATGTGCATGAGAAAAACAAAAAATATCACTAACACTCATACCAAGGAACACAGTCAACTATATTTTCTACTAGCCTATGTAAACATAGGCCCAAATAATAACTATAAAACTGATTAACATCAACAAACCAGGAAAAACATAGTACAATACACAGTGAAATGGTTGAAGAAGATTATATGGATCTAGCTTTTTATTACATTCAATCCAACAATGTACAATAGAGTTGTTTGCAATAAACAACCTCATATTTATGCTTGGAGTTTCTAAACTCTAGAACCTTCTAGCTTTCTGGAAGATTCTACATTCTTTTTTTTATTCCAATAATTGAAAATGTTCCAGTTTTGTGGAAAAATCTAGATTATTTAGAGGACTCAAAAAATCTTGTTTTCTTTTGAGACAATCTTATTTCTCCTTAACAGCCTAGCCCCTCTAATATCTAATGTATGAAGACAATTGAAATTCTGATTAGATGGTTACTACTTCAATGTGTTTTCCTTTTGGAATATTTATCTTAATATCAATATGTTAATCTTTTTTATTTTACCAAAAAAATTGAACATTGTGATATTCATAAACCCTGATTCCAATGCCTAAATATCAAATATAAAACTCAAATGAACAATAAAATTTTCACTGTTAAGTGAGCCTATGCTCAAAAAAAAATTAAATAAGCCTAATTTGCATCATGAATCACCAAACAAAAAGTGAAATTTACTCACAATTTTTTGGAAATCTCTTTATTCATCTTATTGAACATAGCTACAATGCCACTTTTATTAACAAACAAACAAAACCTTTCGGACCTTCTTCAACCCCAAGATTTGATGATTTTACAATAAGATGTGGTCATATAATTTACAAAATAGATTCAATATAGCGAGCAAGTGTATTATGTTATTCATCAGGGTTGAGTTCCTCAGCCTAAAGATTGAATGCATTAATGAGCTATTCCTATCTATCAACATTAAACCTAAAGGGCCTTGCACATGGATAAGTTGAACCCCAACTGGTGATAAGTTCTCTATGTTTATTATCTGGCATAAGTGTTTGATGATTGAGAAAACTAAACATTTACATAGAGGATTACTTCCTACTATTTATTCTATATTTTTATCCCTTTAAAGCATTATTATATCAATAAACAAAAGATTCCATTCCTAATGTAATATACTAAGTATCCTATTTCCCATTGCATCAACTATATTCTATTGAATTGAATATAATTCAATGTTAATAGGGTATTCAAGATTAGCATGAGTATACTAATTAATGCTTTCCAGATTCCATGGTAACACTAAATTATAAAAGCATTACCTTTTAATGTACACATTTGTTCAACTACAACCATTTTCATGCCTCATTATGTATGACAAGATACAGTTGGAGTGCCTTAACCTGAATGCTCAAAAAACTTAAATTTATCTTTTGTTTTCATTGAAAAGATTTCACAGAGCTATCAAATTAAATTAGTACTCAACAATAACTACAAGTTATCCTTGAGAATTCATCAAGGTTTTTTGTATTCTACACAAAAAAAATGAAATAAATTAAAAAAAACCTATTTGAACCCATAAAGAAAGAGGAAATGGAGATTATGGTTTGCAAAGGAATACAACTTCAAGAATAAAGGATAAAATGGTAGCTCTAGTGTCTAACCCTAATATTATGGCTGAAATTGCTATGGTGGTGCAGCGATTCATAGCTCATACTCCATGATAAAAGGCTTCTTCTGGCAGAAACATGGGCTGTGCTATGAATTTCACTTCTTCGATTTAGCGAGTTGTAGCCTCAAAATAATGTTTCAACCAGGGTTTAGAGTATGTTTATTAAAATGAAAATTACTAGTGGTAAACTAAAAATTATGGCGCCCATTATTCAATTTTTTTTTGAAATGGAATGTTAATAATATAATATAATATAAATATAATATTATATTATATATATTATAATATTATAATATATTATATTATAAATATTATATTATATTATATTATAAATATTATTAATAGAATATAATATAATAATATTATATTATAGATGATAGATAATTCATGAATCAACTTCATCCACAAAGAAGGGAGCTATAAGTAATAAGTAATGAAACTCTAAATTTCATTGAAAGTTTGATCTTGGCTTAGGATGAATGTTGGCAGCATGCTTAACACATGCAAGTTGGACAGGAAGTGGTGTTTCCAATGGTGAACGGGTGAGTAATGCATACAAGAACCTACCCTTGGGAGGGGAACAAGCTTAGGTAGGGGTCCCATGAGGGGGGATAAAACTCTATGGATTATGATCAAATTCAAAAGAAAAAAGAATAGAGGAGTAATAATGATTTATTTATTCTTTTTTATTTGTCTAACATTAGTCATTTATTTATTCATTTAGTTTTGATTTTACCTGATGACCGAGTTAGTCACTTATAAATGACCAAATTAGTCATTTATTTGCAATATTCTACTAGTGTTAGTCACTTGACTAAAATTTTTAGTCATGTGACTAAAATTTTTAGTCATGTAGTCATTTATTTGCCAAATTCTACTAGTGTTCCCTATCATTTTGCATTGTTTTGGGATATATTGTTCCCTCATCAACAACGCTCCACCCATCATTAATCTATTTTGGTTTGTAGCTTGACTGGGGCAACATCACATTTTTCCTAGAATCCATTTGTGCTTGCTTACTTCTCATCTTCTCCTTTCATTATCACTTCCTCCTCCCATTCCATATTTTATCCATCATTTTGCATCACCTTCCCCATCTACTCTCGTATCACCTCATCCATTTCAAGAGCACACCCATGTTCTCTTGAACCCACATGTCCTCTTGAGGGGGCATCCTCAATCCCTAATATTCATTCCCATAATCTTTCCACATAGTCACTCCTCTGAATGATTAGGTCATCTTTCACACTCTAACCATCTTCTTATAGTTTCTATATTTTAATATTCTTTCAAATGATGTTACTTCATATCACCATCTTAGAGAGGGGCAAAATGTAGACATTAAAAATTGACCACTTTAGTTTGGTCAATTTACCCCCAATTCAACTAATGCCATCTCCTCTATATTAATTAAATAATACGCCATTATTTAATTAATATTCATTATCCCTTATCCATTCATCCTAATTTATTTATTCTATCATCTTTAAATCCTCACCTAAAGTAACTAATTACCTTTAATTATTTACTCCCATCCCTTATCCCTTTTCCTCTAAAAAATTAAATAAATAATCTATTTATTTAATTCCCCTCATGTCACATCCTCAATAACATTTTTCTAATCTTGATTAATTTGCATAATCCTAGATTAAGGATGTGCACATTCCTAATCCTTGATTAGGGAGGTGTCACATCCTCCATAAAATATAGGTGGATCATTTATCCTCATTACCCACATAATCATTTTCCTAATCCCTCACTTACACAACCTAATCATTAATTAGCTATCCTAACCTACCCTTTGGTCAACTCTCCCCATCCCCCAAGGAATTTATAATTACTTTTTGTCTTTCAAAGGTCCTTTTGAGGAAATTTTAATTCCTCTCCCATCCCCCAAGGAATATTAAATTCCTTTAATCCCATACATGCACATTAAAAAGGAATTTTTAGTTCCTTTGGTCAACTCTTGATCTCAACCCTTGATCTTACTCCCCCTTTCAATCTCCACCATCCATTCCTATCTCCCTTGCTAAATGGCTAACACTTAGCCATTATTTGCATTCTCAAGCATTCAACCCTTCTCAACCAAGATCTACCACATCCATCCCAATCTTTCAATCTCCATAGCCAAATCCTTGCAACCATAGCCATCTTGCATCCATTTTGTGACAAAATCAAGCTACAACAAGCAGTTATACTGCCAAAATCAATATCAAGCACACATATCAAGCCGTCAAAAAGGGTCAATAAATCCATCAAGCTCAAATAGGGTTAAAATTTGTTTTATTGTCATTTTAAGTTTGAGTTTCATCTTTAGCCCAATCTTGAGTGTTGTCTTTGGTTTTTTATCTCTTGCTTGAGTTTATTTCTTTCTTTTTATATGGGATAAAAATATTTCCCACAATTATTATCAAGGCATTCAAGAGCAGAATTATTAGAGATTTATTATAGAAATCAAGTTCTATTCAACATGTCAAAGTCTTCTTGCATCATGCATGTTTTCGAAGCTAACATTGTGATGTAGGTTTCAAGATCAAGTTAAAACATTCAAAGAATTATTCAAGCATCAAGATCCATGTCCATTGAAGTCATTTCATGCAAGTTGTAAACCTTCCAAGGTCTCCATTACAAAAAGTTCATTGAAGGGTTTGTCTATTGGTAACACAACATTCTTCATTCTGCATTCCCTCTTTCATGCTTTATTTCAATTCAACATTTAATTACAAAAATGATATTTGACTAAGGAAAACACCGATTCACTAAAAAAATTAAAAAATCCCTCTTGTATGTATGTTGAAAATTTAGGTTGAATAGGACTGAAGACCTCTTGAAGTGTAAAATTGGAAAAGTTTTCAAAGTTGCCAAAGTTTTTTTCAAATCACATAATCTAACCCACACATCTAATTTTTGACTTTTTGAAACTGAAAGCTGGAAAAATTAAAAGCTACAAATGAACATCAGAGGATTCTGAATGATTCCTAAAAACCCTAAAAATAGATCCATTTGGCGATATGATTTAGCCTCCATTAATTAATGATTTCATATGTCGGCTTGTTGTGGTGTAGTTTCAGGATATTAAGCATAGATAAGTATAAATACAAGGTTCCTTCACTCATTTTTCAATCAATAATTTTGTGAGAGCATTCCTAATAGCATAATTGAGTCCACAAGAGGATTCAAGAGAAAACCATCAAGCATTTGGAGTCATCATCAAGATTAAAGGATCATATCAAGGATATTCTTGCATCATGTGTGTTTTTGAGCTAACAATTGTGATGTAGGGTTTTGATTCAAGCAAGCAATTCATGTCAAGTTCTATCAAGCATTCAAGCATTTCAAGATCTACATTCAAGCTAGCCATTTCAGACAAGTTTGTAGACTCCATAATAATGGTTTGGTGAGTTGTAAAATTGCATGTTGTTCATTCATCATTTCCCTTCAATATTCTATTTCATTTCAAGGTTTAATTACCAACAAGGGATTTGTGTTGGAGGAATGAAGAAGAATGGCTAACTATAAAAAAAAAATTGTTGTCATTGATGTCACCATGTTATACAAGTTGTGACTACTAATCTAAGTTAGTGTTTGATCCATCATTTTGGTCTAGTATGTGAATCGGTATACAGGTTACACCCTCCAGTATTTTGGTTTGCAATTCTCTATGATTGATAGCCGATGCTTGCACGTTCAGGAAATAGTTTATGGTTGTTGAAAGAATTTTTTTTAGAATCTCTTGTGCTCCGGTACTCGTATGGTGTATCGACATTATTCTGTTGATTACTTTTTCTATTAAGTATATTTCTAGCCGACTTCATGACTAAGCAGTGATATATGGTGAATTAATTTTTGTTACACAGATATATGTGTGACCTATCTTAGTTCCATGCCAAAACAATAAAGTGTGCTACACGTTTCAATTTATTTTCTGGAAATATTTTTCTGACTGCTTGAAGCTGACTATTAGTGTTTTTGGTAAACAAGGATTGCATCTAATTGGGTCAAACTAATTGATGCTTGTGAATGGATCGAATATAAATGTTGAAAAGTTTTGAATATTGGAAAGCAAAGAAGAAGAAGAAAAATTAGTAGTGTTTGCGAAGCTATGAGTGCAAAAAGTGTGGAAATGATGAATTGCATTAAGTTAGATTATTAAGCATCACTAGAACTAAATAAGCATTTAATAGGTGTATATTATCAATTTATTTTGTGGCTATAAGCCATTATTTCATTGTAATTTTGTAGGCAATGAGCCTCCTTGTAAGTAGTGAAATTTAGTATCTAGACAGTGAGTCCTATTCTGGGTAGTGAGCCCTATGGCAGTGAGCTTAAATATTCAATTTTGGAACTAATTTATATTGTTAGTTAATCTTAACCATGGTTTGTTCCTTATTAGGTTTTCCATGTAAAATCTAGTGTTCATTGTGTTGATTTTGCTTTCTGTTATTTTCATTTCATGTTCATACTTAATAATAGAACAGTGTGGTTGTGAATTTTATAAGTGTTGAAGTTTTTTGTTTGAATTTGGTGACAATTGATTCACCCCCCTCTCAGTTATCCTGTACCTTTTAAAATTTTGACCAAGGAAAACCCCCATTCAATGGAAATCAACAAATTATTCCTCTCTTGCATGTTTTGTTTGTAGATTTAGGTTGAAGAATTGAAGATCATTTGGAGTGAAAAGTTACAAAGTTGCATTGAAAATTTTTCACCTTCACAGAAACTCACCTACAGGAAGATCTAGAAATATCAAAACCTGAACTTAGAGAAGGATAAAGTGTAGACATTGATCCTTAGGATCACTTTCAGAGATTTTAGAAATTCAAATCAAGACTAAGTTGCCACCTAGGGAATCTTAGTCCTCCAAGTGGAATTTTGTAGAGATTCCTTTGGATTTTGTTCTAACATCCAAAGATTTCACATTTCCACTGAAAAATAGTAGCAAGACTAAGTCAATAGTAAGGGCATCTTAGTCCTCCCTAGCATATTTTGACAACATTTGTGGATTTCCAGAATCGTCATCGCATTTCTAGACTTCCTAGGTACACATGCCCTAACTTGCTATTGCTTAATTCCACCATTTCCATTCATTATTTGGCTTGCATTACTAGGTTTTGTAAGTTGAATGTTAAAGTGTATTTTCCAATATTTTGCTTGGTGGTGAACCCATCAAATCCTAAAATAATCCCCCTTCCTAGGCCTCCATTGATTAGAATTGACTCACCTTTGAGGTTGATAGTCAATCCAATTCAAGATCCTAGGACATATTTGAGTGACAATTGGAAAATAGTGGTACATCACCACCACATTTTTCTTATTTTTCATTTTGGTGAACCCAAAATTTTAGAACATTTATTCTTTTTTTTGATTTGGAGTCCATTAAAATCCTTGATCTAGGTTGCATTCATTCTTGCATTGCTTCTTACATTAGTGAAATTGCATCTAGGGTTTCTTACATTTGCATTAGTGAAAGTGCATATAGGTTGCAGTTTTTCTTTCTTGTATCATTTGATCTAATTGAAAAACTGAAAAGTGCATTGTCAATCATCCTAATTGTATTTAGAAAAATTGTTATTGCATTCAAAATTGAAAAAAATACATTCAAATTTGCATCCAATTGGTTGTCATTAGTTACTTTTTCTTGCATTCATTTTGTCCAATTTTATGTTTCTAAACATCAGGTCCCTAACTAGGAAACTTGGGAACACTGTAAACAATCCAGATTTTGCTATTTTCTTTGAAAAAAAAACATCTACTGGGACTAAAATGCCTCTTCTAGCATCTTAGTCCTTCTCTGGGTTTTTTGCTCAAAAACCCTGTCTATGATGTTTGCTTCCTGTTCCAGTCCATGGAACCTTAGAATTCCTCCAGTGGGACCAAGACACTCTTACTGGCACCTTAGTCCCTATTTACTTTGACTTTCCATTTTTTCAGGACTTGAAATTGCTTGTTTGTGCTTCTGTTTGTTGCTTTCTATTTTTTGTTACAATTTATAGAGTTCTTGTTATTTCAATTTCTTTTATGTCAAGTTTAATTGTAAGCATGGAATATTGTGTTCATTACACTTTCTTTGGTTTATCCCTTGCATGAGTTGTACTAATTGGTGTCCTACTATCAATATTGTGGTGATAAAAAGTGTGAGACTCATGGCATCCCATGATAAAACACTCATTGTGGATCTTGGGTTATCTAGCACTCTTACTCCTAATGTTGGTAATAGTTCACTAGGTATGGACTATACCTTTGATACCTCTTTTTCTATGCCTACCTTACCTACAATAGTTATGCCAAGTGTTCAAACAATGGTTGATCATATCCCTCAAGAAAATGTAATGAAAATTCATGAAGACTTAGCCCATTTGCAAGATAGCATGAGTATTGAAAACATTTCCAACACTACTATACCTACCATAAGTAGTCTTCACCACATGATGAAAAGTGCTGAAGGACTGGAAGTTGTGTGTAACTTAGCTCAAATCTTTTGAAAACACCTTCCTTCCACCACCAATGGTGTTCAAGCTTCAAACAATGTGCAAAGCCAAGGATGAAATCAAAATCCTCCCCATTGAACCATACCCTCTATTCCCACCTATACCAATCCTCAAGTGACCAAAATGATGCAACCAACTAGCAATATATTTCCTACCTCACACATTTCCACTAGTGCTCCTTATACCTATGTGGCATCTAACCTTATATTTCCTATTGTAAGCAATCCATTCACTTGTCCTCCCAACACAGACACACCACCACCATATTCACCTCCATATGAAAATTCACACAATGACCCTATCATTAACCACCTTTTACAAAGCCTTTCATCCATTCAATGTCAAGTTTCCACTATAAATCAAAATAAAAATGGTCCACCTTCTACTATGTCAAAAGTAACCCATTATTCTTGGATATATTAAGAACTCCAGTGCCACAAGGTATAGAGATCCCTAGATTTGATAAATATGGAGGAAAGGGAGATCCTACTAATAACATTAATGCCTTTACTACTTTATGTAGTGACTTTATCCTTGAGGACAAACTTTTGGCTAAGATTTTTCCCCGATCCTTGAAAAATGTTTCCTTGTAATGGTTTTTTGAATTACCGAATAACTCAGTTCATTCATTTAATGCACTTTTTGAAGCCTTTATTAACCATTTCCAAGTGCATATGGTTCCTAAAATGACATTAGCTAATTTGATGAGAAGTAAAAAAAATGACGATGAAAAAGTCATTGACTTTTTTTCACGTTACCAATTGCTTTATTCCCAAATCAGTGTGAAGATTCCCGATTCTCACCTTCAAAAGATGTTCATAGAAAATTTTCAAAGTAAGATATGATACAAGCTTACCATCATGAAATTCCCTTCCTTCATGTACTTGTGCACTGCCTTCCAAGATCATTATAATTCCATAGGTAGTTGTGAACCCAAAACCACCTCTACCCATCCTAAAAAGTTTGAACCTTCAAGCCAAAACATCTACCAACCTTTTAGAAGACAAAATAAAATTTTCCTTCAACTAAATTCCACCTCTCAATCTACCAAACAAGTTGATACCCAAGTAGCTATTATAAAGAAGAGTAATCCTTATATCTTTGGGGATCCACAAAGACAATTTACTCCCTTACCTAACACACTTCACAATATCATGACTCAACTATTAAACAAGAACATGCTTACCTTACCTCCCATTTGACCTCTCAACCCTAGCAAGCCATTACCTTCAAGATTTATACACAATGCCTATTGTGCTTATTGCCAACAAAAAGTAAATGATATAGAACATTGCAAGCATCTTAAATATCTTGTGCAAGACCTCATTGATTCTAATCATATTGAAATTGGAGGTGTGAATGACAAAGGTAATAAACTTGTATGTAGCTCCTCCTAACCAAAACTTACAAATATTTACCAATCCCATGCCTAACCACAATATTTCATTTTTTAAGGCTAGTGAAACTAAGCCTGATGTGATGAGCGTTGACATGGATGATGATAACACAAACAATAATGAACAAAATCCTATGGATGGTGATAAAAAAAATCGTATGGATAATAATGAACAAATTCCTATTAGTACAATGATAGGATTTATTGAAATCAAGCCTCGTAAACAACAAACCATAATGCCCATTGCCATTACTTTTTGTTCAAAAGAAACAATAAAAAATGCACCTGATGGTCCTCTTTACATAGCCAACAAAATCAATGACAGACCCACTCCTGGGATTCTAATTGATCACATTTGTGGAGAGAATGTTATCATAGAAGAAATCTTATATGTGTATGAACTCATTGAAGATAGATATGATAAACTAAAAGCATGGATTAAAACACATGATGGTTTTTCTCATGCTATGATTGGATCGATCACACTCCCTTTAAAAGTAGGAACAAAGAAATCAAACGTATCATTCTCCATCATCTCTAATTCAGATGAATTTCATGTGAAGTTAGGCTACAAATGGCTTAGCTCCATGAATGTGGTACCATCCATTGTCCATAAGTGCTTAAAGTTTCCAGTTAGCAATTAAATATTCACTATGAACCATAGTGGCTTTATAACTTCGTCTTCCCGTGGAAATTTTCCTTAGAATATTTTTGGCCTAAGCTCATGGAACCTATAAGACTCCATGAGGAATTCCTTTTCCTATCCTACCAAAAGTTCAAAGAAAATTTCATATCCAAGTTATCCCTAGAAAATTTTCCTCCGCCTATGATTCAACCTTCACCCCTTGAAGAAAATAACATTCTAACTAACCAAGACCCATTGATAAAAAACCACTTTCCTATTTCCTACAAAAGGCCAAGATAGAACCAAACAAGTCCTAATCTGCCTCCTAAACAAATTTATAAAGACAAAGAGAAAATGGTTGAAAAACCTCCCATGGTTTCTTCTGTTCTTCCCTCGCAAGAAGAAAAGGAACCTATGGTTGAAAAACTTGCTCCTACACAAATGCAACTTGAAAATGGTAATAAAAGAAATAGAAATGCTAGAGAGCATAGGTGTAGATGTTGTGCTATTGCTTGAAATATGAACAACATGGAAAATAAAAATTTGAACTTGACAAAATCAATAAACGATGAGACTCCTCCCTTACTAGAACCAACAAATCCTATGTCTCCAACACAACAAGGACCAACACCTATGTATATTATTATTTTTCCTCGTGTTGTGGTTAACTTGGATAATCATGAATAAATTACAAAGATTGAAGAGGAAGTGCATAATGAGTTGAATTTGTTATTTTACTCTTCCATGAGCTTAAACGAAAACAACCATGGTGATCCTCCTAATCAAGTGACACACCACATGTTGAACTTGGTGATTCTCCTAGTTCACTGCTTGATGTTGTCCCTCTCGCTAGTGATCTACATTCTGCCTATACTGAAAAAGATTGGGATGTGGATGACATGTTGGATGGTTGACTTGCATGTGCTTTACTAGTATTTTTTGTTTCCTCTTTTTCTTTCTGTTTGGTTGATTACATGTGTGTAATGTGATCCCTCGTGATGTTATATTTGATATTTCCTCTCTATGTGCATTCCTCTATTTGTACTTTCATTCTACTATATGTTGTAAGATTTTTGCCCTTTCTTTGTTCTTTACCTTTCATTTTTCATTATCTTTTCTTTTCCTTTCATTTTTTTCTTTTTTTTTTCCTTTTGGGGATGATGCAAGTTGTCGAGACACCCTATGCCTCTTCCATGTTGACCCAAAATATTTTTCATTATCTTTTCTTTTCCTTTCATTTTTTTTTTGTGTTTCCCTTTTGGGGATGACATAAGGAGTCAAGAGACCCTATGTCTCTTCAATGTTGACCCAAAAGGTTTTTCATTTTTTTTTTTGCTCTCTTTGTGTGATTCTTCTAATTCTATGTGTGTTTGGGGAATGATGACAATTCCGAGCTCTCTAATATCATTGTAGCAAAGACACATACTGACCCCAAATCCATAGATCCCTTATGTGTTTCTAGGGGGTAATCCTCTTTTCCTTTTTCATGTTTTGGATACTTTAAAGTATTTGCTCACAATAGGGTGCTTAGCAATTTCTTTAAAGTGGGCGCATACATTGGATTTTTTTTGGCATGATTTCATTTGCATGTATTTCATGTTCCTTGATATGATTTTCTTACTTCATGTGATGTGTTTTTCTCTTTGTGGTGAGATTGGGAGTAATGTCCTTCAAGAGCTCGATCTATCTTAACATATTATATTCCTCTTAGTGGTGATGTGATGCACTACATTCCATAAGTTGTGAATATTTTATCCTTTGATTGGTCCTCTCTTGGAGACATTAGGAATGATGTCCCTAAGATTAAGAACTCACATGAACTAAGAAAAATTCCTTCAAATATCCCTCTTTCTTGTTTCATTTTTCTTTTTGTACCTTTTTAAATTCATGGAGGTATGGCTTTGATATTGTACCCTGGAGCTCACCTAGTGAACAACTAGCTTCACTAGCCCTTATGAACATGCTTTTTTTCCTTTGTGTACCTTATTAAAGTCATGGAGGCTTAGCTTTGATATGGTTTGCTAGGGCTCACCTAGTGAACAACTAGCTTCATTGGCCCTTGTGAGTGTGCATTTTTCCTTTTGTCCTTATCATAGTCGTGGGGGCATGACTTTGATATGGACCTCTTGAGGCTCACCTAGTGGACAACTAGCTTCACTAGCCCTTGTAAGCATTTTTTTTTTTCATAGTGGACAATGTGTTCCACTTGTAAACCTATTTTGGACAAATAGCCTAGACTGAGTCCACAACTCATTGGATGGATAGCCGAAGCTTTGACCCATTTCATTTTTATTTTCTTTTTCTTTTTTTCCTTTTTCCTTTTCTATCTTTGATGGTGTATGTTTGTGATCTAGTTATGCTTTCATATATCATCCGCAAGTGTGTTCCTTTGTGCCTATGTTGGTTTGTGATAGGATCTTGATCCTTAGAGCTTCGACACCATCTTGGTTATTTCCATCCTATCTTACTAGCATTGGTACATTTGAAACCCTCTTGATTATGTGATTGGATACTTTAGTGTGAGTTTGAAGTGAGTCCATCCTCTCACTAAAGTGTGGGCTAAATCTAGTGTAGGAATGTACATTCCCTTGCATTTTCACACTTGTTTGGGCTTGGCTTTTTTTTTTATCCCTATTAATGTCTTAATCGGTCTTATTTTGCATCCACAAGCCTAATAAATTATATTTTTTTATGGCTAATCCCGACAAACATCAAAGGGGAAATGATAATTTAATGATTATGGCTATGTGTCCCTGATTTTTGGGTCAAGACTAAGATGCCACCTAGGTTTTCTTTGTCCTCCAAAGGTCTTGGGACGCTAATTTCAAGTGCACCTTAAATGGGCCCCTTTTTGTAGTTTGTGCCCAGAGTTTCATGCCTCAGGACTAAGATGCCACCTAGGGTGTCTTAGTCCCCCTTAAGGTATTTTCGTGATTTAATTTCAAATCTTGGTAGGATTTAGTGTCTTTTAATTAATGATTTCATATGTCAGCTTCTTGTGGTGTAATTTTGGGATATTAAACATAGATAAGTTTAAATAGAAGGTTCCTTCATTTATTTTTCATTTAAGAATTTTGTGATAGCTTTCCTAATAGCATAATTGAGTTCACAAGAGAATTCAAGAGAAATTCATCAAGCATTTGGAGTCATCATCAAGATTCAAGCATCATATCAAGGATATTATTGCATCATGTGTGTTTTTGAGCTAACATTTGTGATGTAGGGTTTTGACTCAAGCAAGCATTTTGTTAGAACTATAAAAATTTGATGTTTTCACATGTTGATTTTACTCATAAACTTCTAGATTTGGTCCTGCCGTATGCATTTTCCACTCATATTTTTCAATATTGCCCCTCTAAATCCGTTGGGCCTTGCATATTTTCCATTCTAGTTCATATCGGCATAGGTCTCCTTATGTCTCCCCGACCCACTATGTTTTTCTGCTAATATCCTCTATTTCAGGTGTATCGGCATGACAACATTTGGGTCTCTCTGACCCGTTCTTCTTCTAACAAATGTCTGTTGCCTATCAAAAAGAAATTTCTCTTGTTTCAGCGATTGGAGGTTTCTTCTATTGGCGGTTATCGGCGTATGGCTTTGTGGTTGGGCTAACGTCTTACCAAAGTCATGTATCTCAGTGACAGGTGCACTGTGGGTCTCTTCAGTATGTGTTATGGCTTTTGTGGTAGTGTCTTATTGAATATCACTTGTTTCCCCTACTTTGCATTTTGGTGGCTCATCGATATATATTGAATGTCTTCAGCATAATGTCATGGCAAGTTCAATATGTCTCACCAACTTCACAGATGGTCAATTTGGCGTGATTTCATTCTGGTATCACCAATCAGTAGCAGAAGATTATGGGCATATCGGTATTGGTCGGGCCGGTCATCGTAAGGTCTTAGCGAATACATTTGGGTCTCACTGATGGAACGTAATGTAAGCCTTTGTCGGCATGAGTTTCAGTTTCTCTTGGCGTTCTATGGTGCCAGAATGACTTTCGTCATGGCCTTGCAAATTCTACAAAATGTCTTGCTGAGGGTTTGTGGTTATAGTGACAGTTGATCTTTGTCAGCGTAGGAGTGGCTTTTTCTTAGTGAGTTGAAAATTAATACAATGTGGGACCTTCGGTATAATAATGTATAGTCTACAAGAGGTCCCCCCGACATCGTTTTGTTTTGCTGATAGTTCGGTGTGACCTGTGTGTTTTGGTGTGTGGTCTTGGTAAGGAGCCTCGGTTCTTGCCGAATGGAGTGCAGTGTTGGTTTTATTCAGCAGAACAATTGGGTGGTCACAACGACATGAAGTTATATGAGGACTTTCGGTCGGAGATAACGTAATTGGTATTGGATCTCCCCGATGTTTTGAGGCTATAGCGACAGTAAATGAAATGGGTGTTGTTCGGCGGGAGATCCCCCTATGTCTCAACAAGTGCAAGGCATGTAAGGAAAGGTATCTTGGTGAAACTCAAATTGATCTGTGTAACATCTCACCAACCCGGATAAGCTATAGTGAGTATGAACGATGCCAAAAGAGCACATTGGTATGAGATGTCCTTGTGTCTCTCCGATTTGAAATGAACATTATAGAAATACGAGCTTGGTATGAAAAAGGGTTTTTGATATGATATATCCCCAATGGTCGATAGTCATGGTGAAGGCGGAATACACACGAGATGAAAACATTTGAATTGCCTTTGGCAGGATGATATGTTGTGTCTGGCCGACTGTCTCACAGGTGAAAAATAGAATTTCAAAATCTTGTGGCCGACATGTTGAATGCTTGGAGACCATTGCTGGCTGACTTGAACTGAACCCGAATCTTGTGGAGGGCCGACATGATATTTTATTTTGATATTTTTCTCATGCTAGTGTATAAATAAGCATGTTGTAGTTGTTAATTGCACTAGAAATTAGATTTTTGATATACTGCAAGTAGATACAGTAGAATATAATTATCAGACCAGAGGCTATTATTGCATGATTTCACCATGGAGGTATTTATGAGATTCAGTTGATGTTGCTGCATTTCTCTGGTGTCAATTATCTGTTGAATTGAAATGAAAAATACTACTAAGTTGTCTCCATGAATGATTTTTCTGGTTGTTTAAATTAACATAACAAGTTTATGTTTGATTTATCGATACACATTTGTTGTATTAGTGTGATCAATCAAATAGTTCTTTCAAGCAAAGATTAAATCCTTTTATTGATTAAAGTAATCAGAGAAACTCATTTTGGATTATTGAAGTAGAACTTAGCAATCACATTGTTGCATGTTTATACAAGTTGTAAACAAAACATATGCTAGATAATTTGTGTCTTCTCTAGAAAGTGTTGCTTATCTTCATCTCATGTGACTCTACATACCCAACAAGGCACTAGTCTCTGCACTTTGTCATTTTGAATTCATTCAGCTTCTTTATATCTTTAAATTGAGCATTTAGAATTTAGATTAGAATATTGTCACTGTTTTCATATTGGATTTCATTTGTTCACCTTAAATTGCCATTGTGGACAAATTAATTTTAAAAGATAATTACAAGTCAAGACTGCATTATGTAGAGAGGTACACCCACCCAGGTCTTGTAGCACCCAAAGCGTAGAAGGTTGAATTCTTTCAATCTTGTCTATTACCCTAAAGTGTATCAAGAGATTGGCAGTCTCTTGAGGTATTTTGCCTGAATTTTTGAGAGCTAACAAATTGGCGACTCCGTTGGGGAACAAATAGAATTAAAGCCTTAATCATAGAGTCGGAAATCAGAAACAGACTCTGCTGGGAACTAGAAATATTAGATATTTTTCTCATTTTTTGATAAAAGTGAGTGGCGACTCTGACAAAAGTTTTTGTAGTTATTCATCATCAATGGAAGAAGGTCTCTGTGCAGGTGAGGTCATTCTGGAGCTCCTGCTGATAACAATAAGTGGACCCACAAGAATGACAATGTAGACAAAGGAAAAGGGAAATGTGAGGACATGCATCTGATAGGTAAAGATAAAACATCAAAAGTCCATTGTAAAACATATGATCGCTATGATACCTGGAAGGATAATTCAAGTGCAGAACTGTGTACCCCTGAGGAGCAAATCAATCCATTTTATAATCCTCTGAATTAGGCTAAGCTTGAAGCTAAGAAACAGGCTGAGTTTGAGGCTATACTTGAGCCTGAATGACTCAGAATTCAGCATGAATATGATCAAAGGATGCAGGGTAATCATGAAATTCCTAAAGGAAACCATGAGCTCTCAATTTCTGATGAAGTAAAAGTACAGTTGGAATTACAAGAGAAAAAGATAAAGGAGCTAGAAGCTAAATTAGAGAAAGCTCAAATTGTTGATCAGATAGCTAGTGGCCCAAAGTATGTTCCACCTCACAAGTAAGGTGACCATGGTGCAGGGCCCTCCAATAAACAAAATTCTCCTTACAATCAAATAGGGAATCACCACAAGCAACCAAAGCGTCCACATCACATTCGTGCATAGCATACAGGTATGTATCCACCTCCTGGTCAAAATTATACCCCACATTATAATGCATAGTATAATAATCACATGCCTCAGTATCAACATCTGCCTATCCCTCCCCCTTACCAGCATGCAACCATGATCAGACAGTTTCATTTAGCTGGTTTTCAGTTGTATCCTTACCCTATAGATGGCAGTTGGAGGAATATGGTGCCCAAATTTACAGGGAGTAATGCAATCACAGCTGAAGAACATTTAAGGAGTTTTAATATTTTCATTCAACACATAGATATGCCTTATGAAGATTTACACATGAAGCTGTTCATGATGTCACTTCTTGAAGATGACAGGGATTGGTTCAACAACCTGCCAACATTCTCAACTAATTCTCTCCAAGCATTTTAGGAAAAACTCTTAAAGCAATATGAGAATCAGAATGCTCTAGATGCAGCTCTTCATAAATTAATGAGAATTTAGAAAAATAATAATGATTCAATTTATGATTTCAACTAAAAATTCAACAAACTACATACTAAAGTTCCTCTTGGATCAAGGTTGCTAGATTCTATTGCATTGATTGTTTATTTAAATACTTTTGATCCCAAGATAGGGTATGAACTAAGAAGTAGATCTCCAATAGATTTGGTTGAAGCACAGAAGATTGCATTGACAATTGAAAATAATAGGAAGGCTGCTGGTATAACTAATAAAAGAGACAACCCGAGGCCTCCTTAGCAAAATAATTATCAGTATAGACAAGAGAATACCTACAGAAATGAGAATAGAGGTGAAAGACCAAGGTTGTATGATATGCCTTACAATAGAGACTAGAAAGATGGGAAACCTATAGCAACTAGGCCAAGAAAAAAAGAGACTTCTGATCCACTGAGCAAAAAAGGAACTTACATGGTGAGTAATAATTATTTTTGTGAAGTTTGTAATCAGCCACATTCTCCAGATTATTGTATTGTAGCTCAAAGGATGCAAGAAGAAGGAATGCTGAGGGGAAATAATGGAGAAGATCACACTGTATATTTGACTTCAAATGTTTTTCACCATGTTGAGGAAAGGAACTCATCTTTAGAGGATGAAGGCTATGAATATGATGTCTCCAATCAGAAGTATAATGTCCATATAGCTAAACAATAGATTTTTATGATTCTAATGAAGATTACACAGAGCCACATCCTGTTGCAGTGCCTGCTCAATGCAATGTGAGGAGACTTACTAAGGATGAAATAGAAAGGATCACTGTTGCTGCAGTTGAGGAAGCATGAAGTAAATACTGGTTGAGAAACAAAAAAGTAAATGAGCAAGATGGAGTTCCTGGGGAATTTTTAAAAAAGATCAAAAGGCAACACAGGAAAATGTAAAGAAGCCAGAAAACAAGCAACATGATAAAATTAAACAGAAACTAGGCCAAAAGGAGGAAGTAAAGGAATTAAATAAAGAAATATAGGTGCCTGATCAGTCCAGTAAAAAAGAAAAAGAAGAAAACAAAAGAGAAGTGCCAGAATTAAAGAAGACTGTTAAGGTGGAGAGCTCTTCTTTTGATTTCACTCAGGCATTGTACCAGGTAAAAATGTCTCTTCCACTACTTGAGATGATGAAAATTAAAGAATATAGGGATATTGTTGTTCAATTGATAACGAATGGAGAACATGTGAATGCTGAAAATAAAATAATTGTTAAAGTAGTCAATAGGCAGGAGAAAATAAATAATTCTGAAGTCTACTTGAGTTATATATTATCAACTCCACCCCAGATTGATCCCTTCTTTACTATGTTGCTTATTAATAACAAATTGTTAAGAAATTGCATGATAGATTCTGGTGCTGCTATAAACATCATGCCTATTGGAGTCATGAAACAACTTGGTATGTGGGTTGATATCATTGGAGGCAAGTGTTATGCAATGGATAATAGACATGTTCCTATGGTTGGTATTATGAAAGATGTTGAAGTCAAATTGGCTACTTATCCACAAGTGGCTTATAATATAGGTATAACGATTATTGATACACCTCCTTAGTTTGGGATGCTTTTGTCATGATAGTGGACTGCAACTGTAGGTGGAAATGTTCAATTTGATTTATCTTATGCTATGATACCAATGAATGGTCAGGAAGTCAAGTTATATAGGGAACCAAGAATGAGCCAACTTGTTGAATGTGTACCATAAGATCAAATTAATTATTTTTATGACGTTGATCTAGGGAGTTTTAAAATAGAACCAACTTACCCAGAATTAACTAATAGTGATCCAATTGAAAAACATGCTGCACAAAATTGCAATGGCATATGGAAAATGTATTTTGATGGAGCCTATAGCCAAGAAGGTAATGGAGTTGGGCTTGTATTTGTTTCACTTGAAGGTACTACTTTCAAATATTCATTTATGTTAGCATTTGAATGTACAAACAATGTGGTAGAATATGAAGCTTTATGGACAGGCTTAAACATAGTTGTGAAACACAAGATTAAGTTGATGGCTGTTTTGGGTGATTCTGAGTTGGTTGTTTCACAAATTAAATCAAAATATGCAGCAAAGCACAAAAGATTAAAATAGTATAAGAATTTTGTATGGGATACCATTGAATTATTTGATGCATTTTCAGTTGAGTGGATTGATAGGTCAAAGAATATAATGGCTAATTTCTTAGCAAATGTGGTGCTCAAAAGAGATGATATTACATTAGCTAGGGTATCACAGATTGAGTTTAAGACAAGGCCTGCTATTCCTAACAACATTTATAATTGGCAGGTTTTTAATGATGATACTAACCTTTTGAAATTCCTCAATTGTATAGATCAATATGAAGCCTAGGAGATTGATTTCAACGCCTTTGTCGAGGTAGTAGATGGGAAACAAACTGTGTTTGGCAAGGAGATCTTACAGCTCAAAATGAACAAGCTTGCTAGAGGATTAGTGGCACTAGAAAGGGTGTATGATGGAAGTGATTGATCCCTTATGAAGTAAACACCAATCAGAAAGGAAGATGTTGAAGAGATCAACTTAGGGATTGAAATATCACCAAGAAAGGTATACATTGAAAAAAAGATCAGGCTTACAATTAGAAGAATGCTGATTGAGTTATTAAGAAAATATAAACATGTTTTTGCTTGGTCTTATAAGGATTTGAAAGCATACAGGGAAGATTTATTTCAGCATGAAATACCATTGAAGCCAGACACCAAGCCTTTTAGACAGAAGCAAAGACCTATAAATCCAACATTAGAGCCTAAAATGCAAGAAGAATTGACAAAGCTCAGAGATGGAGGAATTATCAAACCAATCAGGCATTCCATATGGGTTTCTAATTTGGTTCCTGTGAGAAAGAAGAATGGTGATATCAGATTATGTGTGGACTTTAGAAATCTAAACATGGCATCTCTTAAGGATAATTATCCTCTACCCAACATGGAGGCTATATTACACAAGGTGACAGGGTGTGAGCTGTTATCTATGATGGATGGGTTTTCTGGATATACAAGATAGCATTCACTACTCCTTGGGGAACATATGTATACATAAGAATTCCATTTGGTCTCACTAATCTTGGAGCGACTTTCCAAAGAGCCATGGATGTTGCATTTGCTGATTTGATTAATGTTATCATGGTGGTGTACCAAGATGCTTTGACTGCTTATTTGAAGAAGGCTGAAGATCATGTGCAACATCTTGAAAAGGTATTTATTAAAGCTCTTGAATATGGTATTAATTTAAATCCAAAGAAATGTCATTTTGCAGTTATAGAGGGTAAGCTCTTGGGGCATATTGTTTCAAAAGAAGGAATTATAATAGATCCTGAGAGGGTTGAAGCTATTGATAAGATTATTATTCCCAAAACTATTAAGGCAATACAGTCATTCTTTGGACAAATTAATTATGTCAGAAGATTTGTTTCTAATTTTGCTGAGATCATCAAGCCCATATCTAAAATGCTAAAGAAAGGACAAAAAATGGACTGGACTGCTGAAGCTTTAGATGCTTTCATGTCTATCAAAAGGGCTATCAAAGAGGCTCCTATTCTTAAATCTTCTCTTTTTACAAAGCCTTTTCAGATTCTTTCATTTGCCTCAATGCATACTATTGTTCCTGTTATGCTACAAAAAAATGAAGGGGGTTATGAACAGCCTGTGTCTTTCTTTAGTAAATCATTACAGGGGTTTGAATTGAAGTATGAAATAATGGAAAAATAGGCCTTTGCACTAGTGAAGGCCACTAAGGCATTCATACCATATCTTGTTGGAGCAAGAATAATTGCTTATGTCCCTCATGTTGCTGCCAAAGACATTTTAACACAATCTAAAGTCACAAGGAAAAGATGTAGGTGGATCAACAAGATTCAAGAATTTAACATGGAAATATAGATCACTAAGTTGGTAAGAGGCCAAGGCTTGGCTACGCTGATGGCATAAACTAATATTAAGGCAAATCTAATTTGTAATGTTGAGGAAGGCGCTGCAATTGCAAGCATTGAACATACTCCATGGTATACTCATGTTATGCATTATCTTAAATTTATGAAATGTCCAGATGGATTAAGTGACAGTCAAAGGAGAAATTTGAAGTTGCAGGCATCCAAATATGTTTTTAAGGATGGCGATCTATTTTGGAAAAACATGGATGGCATATTATTATTATGTTTGGATGAGTCACATGCTAAGCATGTTTTGAAGGAAATGCATGAAGGAGTTTGTGGAGGTCATTATTCAGCAAAGACAACTACACACAAAATTCTTAGGGTTGGGTATTATTGGCCAAAGGTTTTTAATGATTCCTTTACACATGTGAGAAAATGTGAGGCTTGCCAAAAGTTTTTTGGAAAATTGAAGTATCAGGGTGCTTTGCCACTTCGACCTCTACAGGTTGATGCCCCTTTTCATCAACAGGGAATTGATTTCACTGGAGAGATACAAGAGAAGTCAAGTGGAGAACATAGGTGGATACTAGTTGCCACTAATTATTTTAAAAAATGGGTAGAGGCAATCCCAACCAAGCAGGCTACAAGTAAAGTTATAACTAATTTCTTGATGGACAACATTATCACCAGATTTGGTACACCATTAAGGATAATCACAGATAATGGGATGTGCTTCAGGCCAGATGAATTCAAAAGCTTTTGTGATAAGTATGGCATTACTATTTCTTATGTAGCTCCTTATCACCCACAAGCCAATGGTCAAGCAGAGTCCAACAATAAGAGTCTTTTGAAGATTATAAAAAGGATGTTGGGACATAACAAGAAGGCTTGGGATTCAAAGTTAAAACTAGCTATGTGGGCTTATAGGATCACTGTGAAAAAGGCAATTGGAAAATATCCATTTGAATTAGTGTATGGAGCACAGGCTAGGATGCCTCTACAAAATTTGTTACCAGTCTACAAGTTTATCTTGCAGGAAGATTTGAAGGTTCTTGAACCCATGGAAGATAGAATGGAGCAACTTGCTGAACTTGATGAAGTAAGGAGGGAGGCCCAAAATCAAAACATGAAGTTATAGGCACAGATGAAGTATCTATTTGACAGAAAGGCAAAGAATAGAAAATTTGAGGAAAGTGACTTGGTGTTGATGTGGAATGCAAGGTGTCAGGATAAGGGTAAGCATGGTAAATTTGAAACTCTTTGGTTGGGACCCTTTGTTGTTGTTGGAAAGAGGGGTGAAGACTCAAATTATCGACAGAATATGGCTGGTGAAGATCAAGAATTGCTTGTTCATGGGAAATTCTTGAAGATTTTCTTCTCTTGAACAACACAGATGATTAAGGGTTGCCAATGCATGGACAACTCTTGTGTATCCTCTTAAAAATTATTTTCCATTCATAGTAGTTTTAGGTATTCATCCACCTCCATTCCACTCTCATCTTCAATTCACCTCCATCTTGCATTCACTTTGCATTCACTCCCACTTCACATTCATTTCCATTACCATTCATTCCATTTCTGCTCAATGGCTCATCATTTTATGTCTAGTCTGCTCACCCAAGATTTTGGATCCTTGCAATAATATTACTATCATTCATCCCCATACAAAGCCACTGTTAGAACTGTAAAAATATGATGTTTTCACATGTTGATTTTACTCATAAACTTCCATATTTGGTCCTGCTGATGCATTTTCCACTCATATTTTGCCATATTGCCCCTTTGAATCCATTAGGCCTTGCATATTTTCCATTCTGGTTCATATTGGCATAGGTCTCCTTATGTCTCCCCAACCCACTATGTTTTTCTGCTAATATCCTCTATTTCAGGTGTATTGGCATGATAGCATTTGGGTCTCTCCAACCCGTTCTTCTTCTAAAAAATGTTCGTTGCTTATCGGCAAGATGTTTCTCTTGTTTCAACGATTAGAGTTTTCTTCTGCTGGCAGTTATCAGCGTATGGCTTTGTGGTCAGGCTAGCGTCTTACCAAAGTCATGTATCTCAGTGACAGGTGCACTATGGGTCTCTTTGGTATATGTTATAGCTTTCAGGGTAGTGTCTTACCGAATATCACTTGTTTCTCTGACTGTACATTTTGGTGGCTCATCGGTATATGTTGAATGTCTTCAGTATAATGTCATGGCAATTTCAATATGTCTCACCAACTTCACAGATGGTCAATTCGGTGTGAGTTCATTCTGGTCTCACCGATCGGTAGTGGAAGATTATGGGCATATCGGTATTGGTCGGGCTGGTCGCCATAAGGTCTTAGCAGATACATTTGGGTCTCACTGATGGAACGTAATATAAGCCTTTTTCGGCATGGGTTTCACTTTGTCTTGGCGATCTATGGTGCCAGAATGAATTTTGTCATGGCCTTGCAAATTCTACAAAATGTCTTGCTGAGGGTTAGTGGTTATAGCGACAGTTGATCTTTGTCAGCGTAGGAGTGGCTTTGTCTGGGCGAGCTGAAAAGTAATACAATGTGGGACCTTCGACATAATAATGTATAGTCTACAAGAGGTCCCCCCGACATCGTTTTGTTTTGTCGATAGCTTAGTGTGACCTGTGTGTTTCGGTGTGTGGTCTTGGCGAGGAGCCTCGGGTCTTGCCGAATGGAGTGCAGTGTTCATGTTATTCGGTAGGACAATTGGGTGGTCACAACGACATGAAGTTATATGAGGACTTTCAGTGGGAGATAAGGTAATCGGTATTATATCTCCACAATGTTTTGAGGCTATAGTGACAGTAAATCAAATGAGTGTTGTTCGGCAGGAGATCCCCCTATGTCTCAACGAGTGGAAGGTACGTAAGGAAAGGTATCTCGGTCAAACTCAAATTGATCTGCATAACATCTCACCAACCCAGATAAGCTACAACGAGTATGAATGATGCCAAAAGAGCACATCAATATGAGATGTCCTTGTGTCTCACCGATTTGAAACAAAAATTATAGAAATACGAGCTCAGTTTGACAAAAGTTTTTCGATATGATATATCCCCGATGGTCGACAGTCATGGCTAAGGCGGAATATACACGAGATGACAGCGTTTGAATTTCCTTCGATAGGATGATATGTTGTGTCTAGCCGAATGTCTCACAGGTGAAAGATAGAATTTCAAAATCTTGTGGCCGACATGTTGAATGCTTGGAGACCATTGCTAGTTGAATTGAATTGAGCCGAAATCTTGTGGAGGGCTGACATGATATTTTATTTTGATATTTTTCTCATGCTGGTGTATAAATAAGCATATTTTAGTTGTTAATTGCACCATAAATTAGATTTTTGATATACTGCAAGTAGATATAGTAGAATAAAATTATCAGACCAGAGGCTATTATTGCATGATTTCACTATGGAGGTATTTATGAGATTCAGTTGATGTTGTTGCATTTCTCTAGTGTCAATTATCTATTGAATTGAAATGAAAAATACTGCTAAGTTGTCTCCATGAATGATTTTTCTAGTTGTTTAAATTAACATAACAAGTTTATGTTTGATTTATCGATACACATTTGTTGTATTAGTGTGATCAATCAACTGGTTCTTTCAAGCAAAGATTAAATCCTTTTATTGATTACAGTAATCAGAGAAACTCATTTTTGATTATTGAAGTAGAACTTAGCAGTCACATTGTTGCATGTTTATACAAGTTGTAAACAAAACATATGCCAGATAATTTGTGTCATCTTGATCTCATTTGACTCCACATACCCTACAAGGCACTAGTCTTTGCACTTCATCATTTTGAATTCATTCAGCTTCTTTATATCTTTAAATTGAGCATTTAGGATTTAGATTAGAATACTGTCACTATGTTCAAATTGGATTTCATTTGTTCACCTCAAATTGCCATTGTGGACAAATTACTTTTAAAAGATAATTACAAGTCAAGACTACATTATTCAGAGAGGTACACCCACCCAGGTCTTGCAATACCTAAAGCGTAGAAGGTTGAATTCTTTCAATCTTGTTTGTTACCCTAAAGCCTATCAAGAGATTGGCAGCCTCTTGAGGTATCTTGCCTGCATTTTTGAGAGCTAACACAATTCAAGTCAACAACTATCAAGCATTCAAGCATTTCAAGATGCACATTCAAACTATCCATTTCACACAAGTTTGCAGATTTCATAACAAGGGTTTGGTGAGTTGTAACATTGCATGTTGTTCATTCATCATTTCCCTTCATTATTCTATTTCATTTCAAGGTTTAATTACCAACAAGGGGTTTGACCAAGGCAAACTCCCATTCACTAACAATCATGAAGTTTTTCCTCTTGCATTTTTGTGTTTGTAGATTTAGGCTGAAGACTTGAAGAACATTTGAAGTGCAAAGCTGCACTGCAAAGTTGTCATCTTCATGGAAACTTACCTACAGGTCAAATACAAAAGTTTTAGAACCTAAAATTAGAGAAGAAGGAAGTGCAAAAATTGAGCCTTTGGATCAATTTTAGAGATTTTAGAAATTCATATCCGGACTATGTCGCCACCTAGGGCGTCTTAGTCCTCCAAGAGGAATTTGGCAAAGGGATTTTGTTCCGACATCTAAATATTTTGCATTTCCCACAAAAAACAACAGCAATACTAAATCATTAGTAAGGGTTTCTTAGTCCTCCCTACCATATTTTGATAACTTTTTTGTATTTTCAGAATCCTCATCACATTTCTAGACTTCCCAGGTACACATTCCCTAACTTGTTGTTGCTTAATTCCATCATTTAGAATATCCTCATCACATTTCTAGGTTTTGTAAGTTGAATGTCAAAGTGTCTTTTCCAAGTTTTTGCTTGGTGGTGAACCCCTCAAAGCCTAAAATAATCCCCCTTCCTAGGTATCCTTTGATGGGAATTGACTCACCTTTGAGGTTGATAGTCAATCCAATTTGGGATCCTAGGACATATTTGAGTGACAATTGGAAAATAATGGTACATCACCACCACATTTTTCTTATTTTTTAGTTGGAGCATTATTTTTCGACATTCAGAACCATGAAAGGAATCCATCATTTTCATCATCTAGGTAGTCATATTCATTCTCAAATATGTTAGCATCTTCTTTAACATAATAACTTCTCTTGGAAAATTTACCATTTTTATCCTTATATTTTTCATTTGAAACTTGGGTTGGATATGTTGAAGCATAATGACCTATCTTTCCATGGTTAAAACATTTGAAAGGAAACTTACCTCTATATTTTCCATTCCCCTTCTTCAATTTGCTAAAAAAAAAAAACTTCTAAATCTTCAAGATCATTTGAATCTAATCCATCATCCTTCTCTATTTTTCTGGCCTTAAAGGGTATGTGCAGGATCATGATAGGCCAAAAAGTGGTGATATGATGGGTATGTGGCCAATGAAATTTTTTTACCCAAAATTGATGAAAAAAAAGGGTTTTTAAGGGAGATTCTCAGCTTTCTACCAATATAAATTATTCTTTACTTTGAATTTAATAAATAATTATTATTCATTTTCTATTTGAATTACAACTAAAGTCCTGATTGATAGGTTGATTGAAAAAAATATATATCTTTCAAATGATATCACATTTTTTGAATCTGAAACATGCATCACATTCTATGCTTCGCACACTATAGGATTGAAAAATAAAAAATAAATTTCTTGAAGTTTTGACCAAGTTAAGATCATCAGAAATATGAGTTTTTGTATTTTTTAAATTTGTAATAAAAAACTCATAATTAATTATTTACTAGGAAAAAAATTACAAAAAAATATGTATCACATTGGGACATGAGTCATCTACTTATATCTAAAATATTATAAAAAAATATTATCATTTTATTGTGGTTAGGGTGGTCAAATAGACACTTACTTTCTATTTTTTCCCTAAAATTTAAGTACTACTGCATTGAAATTTCAAATTTTTACCAAAGAGATTTTTTGTTTTAAATAAACCTAGTAGTTTAGAAACTACATTCAATTTTCTACAAATTCTATTCTTACATATTTTTGAAATAATATAGATAACTTATTCAAATTTTTATGTCAATTTTCATAACTCTGATTTTCTATTTTTTTTACCACTTGAGGGCCTTTTTTTCCATGATGATCCTGCACATACCCTAAAACAAGTCTCTTTTTTTGAATCATTTTGACCAAATCTTAATTCAAAAGTAGTTAAGGAACCAAACAAATGATCTATAGAATAATTATCTAAACCTTGAGCTTCCTCAAAAGGAGAAACTTTATGACTATAAGATTTAGAAAGAGTTCTTAATACCTTCTTTACTACCTCATCTTCTTGCAATTTTCCACAAAGGCCATTGATGGAATTGGAAACTTTCTCCACTTTATGCATGTAGCTTGTGATATCTTCATATTTTGACATCCTCAGGGTTTCAAACTTAGTCTTCAAATTTTGCATCTTTGCTTGGTTGACCTTATCATCTCCTTCATGGAAACTTTTTATCTTCTTCTAGATTTATTTAGCAAATTTATAGCTCATAACCTTCACAAGTTTGGAATCAACAAGACCACTTAAAAGAGCATTCCTTGCTTTTCCATTGTTATTATATTCCTTGATCTCATTATCAATTGCAAGACCATTAGTGGGCATGGTATATTCATCTTCAATTGACTTCCAAACTCCAAACCCTAGGGAAAAAGAAAACCTTCCATCCTAGTTTTCCAAAATGCATAATTTTTCCAATCAAACAAGGGAGCACCCTTCCTATGTGTCATCTGAACCTACCTTGAAAGTAGTTAAGCTTCTTCCAAGGAACCTTGCTTGGATACCAATTTTTAGATGCATAGGACAATTGAGAGGGTGGATGAATCAATTGTACATTAAAACATCAAAACCCTCATTAACATTTAGATTTATATTAGCACTTAAAACCCTTATCATCCATTACTATAATGTAAAAATATCAAAAAATAATGCAAATACATCAAACACATAAGAACACCAGATCTACGTGGAAAAAAAAAGAAGGGAAAAAAAATAGTGAGGATTAGCTCACAATATAAATTAATAGCAACACTAAATAGAATAGTCTCACTACTGAAGGGCTCACTACCAAAGGACTCACTATCTAGAAGAAAGAAGTTAAAAGAAGGGATGTCTCGTTACCAATTTAAACTACTAATAATGCATATGTCTTATGCTAAAGGTATAGTTCCACTAAAGCACAAAAAACTTATTCAAAAGACTAAAATGTAGACACCTTCTACTCAATGCATCTATGAGTCATAGGTATTAAGGCTCACACTTAGATTACGACACTTAATCACTTCTATATATTTCACATCACACCCCTTCTCTTCCTAATCCACACAACTTTCCTTATATTTATACCATCCTCAACCTAAAATAATATCGATTAGGTCATCCTTAAGGAAATATATGCACCTCAACTATACAACATGAAATGGACGAACACCAAACACTCCATGGTGTAAAAAAAGTGAAGGAAGAACATGCCACAACTTAACTGGTACCCAAATCTACACAAACATGCTTCTCAACACTTCCATAAATAACAATAATCCTCTACAATTAGCACTACCATGCATGCCAGGTCAACCAAATTTACACTAACACTAATAAATGACCACAAGCATGCCTCTCTAGGTTTGGAAACATCTTACAGAACACAAAGAAACATTCCAAAACATCTCAAAATATTCCACATCATTAGAACACTTGCCACTACTACTTCAACCACCTAAAACTTAAAACACCTTTATTTTGTGCAACCAGATACACTAACAAAGGCATCCAACTCATGTAACAACCCTGCAAAACACCACAACACCTAAGACTTCAAATTAAGGTAGATATAGAATATATAAGCACATTCCCAAATCTATAAGACAAGAACCTTTTTGCTAATAAATGTAGAGCAATCTCATTTTTTCCAAACACCCTATTTCACCAAATATCTACATATTGTCAAACACATCTTTCACTGCAAAATGATTAAGAACTTGAAACTTTAGATATAGAACCTCTAGAAAATTCTAATCATCATATCCAAACTACACAAGCATATCTTCAACGATTAATAAATTGAAAGAAAAACATTGAACATCACTATGTCACATTGGACTCTCTTTAATTCAAATTTTCTCAAAAGGTCTTGGAAACCAAGTGAACCAACTACATCAGTAGAACTACTAATATCTCCAAAACACATCTACAACATTTGCAACATCTCTCATCAAATATAGCATATCCAACTATATCTCCAAACACAACTCTGCAACTATATTGAAGTAAGACATCAATGACAACACCAGCATTGGGTTGACATCAATACCAACAACTCTAGGCTTCCAACAACTCCAATGCTAGGGGTTGACATCATCAACACCACTAGTATTCCAACACTCTCTTCATACAAGGGGTTGGTTCAACAATAATGACAACACCCAAACAACCCACAAACAACTCAAGCTTCCAACAAAAAAATGGTCTAAGAATGGGGAGACTAGTTTTGAAATCTAACATGAGACACATTAACCTTAAGAAAGCATTCTCAAACTTAAAACTTCCATTTTCATAAATAGTTGAATTATTTTCCACATCCATGCAATTAGCATTGATTAGATTTGAAAGGGAACAATATTGATTTGGATTCAATGCAACTCAAATTTTTCTTAAAATGGGGTTAACACCAAATTAATTGTTAAATAATCTATTAACTTTAGAATTAGAAAATGGTAATGAGAGCATTATGAATAAGTTTGTGTACTAATTTTTATTAGAATATTTAATGCAAAGAATGTTACATATAATATTATTGTGGAGACTATTGTTTAAGTAATGATGTTAAATATTGAAATAATGTTGTGCATGTAATGTGATTGTCCTTTATAGTTAGGTCCTAAAGACAAATAATAAGACTTTAACAAAGTCTTAAGGAACATAACAATATACCTATAATTAAAATAATAGTATTCCATATTTATTATTTTTACTTACAATACTCTCTCTCTCTCTCTCTCTCTCTCTCTCTCCTAATTATGTCATAATTATCGATATATTCATTATCATATCTACTATGAATTATCATAAACCACCTATAAATTATAATTATTGAAATTTTATTGAAAATGCAATTGTATATAGAATTAGAATCTACATTTAACCTTATAAGGTTATACAAAAGCATAGGAGATTGTATTGTATCTTTGTAAATTGTACATGAGAATGTATGTTGCCTTTGTTGATATTAGGTATTAGCCGATAGGCTACAAATAGTGTGAGATTTGAGCCTGAAATAAGTCTCATGCCAACAAGTTTCAATTGTCATTTAATGGTAAAATAGCTACCGATCAATGGTAAATCAGTTGCCATTTAATGGTAAAATCCTCCAAAATCTCACTTATCACATAAAATCCAGATAAATATTGATTTGACAACTAGATGGGAACATTCTATTTCCATTTGCAGTGATTTTTTGTCAATTTGATGGCAACTTTCTTTTTTTATTTTTATTGCTTTTTGTTTTAAATCTGTATGCAAACATTTCATAATCAAACAATACTTAATTTCTTTAAGGAAAAAATCTAGATTTGTCTAAGTTTATTTCATTCAATTATTGAACATTTATTATTAATTGTTTAATCCACCCATATGCAACTAGAATTTGCATGCACAATCACACTCTCTAACATATTAACATACATATAATTTTCTATCGACATAATCCTCAAGTGTAAGTGATAGTTATTAATTTTGCTGAATGCGTCTTTACATGAGAAAAGGAGGGTGAAATTCTCAATGAATGAATGTTATGTTATAATATTAATGGAATTTAATGATGATTGTCAATGTTACATACATCGTTTCTGTACAAAATTCTGCAATCAAAAGGTATTTTGCTAGTTGAAACCTAGCTGGAAGCATTTCAGCTGAAAAGTTAATGAAATAGATATCTCTAAGAGCCTTTCCCACCATCCAAACTATGTGCTTCTTCTTTATGAAAAGAAAATGAAATACGAATGTTGAATACACATCAATGTAATTATTCTCCACTGTCCAAAGCATCTGCTTTCTCTTTTTCTGCCAAGAATAAAACTTTCCCACTATCTAAAGCATTTGCTTCCTTCTACAAATAAATCGTGGCTTGGGAACTCACTTCGACAGAGCAGGCTTAGGTTCTTAGATCACAGAAACCCTCCTGAATTTTCTCCATCCAACCGATATGCCGAAACCAAGATTGGAACCGGTGACCTCTCACTCTAGCGATATGACTTACGTCGCACTGCTTCAGTCAATTGCCAAGAATTTACTTAAACAAAAGACTGTGTAGCGTAACTTGTAATATCGACGTAACGAATCAAGTTGCAATCCCCAGGATGCAAATCGCGTGAAAATTTAAGTAGAAGGGAACGAGGAGGAGCTTTCCTTGGAAAGAGAACTTCTGCAATGCGGTAACTACGATGATGGAAAGAGAGCTCCAGTTATTCAATCGAGGGTGGAAGCGCTCGGTGGTGTGATAAGCTTCATTGGATGATGTCAACATGTAGCTCACATAAGCAACATAATCCGGAGTAAGTGTGAATTTTAGTATTGTGAAATTTATATAGTAATTCCCACATTTAATTTATGTGCCCACGCGCACTAAGATTTGGTTTGTATTTTATCTAAAATAAAGACAACCTTGATTTCAATAGAAAGTCTAGCACACCTACAAACCCATCTAGATTAGATAAGTGTTTCTGCAGAAAAATTCTTAACTAAAATAGTTAAAATCCTTTTTATCTCAGCTTTACTAAACATCACCTAGAAGTTATCATGCGCATATAAAGGGGTTGCAATTAGCTATTTGATTTGATTTAAAGGGATTTCTAAGGAATGATATCTTATATTTTTTAGTGGATGAATTCTATTGTACTGCCAATTTTAATTGTTGCATGTTGAATGCATGAGAGGCAATTGAGCCTTTTATTTTGAGGTTATAAATTAAAAAAAAAAAACTTTCTAATTCTTTTTTTTTTAAATAGATACAATTTACAATTCTTTTCTGTATATGTTGATCATTCAATTTGTTTTGTATTTAGAGTTTATTTTATGGAATGATATGAAGTTGTATTTATTATATTGAACATTATATGTTGTAATATTCTATTCAAATCATTTTTTTAATAGTAAAATAATTAATCGTAATTTTACACCTCATCATTATCAAAAAAAGTTAAATAGTTGTTCTATTTTTATCGGTCAAAGTTTATCTTTGACCATTGAATTGGTTGATATTTAAGAATAATCTAAATGCTATTTTTCTATTACAATTAATTTTTAGTTGGATTGAAAGAATGATGAGTGGAAATCAAAATATTTATTTCAAATAAATATAAACCAAGATATCAAAGATTAAAAATAAGATATCTATTGAGATTGACATAATACAATTCAATTGTACATAAGCAAAAAATAGTAACCACCTAGGCAGTGGATATATAAGAGAGAGCATCATATGGACTTCATTTAAAGATCTGAAAAGGTGGTCCATTTAATATTTGAGAAATTACTTAAGATTCAAAGTAATATAAGTAGTGAAGGGCCACAATGATATCCTCACTTGCACACAATCATGGTTGTTTTCATATGAATTTGAAATATGTCACTTGGATTCTCATAAAAAAAATAATATTAGATTATATGTGAAAATGAGTTTTTCAAACTAATATTACTATATTGGATGGAATATTAATGGATAAAAGATGAGGTAAAAAAATATATGTTGTTAGAATGTTCACATTTAGCATGGAATCTAATGCATTATCTTTTTAAGATCTATTTTCTCCAAATTCTCACAAAATACTCTTACTTATTGAATTAAGTGGTTTTAATCAACAACTTCACTCATTTGATTGATTAATCATATTCATTCATGTGTTTATTAGCAAAGAGTGAAGCATTGTTCCCTCCACTACATTTGTAGCCATATTCCTTGAAAATCAAAAGAAGTTACTAAATTAGCTTGTAATGGATGAAGCAAACAATAATAATATTTGGTGTTTTCTTGTACCCAATAACCATGAAAAGATACCATTGATAAGGTTGAGTGGTTCACTAGATTAATTCACATTAAAAAAAAAAAAGATGTTCCATAGAGTTATTTATCTCACTATTTTTTCTTCATCTATATTTTTCATTAATGGAGAGATTTTTTCTTTCACATGGTTTCTTTAGTTGCTATTTCTACATAAAAAACAATTGATTTGACAAATTAAGTGCTTTATTTTAGTTTGTAGACATACAAGGGCATATTAAATCAATTTAGTGGTTATGGCTTGTGAAGTAAGTGCCAAAATATATACATTAATAGGGGACGTGCTATTAAAAGGGAATAGGTTAACTGATTTAAGGATTTGTAATAGGGGGAGGGCATAAAACTTAAGACAATTCTAAAGTGATGGATGGGAAAAGATAAAAATTGGGCTAGTGGGAAAATATATCTGAAATGCAAGGAGAGTAGGGATATGAGGAGAAAAATAGAATCTGTAGGCTTAAGAGATATATTGGGTACTAAAAGTAGTAAAAGTATAGGTGAAAGGGTAGAGAGTAAAAAATATATAGATAGGTAAGTACAATTAATAATTCTAAGAGCATACAAAGGTGCTATTCAAACACTGTATTTATGAATTTTGATAACTTAAAATAGTTTCTATCAACTATCCTTTAAAATAGCATGGGTCATGTCCTATCTTTACATATCAATGTCCCACACATGAAAGATAATGCATTTATAATACTAAAAAAGTAAAAAGATGACTACATATGTACAATATTAATTGGTAATGACTAACTAATCCATTAAAACTATAAGCAAAATACTCTTTATTAATGTAAATCATAAATTATGTAAAAGAATTAATATTACTTATTTATATAGAAAATAAATATTATTTAAAAATAATCTCCACTAAAACCTATCAAATTATTTTACATTAAAATAAAAATATACTCAACTATACATAACTATCAACACATACATTACACAGATGTCATAACAAGAATCAAGTTGATTCAAAGATTGTATCCTTCATTAGTTGTCTCACTTTTTTGTGAAAACTATAGCCACCATTGATATAAAAGTTTTCCTCATCTTGAGAGAAGAAAAATGCACATCCCGAAGGCAGAGCTCAATGGCTACATGGAAGAAAATAATAATAATAGAAAGAGAACCACTTAAGCTATCTTCGTTGGAAAGAAACTAAATGACAGTCATGGTTTTTCTATGTATTTCAGTAACCCTTTTCTTGTCCAAAAGCTCTGAGCTACTTCCTCATACTAAAGTATGCCCCCACTTAGATTCAGATGGATTAACATGATAATTTACGCACGACACTAGTCAATTATGCAAATCTTCTAAGCATTTTTAGAAGAATAATTAATTTCAATATAACTTGCAAAGCAAACACGCAAGCTTGTTGGAAACGAAAACATGGTAACCTGTTATAATCTCTAGGTGACTTGTTAGAATCTCTAGGTGACTGGTTAGAATCTTTTGAAAATTGGTAAAATGGCTTTACTGGGACTCATATGCTCAGACTATTGCAAAGTGTCCCACTTTTTCACAAAGTATCCCACATTTTCACAAAGTGTCCTATTAGCAGAATCTTAAAGTAAAACTTTGTGACCCTCTAAGTATAGATTAAATAAGATCTTTCCCACTGATTTCATGTAGATAAATTGGATATCTTGCTTTAGATCTGAGTTTTTTTGATCCTTGACAGCTTATGACAACTTTCAAGCAACTTTTGCAACTTTGCAATTTTTGTACTTTTGAAGGCTTCAAATCTACTTTATCTTCAACCTATAAACCTGCAACATACAAAAAGAGGGAAAAAATTGTTGTTTTGTTAAGGAATGCGGGTTTTTCTTGGTCAAACCTCATTTTGGTAATCAAACCTTAATGAGAAATGAAGCATGAATGAAATGAAACATGAAACACAAGATGAAACAATAAAACCTTATTTGAAACCTTGTAGATCTGCAAATAAGCATGAAGTGGCCTCAATGGATGTAGATCTTGACCATGATTCTTGATGAAAGATAATGCCTTTGAATACTTGAATTGATCTTGAATAATACATCACAACCTTAGCTCAAAACCACATGCATGATGCATCAAGCCTTTGACATGATAATGGATCTTGATTTTTGCAAGAATCTTCTACAAATCTACGCTTGAATTCCTTCTTGAATGCTCTTGTGAAATCTTAGGATGCTTTACTCAAAATTTCTAGGTGAAACTAAGTAAAATAATGCTATATTTATACTTGTTTATGCCAAAATTCTTGAAATTGCAACACTACAAGCCGACATCAGAACTAGGATAATAAAATCTTGCCAAGAATTTGATTTAAATTAGGTTTTGGTTAAACCAGGACTCATACGCCAGTTAGGGCATATGAATCCCAGTGGCTTAAACACAAGACATAAACTCCAAAAAGTGTCTTGTTTAATGTGAAATTTAAAATAAGGTCCCAAGACCTAGGTGGGACTCATATGCCCAAGGTGGCATATGAGTCCCAAATCACTAGATCTAGAACACACAACCCCAAACAAGAAATTATGACTTTTCATTTGATAAATTTTGGGATTGTCCTTAGAGAAATGCATTATATTAGGTTTGTGTATGCAAAATGGGACCAAACAAGGCATAAAGAAGTCCAATCTTAGCAGGGAGGTCCCAAAAAAGTGTGAAAATGTAAAGAGATCATACATTTTTTTACACTCCAGAAAGAAAGCATATTTCAAAAAAGGGCTTGAACTATAGAGATGAAATTTTTTCTAAATCTAAGAGATTTAAGAATAGCCAAAATGAATGCCATTCATGTATGGGATTTATCACCCTTCCTCTTTGCATATCCCACCTTTATAGATATAAATTTATTTGTGGGTGCATCAATATTTACTTTTTTCATATCTTAATGCCATTTTACTTAAATAAATTTTATTGGAAATTAAGAGTTGCACCACCATCATATGCCCATGTGAAGGGTAACATTATTCTTTTTAAATATCATCTTCAACCTATGTTTTTATCATGCTTATCATACAATACATTTATATGATAATGTTTTAAAAGTCATTTCTATGTATTCTTACCATTCTTTATCCTTCTATATGTGTTACACATGATATATTAGTTATTAATATTACTTTAATTGATTCACATTCTAATATTATTATCTTTAGATTATATTTATTTACATGTACAACTTGATCACTCCATCAATTCATTGCATCCTATGGATACAACCAATTGAACTTGGGGCACATATTATCTCTAGCATTCCTATGATTATTTTTTATGTAGTGTTAGGTGTTGCAAAGAATCATTGCCATAATCAGGTAAAATTACATCATATTACTATAATCTAGTAAATCATATTTTTGCACAATCAAGTGGTGTCACATTGTTGTAATTAAGGGGAGTACCTTTGTATCACTTTTTAATCAACATATATATTTCTAACTTTACTCACTTGTTATTTTGATTTTACTTTGAAGTTCTTATTTTGTATAAGATTTGTACTTGTAAAATAGAAGCTACTAACTTTACACATTGCCTCTATTTTATAGGATTTTTGTAGAGTGAATATTGAAACACATAATTGCATTATCACACCTTGTTGGGACAATAAATAATAGTGTAATTTGGATTCCCATGTCATTTCCCATCTAGTTTTTCCTATTTTAAGAAAATATATAGTTATATATTCCCATACTAAATAATGACATGATCTTGTACAAAGTTGGATGTATTCCCTTAGCCTTTATAGACCCATACACATTCATATTCATATAAACTTATCCCTAACATATAATTATATATTGACACATACAATTTAACCTTAGTCAACTATTTATCACATCAACTTATTGATTTGACTACTTCCTCATTCTTACAGTAAATACATTAAAATACACACCATTTTTTTCGTCCTTGTATTTGCACATTCCTATACATTCTCCCTATTTGGGCATGTGCAGGATCATGATGGGCCAAAAAGTGGTGATATGATAGGTATGTGTAGTGTATGTGGTTGACAATTTTTTTTTAACCCAAAATTGATGAAACAAAAAGCATTTTTAAAGTAGATTCTCAAATTTCCATCAATATAAATTATGCTTTACTTTTAACTTAATAAATAATTATTATTCATTTTCTATTTAAATTACGACTAAAGTCCTGATTGATAGGCTGATTGAAAAACATCTATAGCTTTCAAATAGTATCAGATTTTTTGAATCCAAAAAATGCATCACATTCTATGCCTCACATACTATAGGATTAAAAAAGAAATTTAATTTCATGAAGTTTTGAGCAAGTTAATGTGGTCAGACATACGAGTTTTTATATTTTTTAAAAGTTGTAATAAAAATCATAATTAATTATTTACTTAGAAAAAAATTACAAAAAAATATGCATCACATCGGGACATGAGTCCTCTACTTATATCTAAAATCTTATAAAAAAATATTATCCTTTTATTATGGTTAGGGTGGTCAGACAAACACTTACTTCTTATTTTTTCCCTAAAATTTAAGCACTACTCCATTGAAATTTCAAATTTTCACCAAATAGATTTAAAAAAAAAAAAAACCTAGTAGTTTAGAAACTACATTCAATTTTCTATATGTTCTATTCTTACATATTTTTGAAATAATATAGATAAATTATTCAAATTTTTACGTCAAGTTGCCTAACTCTGATTTTTCTGAATTTTTTTCCACTTAAGGGCCTATTTTTTCCATGATGATCCTTCACATACCCATCCATGTCTCAATTAATATTACCATGCACATAGTTTCAATCTTAATGTTAAAAAATTAAATTTGTATTCATGTGAACGGGATATATACCTAACTAGTTCACATGTTAAGTTTACTAAGTAGGGGTCTAGGAATATTTCAAGAAGTCATAAGTTGTCATGTCATTGTATATTATCACATCACTAGATGTACCATGTTATAAGATTAAAATACTTGTCTTGATCTTTTCTTGTCCTATCTCTCAACCTTTCCTACATAAGTAAGGCCTCATATGTATATCTTGTATCATATTGTATCATGTATCATTGATCCATTATTTATCATTGTACATTATTTCATCCATAATCAAGTAATATAGTCTCTTGCTCTACTCTGTTGTGCAAGGCTATCTTTGATTTAGTAGGTTATCATGAGTATGTGAGATCACTATCATCTCTTTCATGGTATTAAAGATTGAGATTTGCAAATCCCTTCTTAAATTTGAGGGTGATTTTGACATGAGCTTTTTCTAGATGCATTTTGACAAAAAATAACCCCCATTTCATATAAAACACTTGATATTTTGGGGACAAGAAAATTTCAGCCATTTTAGGAGTCTTCATATTTTTGGTTAGAAAAATTCCATACATTCATATAGAATCCATACGATCTATGTGTAATTTGTACAATAAGTACATGTTTCTACCCATATGATTGATCATTATTATATTCTACAATTAAGTGCAATCAAAAGAATATTTTATAGCATATTCACAAGTTTGCATAGAGGTTACATCAACATCACATTGCTCGGGTATGACATTGGTCAAGATTTTTTTATTTGCACCTATTTACTTACCATGATTTAATAGTGTATTCACAAGTTTGCATAGAGGTTACATCAACATCACATTGCTCAAGTATGACATTGGTAAAAAAAAAAATATTTAAATATATTTTTCTATTTGCACTTATTTGCTTATCATGATTTAACAACTGGTTCTACATGAAGGGTCTTGTAGCAAGAACTTGACACTAAGATCCATTGGGTGATAGGGTGATCCAATTTTTGGTGCCTCATCACTCTACTCACCTACATCACCTCCACGTGACTAGCCTAGCTAGTGCCTAGATTTGATCTTTTGGTCTTGTGGGTAACCAATCTCTAGGCCAAAGGGCTTAATTTTTTTCTCTTTTTGGCAACTATACTAGAATTGGAAAAATTGTTGTAAGTTATGATCCATGAGTTTGATTTTTATAGATAAGGTATTGTTAGAAAGATGAATTATTTCACTTTCTAGTGATGTATGTCTCATTATCAGATTTGTCTAATAATATAAGATATTACCTATTGAAGTGAAATATCCCATTTAGACCTTTGAGTTCATAATTTTCTTCTTATTTATCAAATTTTCATTATTCTTATGGGATTGGATGGGTATTAAGGAGCTATTATGATCTATCCATGCATTCTCTAGAATCAAAACAAGAATATTTTATTTATTTATTGAAAATTTTACACTTTGATTGATTACTTGGATAAGCTAACACTTGGAGAAATTTTTTCCTTCTTAGGGTGCTTCATTTTTAGTACGCGTCATCTTTGGGATTTTATAATTTTCAGTGAAAGTTGTTTTATTTACAAATTTAGAGATCTATCTTAGTTCATTATATATTTTTCATTTCATCCTTCTCTAATAATATTGAAAATGGGAAACTATAAAGAAATGATAGATGAAGTCCTAAAACATCTGCATTGGCTTCATCTTTTTTTTGTATTTGTATGTTTTAGTTTTGCCTCCATGTACTACTAGTAAGAAATTTATTTGGAATTAAAAAAGGATGATATCCTAGGAGTGATTAGTTTCCATGTTGATGGTGAAACTTAAAATTTCATTGCACACATTTATTATCCTCATGCTCTTTGGATAAAATTTGAGAGGTATATGGAGATTGTGATACACTTTCATTCCTAGATGATCCTATTCTAGACTATCTTGTATCTCTTGATGGTTTAGATAACATACCATATCACTATGATATTGCTCAAGAGTTTGATACTTTAAATAATTATGAATTTTTGGATGGTGATGATGAGGTATGTTCAAATTATCCTTCTTTGATAGAGATAGTTGTTGATCCTTCAAATTCATTGATTCATTATACATAATAATTGATTAAGATTCCCATCATTCCTTCCCAATAGAACCATTCAATCATAGTCTTTTAAATTTAACTTTGTGGGATGAGAATTTGATAGTTATATTAGATTTATTTTATGAGTTTCATATTGTAGATTTAAAGGAAATAATTAAGGATATTCATCTACTCTTCAATGATAGTTATTTCCCTAATGTTGTAAAGCCATTATTACCTTTGGAGATTGTTGTTCATTAGTTTCCATGTAGTCCTAATTTTTCATCTTCTTTTATTGGGGTAGCACCTAATTTTGTTGTGGAATACTCTAACATTGATATAGTTGATCAAGTTTTGAACACCCATCATGGCAATTATTCCCTCATCTCTCTTCTTGGAGTTGGATTTTACTATAATCCACCATTGGAATTTTTTTTATTAGATTGAAACAAGAAGGGCTAGTAACCATTACAACACAACCATAGAGGTAGATGCGGAACTCATGAGCAGTGAGAAATCCAAGAAAGTAAAACATGAATAGTTCGACCAAAAAATTAAAACAAAAAAGAAATCCCACATAGTCTAGACCAACATAGAACCATAGGAAACCTACAGGTCTCCAAACAACTTGAGACCAATGATCACATTCTATTCTTGAGACAAGAACTGGAGCTTCTTTTTGAAAGTCACAAGTTCCTATTGAATGGCTTGGGTATTCATTGTGACATCATGAGCTGGGGTTTCTTCCTTTTTACCCTTATTCTACATATGAGCACCCTCCACACTATCTACAACCTGCTTCCCCTAGCACTTCCTTAATTCCTCCTAAAAAACCTGAAGAGTGAGGGCAGTGTTATTCATGGTTTCTTTACTATAATTTGTGATGACCTTGAGGTATTGCATTATCTTGTCTTGGTTCTAATGGATGGTATCAATCTTAGTCAATGAATTATTTTTTTCATCCTTCACACCAATGATGGCCCATAAATCTTCCAACTCCTTTTCCCATCTCACCCACTTCTCCAAATACCTCACCAAAGAAGCAATCATGTCCCAATGCTCCTTGTTCTCCACCTCCCCTGGCCACATGACTTGTTGCTAGAGAAACTTTCCCTCCAAATTTTGAATTATTTCTTTATTCGTGACCAGCTAGTCCAAGAGCCACTTCTTGATATCCTTCTAAATGCTAATAGTCTCTAAGATTTCATTATGTTTTACCTAGGGGGTCAGCAGGGGCACAAACCGACCTAGGTTCAGTTCTAGTTTCCTCTAGATTGATGCACAAGTTGGGAGAATTTTGAGGGTTAGGTTTAGAAATCAAGGAGGGTATTGGGAACATCTGAGATATTCACATAAGCCAAAGAGTGCATAAGAGAGTGTGTTGGGGTGGGATTCCACAACTCATCGTCATTTGCATTGTTGGAATTCCCTAACCCAAAAGTATAAATAGTTGTGGGTTTTGATAGAGGGGTACATTTGATGGGGATATGGGGGTTTATCATTGATAGGGGCTTTACCCTAGGCTTGGCTGCTATGACAACTGGTAGGAGGGGTTTCATCAATAGTAGTAGAGGGGTTGGGGTTCATAGGGGGACTAGTGGGGTCATGGATGGTCAAAGTGTTCTTGTGAATAGAGGTAGGGGTGGGAAGCAACACAAAATGAAATTTGCAAAGATGGTAAATAAGGCCCTGGTGAATGGACAATTTCTTGCATTTATCCTGGACACTTCTAACATATTTCTCAAGTGAAGATAGGAGTTAAAAGGAGAAATTCATTTTGAAATTATACCTAAGATGATTAAGCATAAGGAAAAGATGGGTGTGGAAGGAGTGAAAAAAACATTTGAGCATAACATACCTCATGAGGATTTTAGCAGTTGTGCTCCAGATGCTAGGCAGGTCCCCGTGGTTAAAGCCATTCTGTAATCTATTCACCCTCTTGCCCTCTTTCAAGAAACATTTCATGTCTTCTTGGTAATTACTTTTTAACTTATGAGGAATGTAAATACCTTCCATAGATATCCCTGTAACCTTTGCAATAAGCTTAAGAGTCACCATGAAAGAGACCCCTCCAATAATAACAATTTTGTCCACCCAAGAATTAGAAATTTCCAAATAAATCTTGGGGCTATTCCCCTGCATCCCCTCCACATACAAGGCTAGCTTGCCCCATTCTAGAATGGCCAAAAACTCCTTGTATTGCTTCCATCCATCACACTTGGTAGTTTCATCCTAGACCAAATCCCTTCCCATCGCTAAAAACTAAAATTTCAGAGTGAGGAAACACCAACAACAGAAATGGCTATATGAAAACTAGAGCTACAAATAAATGAAAATATGAAAATATTTATTAGCAGGATTAAAGTGCCATAATTGAAGAGCATGAAAACTATCAATACGAGTTGACATCATACTCAACTTAATCTCATTTGGAGAGTACTTTAGCATCATGTTGAATTAATTCAAGCACCTGACTTGAGATATGGAGGATATTATCCTATTTTACTAAATTTGGAGCAAAAGCTCCAAGATTTGCTAAGGCATCAACAATTTTATTGATGCTCCTATACACTTGATTAACACTATAGTTCCCAAGGGCAATCATGAGATTGTGAGATGAGGCCACAGGGTCTTGGAGATTCTAGCAGGGAGAGGCTTTTCTAGTCAGCATTAGAGTCATATTTCTAGAGTCCCCCTCTATAACCAAATTTGAGATCCCAACTTATGTGGCAATTTGAATCTCATAGAAGGTTGCCAACACCTTGGAAAAACTAGAAGATTAGACCCCCAATTTGACTGCATAGGCTAGAATTAATTTCACCTTGTGGTCACAGATGACCCCACCCCCACCCACCCGATCTGGGTTAGTTTTGGCCGAGCCATCAAAATTAAGCTTTAGCCAACCAAGCTTGGGGGGGGGACTAAGGCATAATTCACCTGTTCTACAGGATAAGAGAACTAATGGAATGAAGGTCCTTTAAAATATTCCAAGCGGATGCAATTGGGACCTCCAAAACATTAGGATTTCTTTTGAGCTTGCAAGGGGTAGTAAAATCAATTCAACAACCTGACTAATAATCTTGTTGGCCACCACCCATCCATGAGGACCTATTGTTCTAAAGACTTTTTTATTGTGCTCCTTCTAGAGCACCCACCCCATGAAGAAAAAAGATTGCTACCAAAGCTCAACAAGCAAAGGGTGAGACACTAGGGGGGACCAACAATCCAAAATCTTGTGAATATCCTTTTTCTAAACCCAACAAACTTTGAAAAGAGATTGTATTTTTTTGCTAACCTGCTAAGATTAGGAACAATGGAAAAGCAAGTGAGAGATGAACTCAACTTCGTTCTCACAAAAAAACATTGATTCCCAAGTTGTATGCCTTCTTTTTTAAAAGTATCTAGAGTGAGGATCCTTTTTGTGACAAACAATCCACCAAAACAATTTGACTTTAGGTAAGAAATTTCCTCTCCATAGCCACATCCAATCAAATATAGGGTTCCAAGAACTTGAGAGGAGATTGTAGCCAGTCTTGATAGAATACACACCATCTTTAGAATCTGTCCAAACCAAAGAGTCAGGCAAGTCAAAGGGGAAGAAATTGTGATTCTTGACTATTCTGAGTTCTTCAACAGCTAATCGAAGGGGGGGTCAAACCAGTTAGGGTCAATCTTCTATATAGATGGATCAATAGAAAAATAAATGTAATCTGATACCTTATTACCGAACCAGGTATAGAGGTCCAACCAAATAGTAGACAAAATAAGGAGACCAAGAGCCTACGAAGATAACCAATTATCTTCCCAAAAATAGACAAAGGTTGATGCAAAAACTCTTACGGAATCAAATCCAAAAGTCATCTAGCAATAATCCCAAAAATAGACAAAGGTGCTCGATCTGACCAGCTAAGAGGACCCTAAAGAGAGTAGATTCCTAATTTTTAAAAGGTTATTCCACATAACATAACCAGTAGGAAGAACTCCATTGCCTAACATAACAAGACAATCTTGTCCCTGCAGATACTTGTCCTTTAGAATAGAAATCCATTGCACTGAATTGTTAAGAACTTTCCAAGAAATTTTGGTTATAAGTGCCATGTTCATTAGTCTTATTTTTCTAAAGTCCAAACCTCCATAACATTTCCTAGAACACACAGTATCCCAATTCACCAGAGAGAACCTATTCCTTTCCTTGATCCTTGACCACAGGAATCTATGTTGGATTTTTTCAAGTTTCTTCAACCACACCGCGAGCATAGAAAACAAAGACACTAGGTACACATATGAAATTTGAAGGGTGATCTTAAGAAGAAAAATATTACCAACATTGCTGAGAAGGGACCCCTTCCACACAATGAGCTTCCTCTAAACCCATTCCAAAAGAGTAGACTAGACATAATTTTCCACTTTACCAATAGTAAGTGGCATACCCAAATACATTAGGGGAAGGGGTAGGGACTGAAAATTGAGAGTTCTAGAAATCCTTGCTTGAAGAGTAGGGTTCACATTTCGGAAAAAGATAATGTACTTTTATTAAAATTGATACACTTCCAGAGGCCTTAGTGAATTTCAAAAGAATATCCATCCAACCTTTAGCCTCAACTAGAGTGGTCTCCCCCAACAAGATCATGCCATCAAAAAATTGTTAATGAGATATCGGTCAACACACAAAGGAAGGGGCAAATCCCACTAGAGATCCATTCAAAATTTTACGTTTAAAATTATGACCAATGACCTCGGTCATCAAAATAAAGAGACAGGGAGACAATGTATCACCTTGGTGAATTCCACTAGAAGCTGAGAAAAAACCTTGTGAGGTGCCATTGATAATCATATAGTATTTGAGGAAGATCACACAACTTTGAATGAGTTCCAACAATTTACTCGAGAATCCAAATCAGCAGAGAACTTCAAAAAGGAAATCTCAAGACACCTTGTCATAGGCTTTGGAGATATCAAACTTAAGAGCCATACCTTCCTTTCTACTTGTATCCATGGAGTGGAGGGTTTCATGCACCAACATAATAACATTAGTTATTTGATGCCTTGGCACAAATCCTTTCTATCCAGGATGTATCAACTTGTTCAAGTGGGGTTTAATGTGATTAACTAGTAATTTGGAGCATATTTTGTAAAATGTATTGCGGAGAATAATAGGCCTAAATTAAATCAACTTGTTGGCCCCCTGATGCTTAGGGATAAGAACAATGAAAGTGTTATTGAATTCTTTAAGGATTTTACTAGTAAAGAGAAATGTAGCCACTATAATCGTGATTTCCTAACCAACAATATCCCAAAACATCTAAAAAATGAAAGGAGGAAAGCCATTTGGGCCAGGAGCTTTAAAATGGCTAAGAGAAAACACAACCTCATGAATCTCATCCACATGAGCACAACCTTCTATAGACGTAACCTCCTACTAAGTTAGATCCTAGAAGATAGCATTGAGGATGTCACCTGCTAGAAACTCCATTAGGTGTGGGTTGAGAAGGTTATGGAAAAGAGAAACACCAACACGAGCTAAATCATCCTCATTAGTCAATGTGGATCCATATTCAAGGATCAACTTAGATATAGTATTCCTCTTATGTGTCATCATCATCATGTGAAAGAATCTAGAGTTTTTATCCCCCTGATAGAGCCATTGATTCTTGGAATGTTGTTTCCAGTAAACCTCCTCCTCAATAATATTATGCAGTTCACTAAGTATGGTTTTTTCCTTAGCAACAAGATCCACCTAAAAACCAGATTCCAACTCTTTTTTAACTTGTCGAAGCTAATCTTTGAGAGACTTTTTATTTTCAAAAATATTACCAAAATGGCTCTTACTCTAAGCTTTGAGATTGCACTTGAGACTCTTGAGTTCAAATGCCAAATTATAGATAGCAAAGCCACACCCACAACCCCTCCACCAAGAGGAAAGAAGATCCCTAAATAGAGGTTGATATGTATCCACATTAATTTGAAATAAAAAGGCCTTTTCGCCTTAGTGGGGTGAGTGCTCCAACATAAGAGTAATAGGGTATGATCCGAACCAAGACTAATGAGAGAGGAAAAGGAGAGCAAAGATGTGTCCTAGTTGGAAGACACCAAACAATGATCAAACCGACCCTGAATTCAATATTGTCCCATGTTTGTTTGTTAGACTAGGTGAATGAGCTACCCTCGAGGTCTAAATCCATCAAACCACCATCATGCAAAAAGGAGTTGAGATCCAGCATGTTATCTGACAAATCCAAAGTACCTCCCTGATTTTTAGAAGGAAAGAGAAGGTAATTGAAATCTCCCATCACCATCTAGTTACTTTACAAAAAATTATTCCTACATTGCAGCAAGTTGACCCAAGTGTACCTCCTCTGAACCACATTGTTGGGTGCATAAACAATAGATAACACCCAATTAGGGAGACCAAAGCTTTGAGAGAAGCTGACGTTAAGAAAAAAATTCTCCCTAGAGAATAGGAATTCTTTGAGAAAAGGTTTCCACATTGTAACCAAACCAACAAAGACCCCAATAGGATCCACCTCCAGGAATAGGGCACTAGGCCAGATGAACTTACCAGATTTGTCAAACTCAACAACAATCATTTTAGTTTCTTGTAAGAGAAGAATGTCAGACTTTAACTCTTTGATCAAATTCCTTACAATATCCTTCTTATGAAGGCTATTAAGCCATCAAATATTCCAAGAGAGGATTAACATTTCTTGCTATGTCTGGAGCCAAACTACTCTAGTGTTGTTTGGTTTCCATTCACAATGTATTTAGCCATGGTTTTTTGCATGTTAACTTTACCAAGTTTCTTTTTTCCTTAGCAGTGCAGTCCCCACATCTGCCAACTTCTGAGGGTTGAACAACTTGAAAGGACTAAGAATGCAAGTCTTCACTAGAGAGGGGGGATAACACAAGGGATGACCAGAGAAACACAAGGAAGGATCTCATCAATCACCAGCTGTAGGCCAACATCATGTTATAGAGGAGACAAGTTTAAAGTGGAGACCTCCGAACATAACTTGCAAGAATCCAAGGGGCATGTGTAGGATCATGATGGACCAAAAAGTGGCGATATGATGGGTATGTGTAGGGTATGTGGCTGATGACTTTTTTTTACCAAAAAATGATGAAATGAAAAGGGTTTTTAAAGGAGATTCTTAGCTTTCCACCAATATAAATTATGCTTTACTTTGAATTTAATAAATTATTATTATTCATTTTCTATTCAAGAATTATGACTAAAGTCGTGATTGATAGGCTAATTGAAAACATTAGATATAGCTTTCAAACAATATCACATTTTTAAATTCAAAAGTGTCACATTCTATGGTTTCCATACTATAGGATTAAAAAAAGAAAAATTAAATTTCATGAAGTTTTTACCAAGTTAAGGTGGTCAGACATACTAGTTTTTTAAAAAATTTAAAATTTGTAATAAAAATTTTATAATTAATTATTTTCTTGGAAAAGAATTACAAAAGAATATCCACCACATTGGGGCATGAGTCCTCTACATATATCTAAAATATTATAAAAATATATTATCATTTTATTGTGGTTAGGGTGGTCAGACAGACACCTACTTCTTATTTTTTCCCTAAAATTTAAGTACTACTGCATTGAAATTTCAAATTTTCACCAAATAGATTTTTGTTATTTTAAAAATAAATCTAGTAGTTTAGAAACTACATTTGATTTGTTAAAGATGACCAACAAAAGAAAAATTTTGATAAAAGGGAGAAAAGTTTGCATATTCAATAGCTTGGGACCACTTACTAAGCCTAGATTCTAGAATAATTGAGGTTAGGAGGACCTTATTTAGCTTAATACTGATGCAAAAATGGGAAAACACTAGCCTAGACCTTTCTTTGATGACATAATCCAATGAGAGGATGTTGCCAAAGGAGTTGGCCACTCTCATGATAATTTATTCATCCCATAACTCCAAAGGGAGGTGTGGTAGATGAACCCAAGTAGGAAGCGTTTCCACCAAGTGAGAAAAAGATTCAAAACTAGGGCACCATTTGCAAAAGGCAAGGATCTATTTACCAAAGAACCAAAGGCTACAAGTGTGGGTAGCCAAGTAGTCCTCATGAAGATCAAAGTTGAAACAAAATAAACCTTTCAAAAGAGTTGAATTAGAGAAGGAGCCTTTAACAACCCACTTGGAAGAATCCCATTTATGAACATACTCAATATTGGGCCTTCTTCCCATGAACCTACCGACTAGGCAGTTTTCCATTTTGGCAATCGAATAGTCCAGAGATGGGTCCTTGATATTTGTAGTAGTACACTTCTCTAAATGCATGTTCTGGATCCCATCCTTGACCACACAACCAATTGCAAAGGATTTTTTTGTAAAAAGACCTTTCCAGTTAAGCAGTGGGGGTACATTTTTAGAAGGGACAAAATGCAACCCAAAAGACCCATGAGAATCTTTGGGAGACCCACCCTACCCGATAGAACTACCAGAATCCCCTCACACTAGAGAAAATGAACCAAGAGATTCCCTCCCAACACCATTCACCTATGCGCCCCTCATTTCAAAAGCTCCACCATTGGACTTGTTTCTCCCTAAAGGGAGAAATCTTTTTTGTATACATTGGATTAGATTTTATCTTAAATCTTTCACCATTGGCATAGGAGCTACTGCATTATGGGGGATCTATAGTCTCAATATTTCTCTCCTATTGGGGGGATATCTATTGTATATGTGTGATGGATGTATTCCTTGGAGGTTCATGTTGATGCCTCCATTCATCACTTATTTCATAACTTATAGTACATGATTATTTTCTTACATTCTCTCTTTTGGAGAGGAATTCTTTCACATAGGATTTTTCTCCTTTTCTTTGTTTTGGAGAGATTTTTTATATATGGGAAGCTAACATGGCGTAGTATTTAGGATGCATACTTGCTTTATTGCATCATTTTTGAATTCTTGTATTTTTCTTCTTCTTTCTAAGTTACACTTAATTGGGGGTGTTTTGGTGTGAATTATGTATATTACCTATCTAGTTCTCCTAGTTAGGCTTATTCACACATGTTCACAAGTTAAGTTTATTTAGGGGACTAGGATTCTTTCTAAAAGTATTAAATTTTCATGTGATCTTATCTTATCTTAGTTTTAAATGTCTCATGTCATAGAATTAAGGAACTTCTCATGATCTTGTCTACTCATATCTCCCAAACTTTCCTATATAAGCAAGGCATCATATGTATATCATGTATCATCTTGTATCTTGTATCATTATTCTATTATTGATCATTGTACATTATTGCATGAATAATCAAGAAATATATCCTTTTTCTCTACTCTCTTTAGAAGATTATCTTTGGTTTTTCATGTGATCCTATGGTATGTGAGCTTGCTATTATCTCTTACAATTTTAACCTTTTCCTCTAAACACCAACTAAGCACAATTTTGTGTGATTTATTACTTTGTATTTGTATTTAAAGGTGGTTAATGCATTTATTTTACACATTGAGTATTCTTAAAGATTCCTCTCACATTCTAAGAAGAAAAAATACTTTCATTGACACACTAAAAGGAATATAGTTTTGCACAAAAATTCTAGAAGGAAATGTATTATTAAATATTGTTGTTTTGAATCATTCATATACATAATTTCTATAGGTTGGACTACAAGAGCACTCCCCTTTGTGACATATTGACAAATGTTAAAATATGTTTATAAATATTTTCAATCCACAAGTATCCATAAGAATAGAAAAAACCAATACGTATAAAATAAATATAAGGAAACTAGTTTGTATATTACATAGGATAGTTTCACAATGCTAGTCAGGTTTGTATTCATTGTTCAATACCCAAACCATAAATTTATCCTTTTATAGAATCAAAAATAATATTCATCATTTAAATTGTTCTTGATCTCAAGACATTAGAATTATTACAATTTTTTATTACTAAAATAAGCACAATTATTTTTATTTTTATTTTCATATTTAATTCACCATGACCAATAAGAATACTAACATTTAAAATTGAAAAATTATTAATCTAAATTAATATATATTTATGTTTATGACCTAAAGAAGTGTACTTTTCTCATATAGTTGTTTTATATAATACTCCATGTAATAATTATTTTTAAAACTCACTTAACATAGTACTCTATCTCAATTAAAAGTTGTATATTATAGATCACATATATCCTTATAGGATTCAACTTTTATGTTAACATTAATGAATAAATATTATAGATGATATCAATTTGTTAAGGTTTTGCTTACTAGTATATTTTATAAGTTCATGAATGGTGATTTATTGTATAAAAAATCTCGTGGCATTGTGTAATAGCTGACACAAAATTAGTGAAGACTTGTGTGGTTTTGATCCTACTTTAACTTGTAGGTAAATAGATGTGGAATAGGCTGTATGATTACTAATATGGATGTACTGCTATGTTATAACCATCATCAAGCTCTAATGGAAGATTTGGAGGTTGATGACCTCTTGGTTGAAGAGGATTAGGGGGTTCCTCTTCTTTACCTTTAGATTAGAATAAGTATGTGTTTGTGTTCCCCAATGCTTGTGCATTATGTGTTCCTAGATGAAAATTGTCACCCTTGTAGGTGCTTGGATACAGGAGTGTTTATGTGTCATGAAACTTCCTCTTTTTCTACATCATTCTTCCTCTATTATGTGTATTGATTTTCGACAATTGGGGACAATGCAAAGTGTTGGGGAATTTAGGCTTTCCTTCCATGGTGACCCAATTTTTTAATTTTTATTTTGTCTTCTTGTTTATTCTTCACATGCTTTGATATACTACGGTGCTGATGACAATTCATCTATATACTATTATTATAATTATATATATTTATAAGTAGCTCTAACCCCAAATTATTAGATCACCCATGTCCTTTGTGTGTTATGCTACTATTTTTCCTTATTCATATCTTTCACTCTTCTTTCCTTGCTTTGTGATGTTGTGGTGCTCATGTGTTGTCCCTCACATGTACAATATTACTGTAGTTACATCTTGCTATGTTCCATGGGCCACAACATCAGTTTTTCATTCTTTCTTTTCTCTCCTTACGATGTCACGTGCCTCTGCATTTAGCATGCACCATCCTAAGGGGGGCTATCACATCAAATTCAATTTTCAAAAAATGCATTTGGTGGCCAAAGAATCTTTTATTGAAATATTTTTCAGAACATTTTTCAAAAATTGCATTCTCAACAAGGAACCCTAGCATAACGTGTTTCCTTCATCATGGGTTTGCAAAGAAATAACTTGAATAATTTTCCTCTAAGGAGGGAGCAACTTTTCCTATGGGAGAAGCATTGACCTTCTCCTCATGAGGGGGCATTTTCTCCCTTTCAAATTCCTTGATGATGAATCAATTTGTAAAAAGTATTCTTGAACTTTCAACATTGCGTCCCTTGAGAGGACCCATTTTTCTTTTGAAGGGTTCTTGAGGGACCCCTAAGTTGAAAGCTTTTCCTTCAATTTTTGACTGTCTACTTGTCTTCCTACATGTCTGCTTTTGGTTTTCTAACATGTTTTGTAGGTGTGCCTATGAAGCTGCTTTCCAATCTAACTCTAGGGAGTCCCGATCATCAACTTCATTAGGAGAGAGTACCTGGGGGCACCTTCTTTGCAATTCAAAGGATCTATAAAGTGTTTGCATCTTGTGAGATTTTTCCATCATTGGTTTGTGGGCCTTCGGTATACTTTATTCAACTTTGTAGTTCTGAGGATCAATAGATTCCTTTGTTTGAACCTCCTCAAAAGAGAGTACTTGTGGAGTTCTTTGCTTTCCCTACACTTTCAAGCTCACTGGATTGTGGTTTTCTTCCTCGATGGTTTAGGTATACATTTCTAAACTTTTTGATCTACTTTACCAAACACTCATTGACACTCATGCTCGCTAAAGTGGGGGAAAATGTATAGGAGAGAATTTGCACCTCTTTTGAAAATTTCCCTTTTGCATCCCTCCACCTTAGAAAATACAACCCAACAAAGAAATTTCACATTACCCATTTGTAATGCATCCACATGAGCTTTTCTTTTATGTTGATCAGGGAATTTTTGTCAAGGATGCAAGCACAATGTGTAAACATCTACGTGGTGCATTGTTGTCCCTAATAGATTCCTTCCTCTACAATCCACAATGATGTTACACTCCTCATTGGGGACAAAATGAAACTCCTCTATGTTGACCAACTAGCTCAAAAATGGCTCTTTCCATCCCATTTTGATCTTCAAATGCCTATCTGTCTTATTCACTTCATCTCTTTAGCATCTCTTGAGCAATGTCATCCATCTTCTTGGTAATTCATATGATCTTCTATAAGCTCTTGAACATTGCTTAGCAAGTGGCTACTCCATCAACTTCACTAAGAACGTGTTGTGCTACCATAGAAGTTGCTAGTTTGGTGTCTTGTGAGACCTCCTTCATCACCGCTATGGCTATGTCAACCTTGAAAATCTTGTAGTCTTGCATTCTCCCTTCATTGGCCTTGAGTGCCTTTGGGTAGAGGTGATATTTCTTCACTATCCTTCTTTTTCTATGGTTTGATAGAGTAGCATTATGTTTTTTTGTAGTGTTTAGTATTCTCCTTTCCATCATTTTCTTTATTGTATTTCTACTTCTCTTTATCTATCTACCTATCCGTGGAGATGGAACCACCAAAGCAGAAGTTTGACTGAGGGAAAACCCCTATACAACCCCAACATTTTTCCTTTCTTGGTTGTGTGTAGGTACGTGCACGTGTGGAGCTTGCTAGAAAACTAGGCTCTTTGTGGGTTGGTCTTTGTCACCTTCATTTTCATTATCTCCTTTATCATTTCTATTATCATTTATTATACTTTATTATTTTGTTTAATTTGTTAAACTTGATTAGCTAGACTACAAGTAGGTTTCTTGGCATTTCATAATGTACTTTATAAATTTTTGGCCATATGGATGCCAACGCCCCAAGAGATGCCCATGCACCACGCTATCATGCTTTACCCACGTTGCTCTCCTCGAGCAAAGAGTTGTCTAAGGTACAATTTGGATTCCAATAATCGGCTCATTTAGCCCCATCCAAACATTCAGATCAATATCTAGTGATAGAAGCACTTGAGATTGCTCTTCATTCTTTATCCTTGATTTAAAACGTACCTGTTTAGCTTGAGGTATGTTAGGGTATCCCTCCATTCTCAGCTCTCCATGACCTAGAGACTTGGTGTGGTCGGTCCCCCTACCTTACAATGAGATCATTATCATCTCTTACATGGTATCAAAGATTGAGATTTGCAAATCCCTTCTCAAATTTGAGGGTGATTCAGACATGAGCTTTTTCTAGATGTATTTTGGCAAAAAATAAACCCCCATTTCATATAAAACACTTGCTATTTGGGCAATAATAAAATTTCATACATTTTAGGAGTCTTCATATTGTTGGTTAGAAAAATTACATACATTCATATAGAATCAATATTTAATCTATGTGGAATTTGTACAATAAGTATGTGTTTCTACCCATATGATCTATCATTGTTAGATTCTACAATTAGGTGCAATCATAAGAATATTTTATAGCATATTCACAAGTTTTCATAGAGGCTATGTCAAAGTCATTTTGCTGAGCTATGACATCGGTCAAATTTTTCTTTAAATATATTTTTCTGTTTGCACCTATTTACTTATCATGATATAGCAATAGGTCCTACATCAAGGGTCTTTTGGCAAGCACTTGACACTAAGATCCTATAGTGTAGAAAAATGCATACCTTTTCATTTTCACACTTAATTTAGACCCATTTTAGCATCCCTTGCATTAATTTCCCTTTAGGTCACTTATTAAAGTATGGGCCCCTAAGACCCCTTTTTGTGCATCTCAAGGCATATTGTAGCCTTAAACCTGACCAAAACCCATAAGAAACCATGATCAATCTTGGTAACCCACCTTTTGAATTATAAAATCAATCCTTGTGGGACCAAGATGCCATTGTTGGCATCTTAGTCCTAGGGGCTTTATTTTCAAGAATTAAGAGTGGGAAATGAAAATATTTGAATTTATTTGACCTTTTGTCAGCCTTTGGGATCTAATAACCAGGTTATTAGGTAGGAATTCCTACAAAAGTATGATTTACACCCCATTTTTGATATAAGAAAGTAAGAAGTTTAAAAGTTGAAGCAAACAAGTGATAAGTGAAGCAAGTTGAAGGAAGTTTCAGAGTTTTGGAGTAGCCTTCTATTGTGTTTTTGCAGGTTTTTCAAGTCTATTTTCAAGTCAACATCTAGCATTGCCAAGGATTATTAATGGATGCCTATTGTGGATCATGAGATATTCTAGTTGGGAGATGCAACTAGCCATTTATCCAAGCCTAAGGACTTGTTTCTTGATTGATTTCATCTTCCATTCTTGCTCTATTTTCTATCTAAGGAAGGTACATTTTATGTTTGTGACTTTTTAGGGTGATTATATTAGATCTCCTTTATAGGTAATTTACATTTGCATCTTAGGAATCTTATTCTAACACATTTGAATAGGGTTTCTCCATTTTCTAGCTTGCATAATATTAGACAAACTTAAGATTAGGGCACACAAATTTCCATTTTTAGATTTATGCTTTTTCATCAAGGTTTAATTACCAAACAAGGGGTTTGACCAAGGAAAACCCCCATAAATAATCAATCCAAATTCCTTTTTTTTGCAGGTCTCTTTGCAAGTTCAGATCTGAAGACTTGGTGAAGAAAAAAGTATAGATCTTCATCTTTAGGACCACACTTAGAAATTTTGGATAGAAATGCAGAACTGGACTAATACACCATGTTGGGCTTCTTAGTTCTCCCAAGCCTATTTTTTAGAGATTTTCTGAGATCCGAAGACTCCACATTTTCCTCATAAAATAGTGCAGTGGGACTAATACGCCACTTTGGGCATCTTTTTCCTCAGAACTTTTGGGAAGCTTCTTTACATTTCTAGAATCCTCCCAGCATCTCCAAACTTCCTAAGCACACACAAACTATCTTTCTATTGTATAATTTCATCATTTGCATCTTTCATTTAGCTTGCATTTCTAGTTTTAGGTCATTTTGCATATATCACATTGTGTTTTCCAATATTCTCTTTTCTAAGCATTTGCTTGGTGGTGAGCCCCTTAGAACTCAAAGAGCCCCTCCTAGGTCCTTCCTAATTGTCAATTGAATCACCTTGTGAGGTTGTTAGTCAATCCTATTAGGACTCCTATGACATTATTGAATGATTGGTGGAAAAAGAGTGATATCTTTAGGTATCCACTTTTCTACTCTTCAAATCCAATGGGTGATAGGATGATCCCATTTTTGATTCCTCGTCACTCTACCCACCTACAATACCTCTACCTAAATACTCTAGCTAGTGCCTATGCAATGCCTATATTTGATCTTTTGGTCTTGTGGGCAACCAATCTCCAAGCCAAATCGCCTAAATTTTTTTCTTCTTTTAGCAACTATATTGGAATTGGAAAAAAAATTTAAGTTATGATCCATGAGTTTGATTTGTATAGATAAGGTATCATTATAAAGATGGCTTTGGGAATATTCCAGTGGTGTATGTCTCATTATCAAATTTATTTACTAATATAAGATATTACGTATTGAAGTTAAATATTACACTCAAACCTCCAAGCTCATAATTTTCTTCTTATTTATCAAATTTTCATTATTCTTATGGGATTGTAAGGGTATTAAGGAGCTCTTATGATCCATCCATGCATTTTATAAAATTAAACCCAAGTATATTTTATTTATTTTTTGAAAATATTACACTTTGATTAATTACTTGGATATGCTAACACTTGGAGAAATTTTGTCCTTCTTAGGATGCTTTATTTTTCGTACTCATCATATTTGGGATTTTATAATTATTATTGAAAGTTGTTTATTTGCAAATTTAGATATCTATCTTAGTTCATTATAGGTTTTTCATTTCATCCTTCTCTAATCATATTGGAAATGGGAAACTATAAACAGTTGATAGATGAAATCTTAAAACATTTGCATTGGCTTCATTTTTTTTGTATTTGCATGTTTTTGTTCTACCTCCAATTACTACTAGTAAGAAATTTATTTTGAATTAAAAAAGGTTAATATCCTAGGAGTGATTAGTTTCCATGTCGATGGTGATAGTTTGAATTTCATTGCACACATTTATTTTCCTCGTGCTCTTTGGATAAAATTTTGGAGATATATGGATATTGTGATACACTTTCATTCCTAGATGATCATATTCTAGAATATCTTGTATCTCTTGATGGTTCAAATAACATACTATATCACTATGATATTGTTCAAGAGTTTGATACTTTAAAAAGGTTTGAGTTTTTGGATGGTGATGATAAGGTATGTTCAAATTATCCTTCTCCTCCTATCGAGATAGTTGTTGATCCTTCAAATTCAATGATTCATTATGCATAATAATTGATTGAGACTCCTATCATTCCTTCCCAAAAGAACCATCATAGACTTTCAAATTTAACTTTGTGGGACGAGCATTTGAAAGTTAAATTAGATTTATTTTGTGAGTCTGATATTATAGATTTGAAGGAAGTAATTAAGGATATTCATCTTCTATTCAATGATAGTTATTTCCATAATGTTCTCAAACCATTATTATCTTTGGAGATTTTTGTTCATGAGTTTCCATGCAGTCCTAATTTTTTATCTTCTTTGATTGGGGTAGTACCTAATTTTGTTGTGGCATACTCTAACATTGATACACTTGATCAGTTTTCCAACACCCATCATGGAAATTAATTCCTCATCTCTCTTCTTAGAGTTAGATTATCTTATACTCCAGCATTGGACTTGTTTCTCCCTAAATGGAGGACTTTTTTTTTGTAGACATTGGATTTGATTTTATCTTAAATCATTCACCATTGGCATAGTCTGGCTACTTCATTATGGGAGGATCTATAGTCTCAATATTTCTCACCTATTGGGGGGATATCTATTGTATATTTGTGATGAATGTATTCCTTGGAGTGTTATGTTGCTTCCTCCATTCATTAGTTATTTCATCACATGTACATGATTATTTTCTTGCATTCTCTCTTTTGAAGAATGGGTTCTTTCCCATAGGATTTTTCTCCTCTTCTTTATTTTTTAGAGATTTTTTATAAATGGGTAGCTAACATGGCCTAGTATTTAGGACACATCCTTGCTTTATTGCATTATTTTTGCATTCTTATATTTATTTTATTCTTCCTAAGCTACACTTAAGGGTGGGTTTTCCTAGTGTGAACGAGGCATATTACCTAACTATTTCACCTAGTTAGTCTTATTCACACATATTCACATGTTAAGTTTATTTAGGGGACTAGGATTCTTTCTAAAAGTATTATATTGTCATGTTATCTTATCTTATCTTATTTTTAAATGCCTGATGTCATAGAATTAAGACACTTCTCATGATTTTTTCTACTCCTATCTCTCAACCTTTCCTATATAAGCATGGCAACATATGTATATCATGTATCATCTTGTATCTTATATCATTAATCTGTTATTGATCCTTGTACATTATTGCATGCATAATCAAGAAATATATCCTTTTATCTACTCTCTTGTGCAAGATCATCTTCAGTTTTGTAGGTGATCCTATGGCATGTAAGCTCGCTATCATCTCTTACAATTTTAATGTTTTCCTCTAAAGACAAACTAAGCACAATTTTGTGTGATTTATTACTTTGTATTTTTATTTAAAGGTGGTTAATACATTTATTTTATAAATTAAGTAATCTTAAAGATTCCTCGCACATTCTAGGAAGAGAAAATACATTCATTGACACACTAAAAGGAATTTAGTTTTACAAAAAAATTCTAGAAGCATATGTATTATTAAATATTGTTGTTTTGAATTATTCAACTTTTATGTTAACATTAACTAACAAATATTATAGATGCTATCAATTTGTTAAGGTTTTGGTTAATAGTATATTTTATAAGTTCATGAATGGTGATTGATTGTATAAAAAATCTTGTGGCATTGTGTAACAGCTGACGCAAGATTAGTGAAGACTTGTGTGGTTTTTCTCCTCCTTTAACTTGAAGGTAAATAGCCGTGGAACGGGCTGTATGAATACTGATATGGATGTATTGCTATATAATAACTATCATGAGGCTCTAATGGCAGAATGATAGTAATGTTATACAGCTTATTTTGTCTTTTTATTGTGGACAGCCCTGCAACTTTTATGCTAATTGCTTTGACCAAGGAAACGTTTGCAGCTTGTGTTTCCCGCTCTGATAAATCTTCTTGACACACTTTTTCGTACACCAAAATTTTAGATTTTCCTTTTGTCCCCACCTGCCACTCTTCAAGGAGGAAGAGTGCCCTGCAAGTCTTAGAAAAGACCAGCTTGTTGGAACCATTAATAGATTCCTTTGACCGGACGATAGAAAATGAGGTTGAAGGGACAGTAAAAAATCAGAAGGTGAAGGATATTCCTGACATTGAATACAGAAGGAGGTGATCGTTTAGATGACATTTGTAAAGCTTTTATTAAAAAATGTTTATGATATCTATAAAGTAAAAAGATTAGAAATACATGCAAGAATGTTTCAATGAAATTAGAGCTGGTTTGATTCCCCTAAACATAAGTTACAAAGTACTAGTAAATTATAAAGCTTCCATTCAGCTAAGGATATGTAGTTGTATTATGAGGGTGGTGGATCATTTGCCAAGAAAATAATTATAGGAAGGTTTGTTTAGAAAAAGGATTAGGGGTATTTATTATTGCGGGAGTTCTATATAATCAATAATGTGATTATATCGTAGTTAAAGAGGTAGGGACAAAATAATATCGGATTTTAAATAAGAGGAGATCAATCAAATAGACTAGAAGTTTTATTATGCAATGGAGTAACTTGTCATCTCTATTATGAAGGAGGCAAGAAAAAACAGATTGAACTATGGGAGGAACTACTTCACTTGTGATTAGACTGAATTTTTCTTATGGTACATGGCACACTCCCCTAGTTGTTGAGAATGTCTTATATGTGATAGAATTTCAAATCCATTTATCACCTTATCTTGGATATGAAAGTATGTAAAGGTGAGAACATGATTTTTCATTAGGATAAAATGAAAATTCAATAACCTCAATATTGAAAATTGCATTACTTCTAGACTTTTTGAGTTCAAACTAAATATAAGTTATAAAATAGTTCAAAGTTTTAGCAATGCAATATGGCCAAAGAGTTAAATCCCCTAAGAGATAACTTCTCCAAGAAACAATCCCATGAAGAAAGGGGAAAAGGGTTATGGGTCTAATTCCAAGCACTTTAGGCTTTAGGATAAGTCCAAAATAGATGGTTGAACCTCTCTTATCTATTATAAGGAAATCTTAGATGAAATAACTCACTACATGTGAATGCTTTTTGAAATAAGAATCCCTTGGTAAACTAAAAGATGGAAAGTGAGAAATTTTAAGCTCTAATATAGATTATCAAATGTGCCTAAGTTGAGAAAGTCAAGCCTTAGAGGAGAATCAACCCCTCAATGTTAGTTTAGATTGTGAAGGGTAAGAGAAAAATCCACTAATGACTTTGTAAAGAAGCCAAACTTGTACCATGTAATTCTTGAAAAATGTATCTAAATTGTACACTTTATCTCTTTCCTTGCAAATAAAGCAATGTTTGGAGGCCCAAAATTTTTAACCATAACATCAAGGTCAATTTTTTGAACTTGCAAAAGGGAAAGCACACCCATATAAGAACATGATAGGCTTTTTGTTGTTTCATTGATAGAGGGATTTGTTCTAGAGAAGAGAATAAGTATCTACAATGTAAATTTTATTCTAAAAGAGTTTGAAATATTTGATCCTAGGTGGTTTAGCATGAACAAAGAAAGATTTATCAATAATAGGCTATTGCTAAAAATTATGGTCACTAAAATAAAGATCTAATTTGAAACTGCCTCTTGTTGGACTCAAGGAACACTAAGAGGGGGGGGTGAATTAGTGTTCAACAATTTTAACTTTCAATTCAGATCTTAAATCATTTTAGCCTATCAACAGAAACCAAGATGCAAGCACATAAACAAGATGATCAAGACACCATAACACCAATATTTTTACGTGGAAACCTTGTTAGGGGAAAAACCACGGTGGAGATTAATCCACAATTTATACCCTGTTAAAAGTATGAACAAAAGGGAATGCACTTGCATTCAAGAGCACTACCTAGAGCTCACTACTCAAAATAAAAAAGGCTCACTACCTTACAAAATGTTTGTGATTACAACAAAAATGAACTGAGAAGATAGCATCTACAAATGCTTGGATTAAGTTCCGGTGAAGCTCATAAAATAGATTTTGGACCTTTTGTCCAATTCACACTTCTACTTTGCTCTGCTACAACAACTCTTCTGTTACACAAGCAAAAATTTACTCAAAAAATCTTTTGATGTACGCTCATACAACTACTATGAAATTTTTCACACGCACCTTCTTAAAACATCATGCAAACTTACAAAAATGAATTACCGATCCCATATATATATCCTCTAGCAAAGATTTTAATCACTTAAGTTGGCTTCAACATTTAAGATGAAATATTCTCCAACAGTCAGCTCAAATCACTAATTAAAATTAATGTGCACCCAAACAAGTTGGCTAGATTATAGTTGGGACCCAAATCAAAATTCCCAACACAAGAAATATTAAAACAACTATTCCTTATACATCCATGACACACTATATAACCAAGTCGAGCATAATGAGAAAATAAACAATAAATCATTCGATTGAATATCTTAACTCATACACGGATTGATGTAATGCCACAAAACTTACCAATAAGGTAGCATACATGCTTAGCAAGCTTTCCTGGGGGTCCACAACACAAATTAAAGATCTGATGGAGCATACAGACTAACTTGTCAACCAGATACCCTATTCTTCATGCTTTCTATCGGTAACACACTACATACTACAAATTCTACTAGTGCAAGTAGATCCTGATCTACGGACCGAGATAATGACTTCAATTGCCATCAATGACAACCCTAGAAGCCATAAACAATGCCAACACTCCAGGCCACATGAAGAAATGCTTAACCTCCTCAAAATTCGTCTAAATTCTCTAAAACACAAATGAGACTTTCACCTTAACATATACAATCATAATAAGCAGGGTGTGAAGACCAATAATTTACCACAATTCTACCATAGTGATGTCGGAGCATCCGGGTATTCTAGGTAGCCAGTTAAATTTTCTATTTTAAATTTTGTTTGGTTGCTTTTAATTTTTTTTTTGAAGTTCAAACTTGTTGATCTAAGTCTTGTCCATTTGGCACTTGTATATGGGAGATTTCCTCAATTTTTATATCAATTGCCAAAGGTTGTGAAAATCAATGAAATTAACATCTAAAATTGTAGATTTCATGTTATTTAAAAATGCCAATATTTATAACACCCAAACTAGGCAACTACCTGGCCATTGGTGTGGGAACTAGATAGTTGAAGCACCCATTTTTTGGGAAGGAAAAATACAAAAAATCTTAAGTTTTTGATGATAACTTAGGAAATGAAAAGCTAGGCAAAAAAACGTAGCTAGGAGAGATATTAGGGCAACGAAAATTATGAGGAAAAAAGGAGCAAAAAGTATGAAAAGAAGAGAGAAAATCGACCACTTGGCTAGCAAATATTATTTTGGTAAAAATTCTATTTGATTCAAGCATCTTTTCTATGTGAAGTTGGAGGGGTACGAGGAGCTAGAAGTTGAGAAAGTATAGAGAGAACAAAATATATTTTTGGGCATGTCTTCTTTTACATTTAAAAAATGTGAGATTTTAAATTTGAACAATTGAATGAATTTTGACATTGGTTCTAGAAGTTTGTATGATTCATTTTTTATTTAAAATTGGTTATTTGAATGAGCTTTTGGCTACATAAGCTCTTGTTCCGATAAGACACAAAGATCTTGTTTTGCATTAATTAGTATTAGAGCAAGGAAAGGTTGTGTTGAGAACTGAAATGGCGTATAGAGGACGAGGTTGTATAGGTAGAGCACCCAGAGGAATGTAGCTTGAGATTGTGAAATTAATAAGAAATTACACAATGGAGGCAGATAGAGGTCTCACAACATGAATGGAGGCCATGAAAATGGTATAGAGAAGATGAGTCCATATAGTGGACTTAAGTGATGACGAAGAAGAGAAGGTTATTGAAGGTGGAGAGGAAGTGAACCAACTAGGTCTTGAGCCAAGTGAAGAATGATTTATCAAGGCCATTACTAAAATAAATTTCAAGCCATGATTTGATACTCCAAGTTACAAAGGTGGGTTAAGTGCAGAAGAGTTGTTAGATAAGATTGGAAAAATGGATAAATATTTTGAATATGACAACACTAAAGTATAGTAGAAGGTGAAATATTCTCACACCAAGTTGAACGGGAACACATATGTATGGTGGGATTACCTACAAAAAGATAGGAAATGAAAGGGAAAGAAAAAAATTATGGGATCTGTGATAGGGCGAATTTATGTGTTAGAAAATGAATAGAAAACAAGAGAATGCAAATAACACTAAAAAGAACCTACACCTCAAGATTAGCCTAGTTGATTCAACAAAAAATAAAGGCAACAAATGGAACTTTTTACCTTGTGTCGAATCGATCCTTTGGTTGGCCGTTCGATCTTTGGTGCTGTATGCTGCTTGGATGGCACAAGATGCAAGCTAGATGATGATATGATAATGGATGAAAGTGGATGCAAGTGTAAAAATGGCTAAGTATGGATTCTAGAAATTTTTTGCAAGACTTTGACTACAATGCATGATCTCCACTAAAATGAGAGAAAAGAGGGGGTATTTATAGAGAATTTGAGATTCTCTAGGGAAATGGACAGTCAAGATTGAGCCACTAAGATCAAGATGTAGGGCTATGGTGAGTTGAGAACTCACAAGCCCTCACATTTTGACATGTGGCATGTGAAGTGGCTCAAAAGGTGAAGTGGACATGAGGTGGAGTGGTAGTGCATGACATGGATGGCGTACATAGTACCTTGGGATTGGGACAAGATCTCCTCATAAAGGAGGTACTTCTCCCCATGTGGGTGAGAGGACATATGGGGAATTAAAAATTCCTCAAATATTCTCATGGGGATGAGAGAAGGAATTTAAAATTCCTTTAAATGCATGGGGGATTAAATTTGAATTAAAAATTCACATGGGGAATGGAGATGCCTTGTTCAAAAAAAGAAAGTTTTTAATGAAGTTGACTAAGGACACACTCCATAAATGATATGGGGATTAGAGATGACCTAATTATGTGATTAAGTTTGTGCAAGTACTTGATTAGACTAATTAAGGACTCATTAGAGGCAAGTGGGAAATTATGGAGGATGGGACTGTAATGATGATTAGGGGTGTGCACATCTTAATCATAAATTAATTATGACTAAGAAAGAGGGTTAGATTGCTAAGAGGGATTAGAGACCAACTTGCAAAAGTTTGAGGATTTGACAATGAGAGAGAAAATAAGGAATTTAAAAATAAATTTAAAATTCCTAAAAGATAATATAACAAAATTAAATAAAGTGATGCATTTATCTAATTTAGAGAGGAAAGAGGGGAAAAGTATTTATTAAATTAAATACTTTGGAGAACCTTATGCAAGATACACAATATTAATTAAATGAATGATTTAACTAATACCGGCAAACAGGACAATTTAAGGGAGCAAAGGGATGATTAAGAAGATGACTTTGACCATATGGAAGTGGTCAAATTTGAATGTCTACATTTTTTCCCTCTTTGAAACACTATTAGGATAATAGGGTTTCGAAGAAAAATAAAACACAGATGACTCTACGGAAGAAGTGACTGGAAAAGAGATGCCCCAGCATGGGAGAGATTACGAGCTACCCAAACACAAGAGAATTAAAGGGGATGCCCCAGTCTCGCAAAGGAAGGCTTATGACAGAAGATTGGGAGAGAATGGTAGGGTATGCCCCCTCGAGAAGGGGATAGGGATGGGGATGGAAAAGTGGGCCCCAGGAAACTTCACGAAAGGATGAAGTGGTATATATCGATGGAAAGAGCACGAAAATTTCAGAAGATTGGCTCTTGAACATAGGAAAATAGGTTTACGATGTGGAAGTGGCAGCCCCAGGAAGATAAGGGGTTAGGGAATTAGGTGAGGCTAAAAAAATGTTAAATAAAAGGAAAAATTCCTTTTATTTGAAAACATGAAAGAGGGGGGAAAAAAATATAAAAGGAAAATGAGGGAGCTACCTCTCCTCATTTGGATAGTTGTGAAGTGAGGAGAGGAAGAAGAAGAGAAGAGAGCAAGAGGGAGGAGACGCAATACAGGAGTATGATTCAGACATCATTCATTAGGGGGACGAGAGGCGACGTTTCTTCGAGGAGTGTGTCATACCACATCAGGTGAGTCTGAAACCCCACTTTGTGATTTTAGTCAATCTTTCTATTTTTTTCGCAAAAAACAAAAATATAAGTTTGGTGGGGTGGGTCAAGAGGAAAAATGGGCTAGCAAAAAATTTTTGTTTTAGAAAAAATTTTGGCAGGAGGGAGGTTAGATGGTTTTAGGGGGCTAGACGGGACCGGGCTGGTTTTCCCAGCCAGCGCGAGTGGGTCCACCTAAGCTCGGTCGGGTCTGCCTAAGCCTGTGCGGGTCTGCCTATGCTCGGGTAGGTCCACCTAGGCTTGGACGGGGTCGCCGGCGAGCACGGGCGGGTGTGCCCAGGCTTGAGCGGGCTCACTAAGGAGCTCAGGCGAGTCCGCCCAGGCAAGGCCAGACTTGCCCGTGAGCTCAGGCGGGTCCACTCAAGCTTGAGCAGGATCACCAGCGAGCTCGGGTGGGTGTGCCCGGGTTCGAGCAGGCTCACCGGTGAGCTCGGGCGGGTCCACCGGGGTCCGATCTCAGGCGAGCTCAGGTGAGTCCACCCAGACATGAGTCGAGTCTGCCCAAGGGGTGGGGTGAAGCCACATGTAGGGGGAAGGGATGGTTAAGGGAAATCTTAGGGCGGGAAAAGTAAGACAAGGCAACGCTAGAAGAGACTGATAAGGTTTCGTTGTGATGGATGCAGAAGGTGGAGAGTTTGCTGACAGAAGAGAGATGGTTTGAGTTTTTGGCGAGATGCATGGCGCGGATGATGGATGCGGAGCACTAGAGACTGTCTGAGGCACGATTACTCCATATGCTGACATATCTGACGATGAAGGCCCACAGGGCCATGCTGACAGCCTTGATAGAGTGCTAGGACTTGACGACATCGACATTCCACTTACTAACCGGGGAGTTGACACTCACCTTGGAGGATGTCTAGAAAATTTTGAGGCTCCCTATAATAGGGCTTGCAGTTAGCGAGTGTTGGTTAGAGGATGAGGCTTTGGACGAGTCCATGTGTGTGGTTTTTAACAGTGATGATCTACCAATTCAATGGGGGCAGCTAGATGTGGACAAGTGTCTATCCTGCAAGGTGTTGGCTTTGTCATTGTACTTAGCAGTCTTGATTAGCGAGATTCTGGTGCCAGACCGGAGTTGGTGATTCATGCATCTCAGGTTTCTCAAGGACTAGAGTGGGCGATTCATGCATCTGAGGTTTGTCAAGGTGATTTGACATATTATCAAGGGCTGGGAGGGGCGGTTTCCATGGGGGACATGTATGTTGGCACAGCTGTATCAGGACATGCACCGGGTATCCTACCAGAGGGCACTGAGCATGTCCGATGTCACACTACTACAAGTTTGGGTGTGGGAGCACATCAGGGTGATTATACCAATTGTGCATAGATTGGGAGAGCAAGATGATAGAGAGGTCATGGCCTAGGGGTGGGGAGCAGAGGTAGGAGCGATACTGCAGAATCAGGATATGAGAGATGTAGACATATGGAGGAGATGGTTAGATAATGTGTAGGCGGAGATGATAGTGTGGCAACCTTATATGATACGATCCTTCAGGGGTTGGAGGCATGATGAAGAGGCACACAGCGGTTACTTCTTCACCTGTTGTTATATTATTGGGAGGATTCTGCTTATAGTGGAGCTACATAGACCTGATCGGGTGACACAACAGTTTGGAGTGAGGCAAGATATTCCTGTAGTGTGGGTGAGATTCTGACGACTATCAGGGGAGTGGCCATGGGGGGATCCACTGAGCCTAGAGGTAGTGTGGGAGGACCTGGAGACATTATAGTTTATGCCATACCCTAACAAATAAGAGGGGTAGAGAGATGCAGGGGTGACAGATCGGTATTGGTAGTGGTTCAGGTGACATCCACTACTATAGATTACCCTAGTACTATCTATTAAGGGATCACTAGGGTTTGGGTCAGAGGATGAGAGATGGATGAGGGCAGTGGGACCAGTACCCCGAGGATGATAGAGAGGAGGTCAGGTGAGGGGAGTAAAGGAGGCAATGGGAGTAGCAAAGGAGCCAACGAGGGCAGCCAAGAGGGGGAGAGAGGAGGTTGTTGGAGCAGCCAAGGAGCTAGCTAGGGCAGCCTAGAGGAGGAGAGAGGAGGTTGTTGGAATAGTCGAGGAGCCAACTAGGGAAGCTAGGAGGAGATGATGGCATAGATTCGTAGGGGATGGAATAGAGGAGGGAGAGGATGAGGTCAGAGCTATAGCACAGCAGGATAGGGGGTTAGAGATCCAAGGAGAGAGGAGCCAGGAGGCATGCACATCCCTAAGATGTTAGTACCAGGAGAGAGGGGAGGAGGCTAAGACCAATAGAGCGCAGGAGAGATAGGAGGTTGACATGGCCATAGGAGGGTGAGGACAGCATAACATAGGAGAGGATGACAGGGAGAGAGGGAGCCCCTTCAGTGATAGATGTGCACGCGATGGAGGCGTCGGCAAAGAGCGAAGGGTATGAAGCACAAGAGATGGATATTGACACTGATGTGTACGACCTCTGACCAATATCAACAGTACCACCTAGAGGATAGGACCCCACAGTGGTGTTGAGAGGGACTGTAGAGAGACTGTGCCTTAGCGAGTAGAGGTTACGACAAATAGAGGTAGAGCGGGTCAGATTAGAGGCAGCGCTAAGCGAGCTACAAACATGATTTTTCTAGGGTGAGAGAGGTTATTCAACCCTTGCCACACTGGTGTCGGATGCAGAGTGGAGATTGATGAGAGAGAGAGAGATGAGGCACGAGATGAGGCAGTTGACTTGTGAGCAGTGATAGAGGGGTTGTGAGCAGAGGTAGCCAGGGAGCACGAGGAGGGAGATGTCGCGAGATGGGAGTTAGACCACTTGGTAGCAGAGGCGGTGATACGATAGGCTGTCAGAGGGGTGACAAGACAGGAGTCATCAAAGACTAGGATAGGGATTTTCAGAGATACAGAGGATCTACAGAGACAGCTACATCAATTATGGAGAGAGAGGGCAGACAAGCATCGAGAGCGAGCTGAGCTCTGAGACAGAGTGGACTGTCTAGAGCAGGCAGCTGGGAACATGGGATTGATGCAGCAGAGGGAGGAGGAGACGAGGAGAGAGATGCACATGCTATGTTCAGAGAGATATGTGGCACAGGTACAGGTGTAGGCCTTAGAGGGAGACAGGGATTTGGCACAAGAACACGCTTAGGTGGCTGAGAGTGATAGGTTGGTGGCAGAGGCAGAGGTTATGTCTCTTTGGAGAGAGAGGGATACATCGGTGTCATAAGTGTCAAGTCTGGGTCGGGAGTGAGATTCAACTGAGTTGAGACTGCAGGCACTTCAGAGGGACAGGGATGCAACAGAGGCTTAGGCACAGGCCGCACAAAGAGAGAGATGTTGCAGAGGTATGGATGCAGATGTTGCAGGGAGAGCAAGATGCAACAGTGGCTAGGGAAGTTGTGTAGGTTAGTGATGTGATAGGGACAGATACACAGGAGTTAAAGGGGGAGAGAGATGCAGTGGTGGCTAGGGCAGTGGCTGCTGAGGAGATGAGAGACTAGGTTTAGGCAGAGATGGCACAGTTACGACTATCCCAAGAGGCTTGGGAGCAGGAGAGGAGATTGATCACGAGAGATCGGGATAGATATCATCAAGAGTGGAATTCTGCTTGGGTTCAAGTTGTTGAGCGAGAGGAGAATGCAAGGGAGGAAGGATTTTGGATGGCGCATACTACCATGTAGTTCCAGACCTGGCCCAGTGGTTATTACAATATACTCGACAAACACCACAGATGCCAGGGCCATCTCATTCATTGGGTACATGGACTTGAGGTTACAGTGATTCACCAGGTGTCACCCCAGGCAGGAGATCAGTACCTGATTCACTACAGAGATCAGATATGGGTAGCTCATTCAGGAGATGACAGGATACTAGCTTTGACAGATGTAGGGTGGAGTGTGTAGTACTTATCGACAGAGATCAGAGATGCTCTACATCTCTAGATTTTGTACCTTATTTGATGATGTATGAGGGCTATGTGATGGATACATGATAGATTTTGATGTATGATGGACATATGACGTACATTGTATTATTTTGATTATGATATGGGACAATCCTTATTAACACTATGTAGCATGTTTCCTTTTGTGATGAGTGATCCAATTTATGTATGCACATGTATATGATATTTTGCTGCTTATGTAGATGGATACTTTGGTTTATTTATGCACATATTTATGATACTACATGCTTATGTGGATGTATGAGTATATGATACTTCATGCCTGTGTGGATGATTGGGTCCATGTACTTGTGGAATGTGGATGATTTTATTAATGCAGATATTCACATGGTGATGTAGTGTATGCACATGTTGTATCTATGATGACTTATGTGTATGGATGCTTAGCTGATCTATTGACATGCATGCATATGTATATGATGGATTCTGTATGAATATTTTATATATGCCGGATGTGATGTATTATGAGTCTGACACTTTGTGATGTAGGTGGTGATGTATGTGTGGTTCTAACGTGTTGTGATGTAGGTGGCAATGTATGTGGTTAATAAAATGAGCCTAATATTCGATAATGCATTTGTAATTTATAGTGAATTAATAATGAAAGGAAATAACAGATTGTCATAAGCGCCAATAAGAACTGACATGATAATGGAAGATGGGTATGTAGTGATTGTGAAAAATCAATGTAATTTGTCATCTGTCAAAAACTATTAATATCCTAAGAAGAATGGGGGAGAGAGGGATAAAGTATTTGCACAACAAAAATCATAGGATGAATGCAATGCAACAGATGATAAAATATAATCCTAATATGAGTTTCCATCTTTGGAGCACTGATTTTTGCTAAAGCAGAAGATATCGGATACCCTAATATGTAAGACCAAGGCGAGTTGGCATCCAATGCATGAAACAAGCACAAAAATAGAAAGGTTACCCCAACACCCCAAGGTCATGATGACCTTGGTTAGGCCAAGTATTAGGATAATAACAAACACACAAGGATTCCCCAATGTAATGCAAGACTTCAGGGATCTTGGTGGGTACTACGTGGGACAACCGAGAAGACAATAACAAAGAAAAGACCAAGATAAGCCCCTATGTAGACGATTCAAAGAACGGCATGATATGATGGATCAAGGCGACCATGACAAGTGTTGATAGTGAGCTCAAAAGATAAATAAATTCCAAAACATCAAAAGATCACAATCAATTTCAAAACATCCTTTTCCATAGGATCAAGGGGATGGATAGGATTGATGAGGTCTGCTAGGAAGGATGCATCTTGTTGAGACTAATGATGGATACTAAAGTAGAATAACCCAGTTTGATGCCATAGTTTTCATTAACCAAATCTCTGGATAATAGGGGAGTTTAATTGAGAATAATGAGCCAGAAAAGGACACAGACTAACATATCCTATAGACCTAGGTGCTCGAGGGCCGATCAAAGATTAGCCTTGCCTATGTGAAAGCACAGAGCCCTCGTAGTTCATGAAAAGACCATGGATAAAGTGGAAAGATGGCAGTTAATACAGGTAATAGACAACCAACACGTGATGGTCAGAATACCTCAGGAGTAGATCAAATGATCAGCCTTACCTTCATGACAACGCAGGGGCAACGTAGTTTGACCGGTGACGCGACAGGATGAGATCTAGATGAAGACCAACATGACAGATGATCCTATGTGATGACATAGGCCGATTAACAATGAGATGAACTACACAAGCTTAGAGTGGGATACTGAAAAGCTTAGGATGGGGGGATAGGCTAAATTGGTCGTCCAATGCTTAATCAAAATATACCAAGCGGCCAAGGATGGGATGGGTGAGGACGATAGTGCAGATGAAAGCATAAAATAACTAGGATGCGAGGTAGATAATAATTAAGCCCTCTACAAATGACACCTATTACCAGGTTTTCACCATCCATACTTATCCAAGGTGCCACAAAAAAGTGGTTTTCACCATAAGATGAACTTATTTCTCTTTACTATTTTTGGATTTTTTTTTGTTTGGATTTTTTCTGATTTATTTACTTTTTACTTTTCTCGATAGGTGGGGTTACCAAGCAGACTTAGGCATAGAACTTCTTCAGATGCATGATGTTGATGGGTTCATCTAGGGGCTCTCCTTCAAGAGTAGTCAACTTGTATGCCCGAGATCCATATTTGGCGGCTATGATATAAGACCCCAACTAGTTTGGCTCAAATTTTCCCTTCTTGTCTTGGTCTTGCTAAGTACATTTATTCTCTTTGAGCACAAGATCACCTACCTGAAATTGTCGATGGTGAACCTTCTTGTTGTAGTGATGCTTAAGGTGGTTCTCGTATGCTTGTAGGTGCTCATAAGCTTTGATTCTTCTTTCATCAAGTAACTCCAGTTGTGCAAGCCATGCAACACAAGCATCCTCCTCACTAGTAAGATTTTTTAGGGAAATTCTCAGTGATGGGATCTCAGCTTCAATTGGAAAGATGGCTTCAGCACCATAGACTAAAGAATAGGGAGTGGCCATTGTAGGGGTACAAATGGAGGTGCGATATGCCCAGAGGGCGGGATGAATATGGAGGTGCCAATCTCAATTGGTGTTATTGACAACCTTTTTAAGGATGTGTTTCAGGGTCTTGTTGGTTTCTTCTACTTGACCATTACCCTGGGGGTAATAAGGTGTTGACCAATGATGCTAGATGTGAAAGGTGTCGCAGAGGTGTTTCATGGCTTGGTTTTTGAAGGGTTTTCCATTATCAGAAAGGATGGTGGATGGGATACCATATCTACAAAGAATATGGTAAAGGATGAACTTTGAGATCTGAATACTGGTGATCTATGAGAGTGACATGGCTTCCACCCACTTAGTGAAGTATTGTGGTAGTGATTATGAATGTATGGCCGTCAGATGATGGTGGGTAAATCTTTCCAATCAAGTCAAAACCCAATTGATAAAAGGGCCACGGTGCTAGGAGGGGCTGAAGATCTTGTGCTGGAGCATGAATCAATTCTACATGTTGTTGGCATGGAAGGCACTTCTTCACAAATTCACAAGCATCATGCTCTAGTGTAGGCCAATAATATCTGGCTCGGAGAATCCTTTTGGCCAAGGCTATACCATTTGAGTGAGCTCCACAAACACCACCATGTACGTACATATGTTAGTGCCATGCAGGCTTCAGTCTCATTCAGACACCTAAGGAGGATCCCATCATACCACGACGATAAAGTGTATCACTGATGATAATGTAACAGGCCAAACATTGAATAGAGGATTTTTGTTGGTTCTGTGTGAGGTCTGGGGGTAGGATATTATCATGGAGATAGGTATATATGTCCTGATACTAGGGGGAGGTGGGACCTATGATATCGCACACCATATCAGTCTCAGGAAAATCATACGTTGGGATCAAATTTTTTTTGACAAGGAACTCACATTCCGTCTGGTCCTTAGGCATGTCAATCAGGGAACCAATAGTGGTCATTGCATCTATTGCTTTATTTTGTACCCAAGGAATTTGGTCAAATTGTATGAAGGTGAAATATTTCTTGAAATCATCCACCTTGTGCTTATAGGGTAACAACTTATCATCCTTTGTGAGGAATTCATCATTAACTTGCTTGATGACTAATAAGAAATCACCAAAGACTCTCAAGTGAGTTATATGCCATTGTTTTGCAATTCGGAGGCCAGTGAGGAAGGCTTCGTACTCTGCGATGTTGTTGGTACATGAGAATTCTATCCTGAATGATTTTGTAATGTAGTCACCCTGAGGGGTAACTAATAAAATCCATGCGCCTAATCCATTATGTGTGTATGAGCCATCAAAATACAGTTTCCAAGCCGCTGCTTATATAACTACGTAGACTTCTTCGTCTGGAAATTCAGTGTCTAGAGGGTAAGCATCTACTAATGGTGCCTCAGCCAACTAATCAAATATGACATGTCCCTTTATTGCTTTCCATTCCACATACTCTATGTCAAATTTTCTTAGGAGCATGACCCACATGGCCATGCGGCCAGTCATAGTGGTTCTAGATAACAAATACTTCAGTGGATCAATTTTAGCGATTAATTTGACTGGATGGCTGAGCATGTAATGTTGAAATTTCTGTTTGCTGAAGACTAGTGCGAGGCAAGCCTTTTCCATGGGGGAGTAGTTTAATTTATAGTCGACCAATGTCCGACTGATGTAGTAGATTGCCCTCTCTTTCAATGATTCATCATGTTGCGCCAACAATGCCCCCAGTGTGATTGAAGTGGCAAAGATATATAGCAGGAGGGGTTTCCCTAGAATAGGTGGCATCAAGATTAGAGGATGAGCTAAGTATTGTTTGATCTTATTGAAACCTATTTGACACTATTGGTTCCATCAAAAGGTGGAGTCTTTCTTTAGGTGATGAGTGAATGGCTGACACTTATCTGCGAGCTGGGCTATGAACCGACAAATGGATTGCATCTTCCCTTGGAGGCTTCTTAACTATTTCAGATTATGCGAGGGTGGCATGTCCAAAATAGCTGTCACCTTGGCGGGATCAACTTAATACCCCTTCGAGAGACTATAAAATCCAACAGTTTTCCTGACGTAACCCTGAAGACACACTTTTTGGATTTAGCCACAACTTGTAATGCTCTAACCATTCAAAGATCTTTTTTACGATGGTAGGATGTTCCTCTCATGTTCTAGATTTCCCTAACAAGTCGTCAACATAATCCTCCATGATGATATGGATGAGGTCATTGAAGATGACCGTCATTGCCCTCTTATATGTTGCCCCTGCATTTTTTAGACCAAATGGCATGACATTGTAATAGAAAGTACCCCAAGGTGTTGTGAAGGCGATCTTTTGTTGGTCCTTAGGTGCAATTCAAATCTGATTATAACCAGATAAGCCATCCATAATGGATAGCATCTCATGTCTTGCTATGAGGGTGACCAACATGTCAATGTTAGGCAGAGGGAAGTCATCTTTTGGGTAGGCCTTGTTAAGATCCTTGAAGTCTGTGTAGATCCGAATGTCTCCATTTGGTTTGGAAACTGGTACTATATTAGAGATCCACTTAGAGTAATCAATTGGTCTAATAAAAAATGCATCTAGTAACTTTTCCAATTCCTTCTTGACTAACAATGCTACTTGTGGATGCATCTTGCGGAGCTTCTGTTTGACAGGCTTGGCATCTAGGTGAACATCTAGATGATGAACCACTAATGCATGGTCTAAGCCTGGCATGTCTAAATATGAACAAGAAAAGTTAATGATTCCCTCTTGGAGTAGTTGCACGATGACTGGATACTCTTGCTCTAAGAGTGACTTAGCTACATAGGTGATCTTAGGATTTTCAGCAGTACCCAGATTAACTTCTTAAGTCTCTTCAATTAGAATAGATGATTGGGTAGATAACTAAGTTCCCACAAGGGGAAGATGAATATCTCCATCTTCCAGTACATCTTTGAGGTTTTCACCATCGGATGTGTCCTTTATTTTTTCTTTTTCAAGGTCAAGAAATGCCTCAAGGAGGTTTTCACTAGATGATTGCTTTTTATTTTTATTATTCTTATTTTTGCAACTGGAGTGTTCATCCTCCCCCAATCCCATGAGCTTGACATATGTATCCACAGACATATTGAGAGGTGTGCTATTACGTAGGTCCCAATCAATAAGCTCAGGGTGATGAAGGGATAGGCTAATGGTACAAACATATAGGCATTCGAACATAAATGATTGGTCAGTGTGATTGACGTCATCGTATGCACGTATGATGGATTCCTCCTCGGGTATGTCTTCCAATGAGATATCACCCACAAGAACACTATTGGAAGTATTAGATGATGTTGCAAGGCCTTTCTGCTTTTTATCGTATCTGATGCCTATGTTCTTTGGTAGCTTTGATGTATCAATAGGCTGCAACCACCCTTGTTCTTCTTTACCTAGGCCCCTACCTTGGTAGTTATAATTTTCTGCAAACTTAGCTGACAAAGGATATACTTTCTAAAAATATTCCTTTAGGGGAGGATCTGGTTGGGGTTTTTCTCGGTAGACCCATTGACTTATATCCTCTTCGGGTGCATCTGTCTTGATACTAGAGGACTTGAAAGTGGTGGTAGGGATGTTTTTACCACTGAAGGTGATAGTCTTATCTTCCTTTGGAGTAGCATGTGAAGGTTGACCATACTCATGTGGTGACGGTGACATGGTTGCTATATTAAGAGCAGTATGCATTTTGTATTCACCACACCCTTTGTCAATGATCTAGGATTTTGTGACTATAGGATTAGAGGTGGGAGATGGAGTGGTTGTTGTGGTGGAGGGTGGATTAGTGGATGATGACTGAGATGCTCCCATTTCCACCCCGTGACAATAATGTAAATGGGGAAATGATGCTTTTAAAGTGTGGAAATATTCAAATGGTTGGGGGTCAGCATAGACGGTGACTTCCTGTCTATTGACTGGGAATTTTAGGCAATGATGGTATGTGGAGGGGATGACTTGCATAGCATGGAGCCATGGGCGGCCAAGGAAGAGATTATATGGCAAGTCTAGATCAAGGACATGACAGGTAGTGTACTGAACCATGAGTCCCACTTGGATACGAAGACTGATAATTCCCTTTGAATTCCTTTCTACATTATCATAGGCTTTGATCATGATGATTTGATTACTTAAATCTGCTTGAGTATACCCCATCTATTTTATGAATTTTAGAGTACACAAATTGAGGGCAGAGCCATTATCTACCAAGACCCTTTTTATTTTATGGTGGGAAACCATGACTTCGATATGCAAGGGGTGATTATGATTGACACCGATATTTGGCATGTCATTTTGGATGAAATGGAGTTGATAAGATAAAGCCAGGTGTCCTACCAAAGCTTGGAATTGTGTGGGGTCAATGTCATTAGGTACGTGGGTTTCCTGCAAGGCTCTATTGAGGATTTCTTGATGTACAGGAGAAGACTTAAGCAAATCCAAAATGGAGATATGAGCAGGGGTCTTTCCTAAGTGATCAAGGATGATGTACTTGGAGCTTACAAGAGTTGATTGGGTGGGTACAGAGGCTGCAGGGACAGTGATGTGGGCTCGTTGTGTAGTAACAACACACTGAAGGTCTTTGGCTTTGACATGTATCATAGATACAAAGGGTTTTACCTACTCAATGTAATGAATAATACCCTCGTAATTGAGGGTTACATTCTTATAGCTCATGTTATTTGTGTTGTTGTCTTGGTGATTACTATTGGAGGTGCTCGGGCCTTGATTATGGTTTGGAAAGGAATTTTGATACATCTACAATTGAGCATTGGATGGCAAAGCTTGAATGGTGTCAACCTTGATATCTCCTCGATCAACCAGATTGTGGACATAGTTTTTTAGACCCTGACACTTATTCAAAGAGTGTCCTTTGATTTTATGGAAGTCACAATATTCATTTTCCCTAAACCATGCAGGCTTGGGCTTGGATTCGTCAAGTGGCTTGGTGACAGGATACGTGATTGGATAATTGATCTGTAACAATTGATTGAAGACAACACTCAGGGGTTCTCCTAATTGAGCATACTAATGTTTAGTGTTCCCCTAGTTGTTCTAATTTGACTATTGAGGAGGACGAGGTGCCCCCTATGGTATAGATATGGTGTTAGGTACAGATGGTTGTTGTCTCTGGGATGTATTAGCCACTTGGACATGTTTAGTATCAATGACGTCATCATTTACTGTGTTCTTGTTCTTGTTCCAAAAATGTGGCTTGTCATTGAATGACCTTTCTTTATCCTGGTTATATATTTTGATGTGCCCTTTGGCAACAAGGGCACGTTCAAGGATAGGTCCCTTTTCCAGTAGCTCCGTCAAAGTAGTGATACAATGTAACCTAAATTTATGAGCCATGTCAAGATGAGAGTTCTCCATGAAGAGGGTGACCATGTCCTTTTCTTTTAGAGGGGTCTTCATCCAGCTTGCCAACACATGCCACCTTTGAAGGTAGCTAGCAAAGGTTTCACCCTCCAATTGTTTCTCTTTGAGGAGATCTAAGGTGTCAATGTCCTCCAAATTGAAGGAGAAGTAGGAGACAAACTTTTCTGACAGGTCTGCAAAAGATTTTATGGACCCTCTTTCAAGGGTCATGAACCACTCTAGGGAAATGCATGTCAGGCTCCACAAAAATAGGCACAAGAGATAATTGTCATTGTGCATAACTTCCTGACACTGGGAGTAGAACTCTTGCAAGTGGACCTTAGGATCTTTGTTCCCCCTGCATCTGTCAAATTTTGGTATTTCAAAATGCTTAGGAAAGGGGATCAATGAGATGGAGGGGTCGAATGGATATGGGCATATGTCCTCAAATTTGAATTATTGTTTGTTAGTCCCTACCTAAAGATCTCTTAGAGTGGCTTTAATTTCTAGAAAATATGAGTTAACTGGTGGCTGGTTGGATGGATATAGATGGTAGGACAATAGAGGATCTTGTTGAGAGAGTGTCAGATTGTTGAGGTATGGGTTTGGATGGTGGAGTGATGACATCCCTTATTGGTATGCCGGGGGATTTTGTTGATATGTGGGTTGTTGTTGCGAGGTATAGTATAGATTCATTTGATAAAAATGTGGGGTAGGCTACTGAGGAGCTTGGATGTGATGTTGTGGGTTGACCTATTGATACTGGGGGTATTGTTGTGATTGTTGGAAGACTACATAAGGTTGTTGTTGTTGGGATTGTTGTTGGTAATAATGATGTTGTGGTGGTTGCTGATGTGATGTGAGATGTTGCGTGGGCCAAGATGGGATGTTGTATTGTGTTTGAACTCGTGGTCATAAGATGGATGCAAGGAAGGGGGATATGGTCTAAGTGGGAGGTCAAGACAGATTGCTTTGCGAGTGGTATGGTGGTTGTTGTGAGGAAAATAATGATTTTTGTTGTTGAGGTGACTGAGATAACGTAGGGATATTTTGCAAGGGAGGTTGTTGGGCACCGAAGGGGACACTCAGAGGTGGTCAATTAGATTGGGGGGTTGTGGAGATGCATACAAAGGTGATGGTAAGTTTATGGCCCCAAAAGGTGGAGGTAACATAGTGAAAGTGGTGCCTCTAGTGTTAAAAGGAAGTGGATTTGAAGGGGGTGGTGCCAGTAGCATTAGTGGTTGTGGTTGTGAGACATTTTGTGGCATGCCAAAGGCAAAATGATCATTGGGATTAGTGGTTTGGGGTGCCCCTATGACTAAGATTGTGGGATGCAATGGATTGCCAATGGGATACATAATGATGTTGTCGAATTCAAGTTGATGCCAACCTTCTATGGAAGGAACATTGGGGACGTATGAACTACCTGGTACGTTGTGTGAATCTTGGGGTATATTAGGTGCAGAACTGCCATACTTGGATAGGTTGATACCTTACGGTAGTTTGAGAGCCTTGTCAATTAAGTGAGATAAGATTTCTTCGTCGTGTTTTTCAAGAAGGTGATCTGTCATTTGCACATTGACCAGGTTACTAAAGTGTTCCTCAAACGTAATTTCAGGTTGAATGACCATGTTTTCATCCCTGAGGGGTGATGTGTTTTGACCATCGATATTGGATTGTGATGACATTCCATTGTGTGGATCCCAAGGGATGTTCACACTATTATTGGGGTCTTGTGAGGCATTAGCTGCGTTGTTTGGATCTTGAGGGATGTTTGGTTGGGATTTTTGTTCGACCATTTTCCTTGTTTGTGACCAGGTTTGAACGAGCATGCGGGTATGTGCAGGATCATGGTGGGCCAAAAAGTGGCAATATTATGAGGGTATGTGGCTGACGACTTTTTTTTCACCCAAAATTAATGAAACGAAAAGGGTTTTTAGAGGAGATTCTCAGCTTTCCAAAAATATAAATTATGATTTAATTTGAATTTAATAAATAATTATTATTCATTTTCTATTAGAATTATGACTAGAGTCTGATCGATAGAAATTGAAAGAAACATCTATAACTTTCAACGGTATCATATTTTTTAAATCCAAACATGCATCACATTCTATACTTCACACATAATATAGGATTAAAAAGAAAATTAAATTTCATGGTGCGACCAAGTTAAGGTGGTCGGACAAACGAGTTTTTATATTTTCTAAAATTTGTAAAAATTCATAATTAATTATTTGGAAACAAATTACAAAAAAATATGCATCACATCTGGACATGAGTCCTCTACTTATATATAAAAATCTTACAAAAAAATATTATCATTTTATTATGGTTAGGTGGTGGAATGGACACCTACATCTTATTTTTTCCCTGAAATTTAAGTACTACTGCATTGAAATTTCAAATTTTCACCAAATAGATTTTATTTATTTTTAAATAAACCTAGTATTTTAGAAACTACATTCAATTTTCTACAAATTCTGTTCTTACATAATTTTGAAATAATATAGATAACTTATTCAAATATTTACATGAAGTTGCCTAACACTGATTTTTCTAAATTTTTTGCCACTTAAGGGCCTATTTTTTGCACGATGATCCTACACATACCCATGCAAGATGATATGACGGATTAGGATGACCTTGGTGATGAAAGCATTGATTTGATTTGATGATTGGTTAGCCGAAGAGGATGTGGCTTGACAAGATTGATTTGATTGGATGATTGATTAGCCGCCAAGGCTAGGGCTCGATGAGATTGATTCGATTTGATCGAAGTGGACTGGGTTGATCAGTAGATAATGAGTTGATTTGGATTGGATGATATAGCGATTTGATTTGGATTGATGATTGATTAGGATGAATGATAGTGATCAAAATCTGAAACAAAGTTCAAGAGTGATCCTTGGTAACACTAGGTGTTGATTAATCGATCAAAGGGGCGATGTATGATAACGTCACCGAATCCAACTTGAGATAGAAGTGAATTGATTGGGCTGACAAGGATGACCGACTTAGGACGAATGAAAATTAGAGATAAACACCTAGGTTAATTTGGATAACCACTCTAATGAGGTTTCCATGGGATACCAATGTTTCGAAACATGGAAACGATAATTAGAACGTGGATTCTGAATGGGTGAATGGACGCACGAGCTGAGGGGATGAACATTTAGGATGGTGAATGGATTCTCAAAATGAGTGTACAGATGTCTGAAATGGGGAGATAAGTGATCAAGATAGCAGAATGAGGGTCCCAAATGGTGAAGTGGATAAAAAAGTTGATCGGTCAAGGGTCAGGTATGCCCTTGTGAAGGGTAGGTCCGCCCAAGGAGAAAAAAATGGTCAAATAAGGTCAAAAAAGGCCTGAAAGAGGTGGACAGTAGGTCAAATCCACCCCTAGGTGGGTTAGGTCCTCCCAAGGAGTAAAAATTGATCAAATTAGCTCAAAATAAGCATAAAAAAGGTTGGTCAATAGGTCAAGTCTGCCTCTAGGTAGGTCAGGTCTTCCCAAGGAGCAAAAAATTGATCAAATTTGATCAAAATAAGCTTGAAAAAGGTTGGTCAATAGGTCAAGTCTGCCCCTAGGTGGGTTAGGTCCACCCAAGGAGCAAAAGTTCGTCAAAAATGATCAAAATAAGCTTGAAAAAGGTTGGTCAATAGATCAAGTCCGCCCCTAGGTGGGTTAGGTCTACCCAAGGAGCAAAAGTTGGTCAAATTTTTCACAAGGGGGACAAATCCAACTGTCTGTGGGGAAAATCTGGTTGTTTGTGGGGGAAAATTTGGCTGTTTGTGAGGTTTGACTTAATTTTTGACAAAAAGACTAAGGAAAAGGACTGAAAACACAACAATCATCAATCAAAAGACTATGGTTGCGTGTAATAAATCAGATAATCACTGGTTTTGCACAAAGAAGACAATTTAGACAGTACGAGCCTAAGTCTAGTAGAGAGGGTATGGTCGACAAAGTCCTCTAATCTAAGATGAACATGGTTACTAGGGAGTCCTCGATATACACTTGGTACTTTAGGCCCAAATCGTGAACACCAACCCATTACAAGCATGACTCGGGAACCTAAAAGGCTCAAACCAACTCTTCACATCATCTTGATGCTTCACCAATTACAACATGGTTGGATTGAGGTACAACTTTTTCTCTCCCCCCTTTATATACCCTGCCGGTACGCGTGGTTGGCATCTTCCCTTTGGGTGGTGAAATCCCCAAGCAGGTCCCTCTAAGAAAAGTAAAAAGGGTGGACTCAAAAGATGTGGTAAACTATGATTTTTCGTCACCCAGGATTGCCAAATGGCACAAGGGGATTGGATACGTCAAATAGCTCACCCAAAAACATGGAAAAAAAAGTTGATTGACACCTCCTAGTTACACTATGTACCTAAATTAGACGTTAAAAACCCTTAAAATAGCCAAAAGATTCCTAAAAATTGAAATTTTACCTTGTGGAAAAAAGCTGTCTAGGGAAAATCCGCTTGTCTGTGAGGGAAAATCCGCCTGTTTATGAGGGAAAATCTGCCTATTTGTAAAAAAATTTCCAAAAAAAACTTCTAAGGTCTTTGGAGGGCAGGTTCTCCCTTGGGGAAGGTCAGGTTTGCTTGTGTAGGGTGGGTCTGCTTGTCTGTCAGGTCAAGTCTGCCCCTATAGGTCGGGTCTGCCCCAAGAAGGTCAAGTCCACCCCTGTGTAGGTTGAGTCCACCCCTCTATAACCTATACCTGCAAAAGGTCAAAAAATATAAATCATGAAAGCAAGAGACTAGTTTGTGGGTCCCACCGGTGGGGGTGCAAGAAATGTGATAGGGTGAAGTTATGTGTCAGAAAATGAATAGCAAACAAGAGAATGAAAATAACACTAAAAACAACCTACACCTCAAGATTAGGCCAGTTGGATTCAACACAAAATAAAGGCAACAAATGGAACTTTTTACCTTGTGTCAAATCAATCATTTGGTTGGCCCTTCGATCTTCGGTGTTGTATGCTCCTTGGATGGCACAAGATGCAAAATAGATGATGATATTATAATGGATGAAAGTGGATGCAAGTGTAAAAATGGCTAAGTATGGATTCTAGAAAAAAATTGCAAGAGTTTGGCTACAATGCATGATCTCCTCTAAAATGAGAGAAAAGATGGGGTATTTATAGAGAATTTGAGATTGTCTAGGGAAATGGACGGTCAAGATATAGGGCTATAGTGAGTTGAGAACTCACAAGCCCTCACATCTTGACATGTGGCATGTGAAGTGGCTCAAAAGGTGAAGTGGACATGAGGTGGAGTGGTAGTACATGACATGGATGGGGTACATAGTACCTTGGGATTGGGACAAGATCTCCTCATAAAGGAGGTACTTCTCCCCATGTGGGTGAGAGGACATATGGGGAATTAAAAATTCCTCAAATATTCTCATGAGGATGAGAGAAGAAATTAGAAATTCCTTTAAATGCATTGGGGGATTAAATGTGAATTAAAAATTCACATGGGGAATGGAGATGCCTTGTTCAAAAAGAGAAAAGTTTTAATGAAGTTGACTAAGGACACATTCCATAAATGATATGGGGATTAGAGATGACCTAATTATGTGATTAAGTTTGTGCAAGTACTTGATTAGACTAATTAAGGACTCATTAGAGGCAAGTGGGAAATTGTGGAGGATGGGACCCTAATGATGATTAGGGGTGTGCACATCTTAATCATAAATTAATTATGACTAAGAAAGAGAGTTAGATTGCTAAGAGAGATTAGAGACCAACTTGCAAAAGTTGGAGGATTTGACAATGAGAGAGAAAATAAGGAATTTAAAAATAAATTTAAAATTCCCAAAAGATAATATGACCAAATTAAATAAAGTGATGCATTTATTTAATTTAGAGAGGAAAGAGGGTAAAAGTATTTATTAAATTAAATATTTTGGGAAACCTTATGCAAGATACACAATATTAATTAAATGAATGATTTAACTGATACCAGCAAAGAGGACGATTTAAGGGCCAACAAAGGGATGATTAAGAAGACAACTTTGACCATATGGAAGTGGTCAAATTTGAATGTCTATAGGATCAAATGGTGATGAAGATAAAATCCAAGTTTCTACCAGTAGACTACCAAATTAATTTGTTTAGAAAAATTATGATTTAAAGTAAATGGAGAGCAATGTTGAGGAGTATACCAAAGAGTTTCATCGGTTAAGCATAAGAGTTAGTTGTGAAGAAGATGATATGGAGAAAATTTTGATATAGTTGAATGGTTTACACATATCCATCAAAGATGAAATCAGTATAGTTAATATTCATAGCATGGAGGAGGCATATCAATATGCCTTGAAACCAAAAGAAAAACTCAATAGGAAACAACAAAATAACTTTCAGGGTAGAGGAAATATTTTGCATGGAAGAAGACCACCGAACAACAGAAGAGGCTTCCAAAACAAGCAAGAGGAAGCAAGTTCGTCAAGTGAAAGTATTCAAGAATGCAATGGAAGAGGATATTTCCCTCGACGAAGAGGAGAATACTCTCATGGAAGAGGATCATTTGGAAGAGGTAGAGGAAGAGGTTTCAACTTCACATGTTTTCAATATGGAGAAGTAGTCCATTAGGCATTTTAATGTCCACAAATCTAGCAAGATGTTGGAAAGGGAAAAGAGTCAAGATTGCATGTTGTACAAGCTGAAAATGAGAAGGAGACCTCAACAAAGCATGTAGCAGACCACAAAGATTGAGAGTCATTGATGTTGTAGATAATTTATTTAAACCCAAAAAAAGAGAAATGAGAACCAATTCAGAGAAGAAATTTGTTTAGAACAAGGTGTAAGGAAATGGGCAAGGTCGTTTTTGTCACAACTTGCATCATTTATTCAATTAATTATCGAACCAGGTGTGTCTCAAAGATATATGTGATAAGGGTGTTTGTCACCGATTTTTGGGGATTTTGCACTATAAATAATGACTTTTGGTTTCATTTTGGCTTCTTCTGGAGCCTTCAAGAGCTTTCAGGAGCTCTCAAGAGCTGAACTTCAATGACTAATTCCTAAGGATTAATTGTATCTTATTTCTTAATTTAAAGTTCTCTTGACTTAGATCTTACTTCACTTGACTTGATTGAGACTAATTCATGGAAAAGACTAACATTTAACTTAATTCTTAATCTAGAATTCAACATCCAAATTTAATTCTAATTTACTTTGAAAGAAATCTATCTTAAGATTTGCTGGAAAATAAATGCTATTTTTAAAGAACATAAATAAATTGCAAGGAAATAATGATTAACCTAGAAAACATAAATACTAATTTCCATGAATAGATTCCAAACAAGATCCAGTTTCATCTTTACATAAGTTTCCATCATTGCTTCTATTAAACTTAATAGATAACTACCAAACTTAATTCCTACAAACATCTAAATTTTGATTAACTCAATAACCTTCATAACGATTCTAATAAACCATTCTAACAATGATGAACTTAACTTAAAAGCAATTAAACACAATTGCTGAAAATGACTCAAACATAATTAACATTCCAGATTTAATATCTAATGAACAAAAATAACATAAACTCAGAAAAATAGCACACAAGGTCAATTCCTTTAGTTGAGTGGGCCTTACTCTTCCACCAGTGAGACCTCAAGCATAGTGATTTGAGTTAACTTCTTTTAATTCAAATTGATCAAAATAGGGACACAAAATAGAGTAGTGCAATAATTACAAGGTTCTAGTCAAAAAATATCTAACTCCTTTCTAAAACCTAAGGATGGATATTTATCACTAATCCTTATTGAATTCAAAACATGGCATTAAGTGCCAAGATTCAAGGCATCTAAAATAAAGAATAAAACATAAATAAAATAGAACTAAAAATAGACAGAGGGAAAATTCTAGATCAATGTTAAGACAAAAGTTCCCAAACTAACTAAAAGAAGCTAATTTGAAACTTCATTGATTCATCATCTAGCTAGGTCGATTAGTGGTGTGATCGTCTTGATGTGGTTAAACAAGGATTTTAACTTTATCTTTGAACTAAGTCATTAGTCATTAGCCTTTAAATACCCTGAATAAGATCCTTAAGAATATGATACAAATTATGACAGTACTAAAAGATTAAAATTGCATAATTAACTCATCATTATCACCAAACAAGCAACACATTTAATATAAAGCATTACCTCTAATATATTTACCAAATTAGCCAATATAAAGTAAAACAAGTAAATATATCATTCTATAGTCTACCGCTAGTCATGTTAATTAACAAAATAAACAATTCTTTTAATCCATAAAATGACTATTTGAAAGTATTTATGAGCCCCTCATCATTCTTCCCCACTTATTGTGAACCATGTACTCATGGTTCTTTATTAATAATTATAGTGGTTTCCTTGTCTTTGTTCACTGCATCCATCCATATGGCACAATCGAACACTTGTTCCTTGCATTATTGTGGTAGTCTGGTCTTGAGTGCAAAGCCACTGTTCTCCTTTCGTTTCTCATACCAAGTTTTTAAGACCTCTACTAGAATACTGTCTAGTGCATTGAGTTTTGGAGTAGGCATGATGATAATCGACTTCCTGAACCACATACCAACCCATAATTCATGTTGATGCTCTATAAAAGAGATCATGTGCCTAACTCTAATTAAGCTCCATATGATGTTATTTGGGCTTATAGGCTCTCTTCTTCTTAATGCTTCAGGGATTGTGCAATATCTTCCCTAAGATGCATTTATTTCCATTGGAGGAAGTGTTCCTTCAACATTTTGGAAAGTAGATATACTATTCAGCAAGTTGGAAACATAGAGAGGATTGATATTTTTTTTTCCTTACAATTGAGCAGACTCTTGTAATATAATTCTTTGCATGAGGCATTTCGGGTCTCATTTGTAAACCGTACCCTTTTTGTGCCTCTTTGTATTTTTCAATCCTTTCCAACCATTCAACTTGATTTTGCATTAAAGAGACAAATGATCAAATTTGTAATTCTCCAACATAAATATTTAACAAATAATCTTCATTATCTCCCATCAAAAAACCATGTTGGCAAAATTCACACATCTAGTTTTGAATATCAAGGTGGCTATGGAAATAGTCCTACAAAAAATCTATCATTATGATAATCAAGGTTTCTCCTTAAAACTAATTGATTGAGCTTCCATTATAGAAATTTCTCCCTCAGAAATAATGCATATATCTCTGATGGTGTCCTCATTGACAACATTGCATTGGATATCTCAATTGCTTGCTAAAATATTCTTTCTACTTCATCTCTTTCTTCCTCCAATTGTTGTACTTGTCTTTTTAACTATTCATTTTCATGCTTCAATTTCAGGGTTTCCAAAGAAAGATATCTAGGTTGAGTTCTCCATGGAAAATCTGATGGAATAAGAGGTAGAGAAAGGTAATGTGCTAGATCTGCTGAAGTAGAATCCTCTTGAGAATAAAACCTCATGGACTATTGTTTTAATTGCTCTTCTTTCAACTGCAATTCCTCTTTCAATTTTGTTATCTCCTCTGCACTTTCCAATGCTTGTGCACTAGCTTGTTGTAAAGCTTCCTCAGTGTTATTCAACTGTTCTTTGTACCTCGCTTCCCTTTGTTCAATTTCTCTTTCCATTTCTTGTGTTTTATTGAGGGATTGTTGTAATTCCTCTTTTCATTTCAATTTTTCGTCAAGAAATTGCATATTCATCCTTTCCTGCTCTAACTTAGATTCAATTCTAGACATTTTCATTGCTCTTAACAATTCCTCTATTTCTAATTTTTCCTCATTTTTTATTTCATGAAATTCTTCTTCTTCAATTAATGACTTTTCCTTTTCTTCACTCAACAGTCAGGGAAGGTGAAGGTGATCTTGTGGCCTCTTCTTCCTTAAATTCTTCTGAGGCTTCCCTTTCTTCTAACTATGCTTTAGACTCTTCAACAGAGTCATGGACCTTAGTTACAAAGGCTCTTTCAGGATATGGAATTGGGCCTTCAAGAGGGCTATGAGGTTGTTCAGGGAACTACACTAGCATTTGGGTTTCTTCATGAGATTCAAAATTTTCTTTAGGGCTCTCAAAGATAGGGGTTTCAAATATAGGGGTTTACTCAGGAGTTGACACAATAATCTCAACAATACTATCGATTTCTTTAGTCAAGTCTTGTTTTCTCTTTTTGGAGGCATTACGAGTCACTCTAGTGGATTCCTGTAGCTTTCTTTTTCCCTCCTTCTTCCCTCCTTTAGAAGATTCACCCTTTTCTACTTTTTCCCTTTTTGTCGCGAGCCCCTTTTTGGGTTTTTATTTTTGCTTTTTTATAAGTGAGACAAAAATTCAAGCCAACCCTATTTACCAAACTCTTTCATCAAGAAATTATGTTTAATTACTAAATGAATTAAACCATGGTATTTTATGGAAGACTGTCCTCTAGATTTTACCTGGAAAATCATTGAAGCAATTTTTTGAAACAAAAATGCTGGGAAATTGATTCTAGTAGAGGGTTTTGTGTTTCCATACCTTAAATATATCAACAATCACATTCATGGCCTTAATATAGTGCCATATTGTCCCTCACATGTGAAGAATTTCATTATCCACATTGCAACAGTTCTCCAAGTTTCTTCTAAACTGTTACGAGCTATTCCTCGTTGATCTCCTTTATGCAAAAGAATTTCAGGCTTCTTTTCTAATTCTTGATGAAATGCCACCACTAATTTATCAAACATTACTTGACCCTTATTAACTAGTTTTCCCTCAGCAAGACTTCCTAAAATTTTACTTATTATTTCAAGAGTAACTTCAATGATCTCACCCCTTACTCTTGTGAAATTTACATGGAAATTCCTCTAGAATTTCTTGCTAGAAATTTTCATATTTCATAATAAAATCCAACCATCCTACTTCCCTCAAGAACTTCTTGGTTTCAGAATCAAGAGTAAAATTTTATGGTTTTTTATTCCTTTTGTTTCCCATCTTTTATGTCAAAAATGGCAGACTTCAATTGACCTATTAGACATTTTCCATAATGATTTTTTCTTGTTTTTGAAGCAACAATTTTGAAAAATGACATGTTTCATTATTTCTTTGCATTAAATTCATTTATTGTTCTAGATGCCTCATACGCAACAATTTTTTAGTTTTCAATTCAATTTGTAAACTTGGCGGTGCTCCTTGCACATACTAGCTTAATTTTGAAAAGATTTTGAAAAGATAAGTGAATCTCAATATGACCCGCAATCATTATGGATGTCATTTGAATGTCACATCACATTTATACCAACTTTTCTACCACTTTTTGAAATGATTATTAAAAGACATTTATTATCATTTATTAATAACAATATGGCAGAGATTTCTAAACTCATAAATATTTACCTATTTTACATTAGTTTAACTACCTTAGAAAAGAAAAATTAGAGAATAATATTCACATTAAATGTGTACCTTTATTTTTTGTAAGCCATTGAGACCTTTAAGAGCCTTCAAGAGCCTTCAAGAGCTCTTAGGAGTTCATGATCTTCAAGAGTCTTTAGGAGCTATTGAGCCATCTTGAGTCTTTAGGAGCTTTCAATATCTACTCATAGTTAACCTAGATAGACCACCATTGCTGGTTTTTAGTCATCTTGTTTGTAGCTTTGTATGTTGAAGAGCCTCCATTCTCATCTCATCAAGTCTATTTAGCTACAAAATTCTACTTTTCTTAGACTTAGGTAAATCAATTCCAACTTCTACTACAATTTTCAATGTTCATAATTCAAATTCTATTGGCATGACTAGTTTTTTCCCATACACAATTTCATATGGAGAAAATCCAATTATTGCTTTCCATGTGGTATTATAAACCCATACTTCTTCATCTAACCTCTCTACCTAGCTGTTTTTCCTTAATGGGTATGTGCAGGATCATGATGGGCCAAAAAGTGGCATTTGTCGGGTATGTGGCTGACGATTTTTTTTTACCCAAAATTGATGAAATGAAAAGGGTTTTTAAAGGATATTCTCAGCTTTCCACCAATATAAATTATGTTTTACTTTGAATTTAATAAATAATTATTATTCATTTTCAATTTGAATTACGACTAAAGTGTTGATTGATAGGCTAATTGAAAAAAATCTATAGCTTTCAAATGGTATCACATTTTTTGAATCCAAAATATGCATCACATTCTATGGTTCACATACTATATGATTAAAAAAATAAAAATTGAATTTCATGAAGTTTTGACCAAGTTAAGGTGGTCAGACATACGAGTTTTTATATTTTTTAAAAGTTGTAATAAAATATTCATAATTAATTATTTACTTGGAAAAAAATTACAAAAAAATATGCATCACATTTGAACATGAGTCCTCTACTTATTTCTAAAATATTATAAAAAAGTGTTATGATTTTATTGTGGTAGGGTGCTCAGACAGACACCTACTTATTTTTTCCCTGAAATTTAAGTACTACTGCATTGAAATTTCAAATGTTCACCAAATAGATTTTTATTTTTAAAAAATAAACCTAGTATTTTACAAACTATATTCAATTTGCTACATATTCTATTATTACATTTTTTTAAATAATATAGATAACTTATTCAAATTTTTATGTCAAGTTTCCTAACTCTGATCGTTCTAATTTTTTTGCCACTTAAGGGCTTGTGTTTTCCATGATGATCCTGTACATACCCTAATGAAATAGTCTTTGTCAAGATATTCTCCAATTTTGTGTTAGTGACCTTCACTTATCCATTTTCTTGAGGATGATATGGTGAATATTTTCTATGTGTCATCTAGTATCTTTGCAAAAAGGCTTCCATCATCACTATACAAATTGTTGTCCTTGGTCTGAAATAATTTTTCTTGGTGCACTAAATCTTTGAAGAAGTTTCTTGTACAAAAAATTTGTGACTTTATCTTCTCTTTTTGTTAGCAATGCTTTCACCTCAACCCATTTTCTTGCATAGTCTGTACAAAAATGTATATAATGTTTCCCTTTAGAAGGTGGATTAACAGGTCCCACAAAATCAATTCCCCATTTTTCAAATGTTTCTAGAGCTATTTAAGGCTGAAATGGCGTCTCCATTGTTGGTGTGGGTCTTCCCATCCACTGACATTCATCACAGTGCTTAACAAAGAATGAAACATCCTTTGTCATGATTTCCAATAGTAACCAACTCCTAAGATCTTATGAACTATTCTAACCACATAATATGTCTTCCTTCTGGCTCATGATGGTAGGCGTGTACAACATCAAATAAATCTAACTCAACAACACATCTACGAAGAACATGATCAGGGCACATTTTAAATAAAAGTCCATTAATCCACTAAAATCTAGAACTTTCATGAATCAACCTTCTTTTTTGTTTATGATTGAAGTGATTTGGAGACTTCCCTATTACAAGGTAATTTTCCAGATCAGCAAACCATGGTAGATGAATTGATATTGCAAATAAATGTTCATTTGGAAATGTGTCATCCACTGGTTCTTGATCATCCTGCAAAACAATTTTGGAAAGGAAGTTAGCAACAACATTATCCTTTCAAGGCTTATCTATGAAAGTCACATCAAATTCCTACAACAACAGTAACCATCTAATAATGTGTCCACCTACTCCAAACTTCTTCATCAAATATTTAATTATAGAATGGTCTATATGTACGTAAACTTTGTAACCTATAATATAATGCCTAAATTTCTTGATTGCATATACTACAGCTAATTTTTTTCTTTCTATTGTTCTATAATTTCTTTCAGTAGGATTTAGATTTTTGCTAAAATAATAGATTGCATGTATGGCATCATTGTCATCTTTTTTTCCTAATACTGCTCTGATAGCCAAATTGGATGCATCAACATGTATGTGAAATAGATCTCCCCAAATAGGTCCTTTGATAATTGGAGAAGTTGTTAAAGCTATTTTAATTGTCTCAAAAGTTTTTTAACAATCTTCAGTTCATACAATCTCCTCTTCTTTCTTGAGAAATGTAAATAAGGGTCCACCTATTTTACTAAATCCTTCAATAAATCTTCTATAATATCCAACATGCCCAAGAAAGCTGCGAACACCAGTTTGGTTCTTAGGGATCTCTATGTTTTGAATAATTTCAACTTTCTTGGGATCAACTTTTATCCCCTCTTTTGAGATGTAATGTCCTAGAACAATACCTTATGTCATCATAATTGAGCTTTTTTCATGATTTAAGGATAACCTGTGATATTTACATTGCTACAAAACTTTTTCTAAATTTTTAAGTGCTTCCTCAAATGTTTTTACATGAACTATACAGTCATCCATATATACATCAACACACAAAGTGGTAAAATCAGCAAAAATAGCAAGGATTTCTCTTTGAAAAGTGGTTAGCGCATTACACAGTCCAAATGGTAAAACTGTATAAGCGTATGTACCCCAAGGATAGGTAAAAGTAGTTTTATCTTGATCTTCAAGAGGTACTTGGATGTTATTGCAGCTTAATCTTTTTAAACAACTATTCACAATGCCTTATGGGCTGATTTTTGAGCACCCACTCAAGGAGCACCAACCCCTCATTTTGAAACACCCATTTCAAGGAGAACCAACCCCTCATTTAGAGATATCTATCTCAAGGAGCACCAACCCCTCATTTTGAAACACCCATTTCAAGGAGAACCAACCCCTCGTTTAGAGATGTCTATCTCAAGGAGCACCAACCCCTCAAATTATTTAATAGAACAATAAAAATATCAGAGGATCTCTTTGTTTTCTATTAAGCTCAAGAGACTCAACTCTCTTATCTACCTCATACCCTAAGAATCCAACTCTTGTATTATAGAGTTTTCAATACATCTCTTGATACTGGCCAAAATAACTATCTCTCAGAATTACTAGCCAACAACACCTTCACTATTTTCAACACTGGTTTTTATATACATTTCAAGTATGTCTATTATCAAGAAATCTTCAACAAGCATTTTTCACAAGATTCTGAAACTCTCTTGCTATTTTTAGAATCTGAAGCTGATAATGATGATTTGTAGATGATGGTAAAAATCAGAGTAACGTCTATCAAGAGAGCTTTAATTTCTGCACTGAATCAGGAGATTTCAAATTGTAACAGAAAGATTTTCATCAAAGCCATGACTACCCACTAATAGAAAATCATAACCTCTAAAATCTCAAACAATATTTTTCCAGTGATTTGATACTAACCAAAGATGTCAACATGCAACTATACCTAGAAAAATCTATGTTGGCCATAGTGTATGAGTCTTCAAAAATCATTTGCTGAGACAACAATTGCCATGTGTTCTTTGTGATTCACAATGACCTTATGTGATCTGCATTTCTTTTTCCTTATTTTCTGTCGTCATGTTCCAGTAACATCGGCAAGTCCTCTCGCAAACCACATTAGGTTTCACCAAAATCCCACTTGATACACATTAGTCGCTGTGACACATGGTTTTTCTTGTCGATGAGCTCATCCACCTTATATATGTTGTTGTAACTTCAAACTATTCGGGAGACATCTTGTAGATTGTTTTATGTCATACTGAAACACCCCAAATTCACACCTGTTCGCCAAGATGACATAAATCTCTCGTTGATGCATCCTTCTATCTTATGAGTGTTGCTATAGCATACCGTCATCAGGGAGACCTCTCGTAGAATGCCTGAGTCATACCGAAAGTCACCTAGCAACTTGTGTGTCACTGAGACAAGTCAAAACTTATGCTAATAAAAACCTTTTGTGTTCCATCGGCGACACCGAAGGTCAGTTGCCAAGACCTCACATCGATAGTGCATAGTTTGGCCAAAGTTTTCCTTTGCACAAATCGGTGAGACACTATGGAGTCGTTATAACATTTCACCGAAATAGTAACCTTTTGCCGATTAGACATTTAGTGCATTAGTTGGTGAGACAAAAAGGTTCTCTCACCGAAATGAAACCATCATTCACTATCACTATAGATTTTGATATCAGAGAGACATCATATAGATCAACTTTGTTATACTAAAAGTCATTCATTTGTCTTTGTCGACAAGACACACCATCCTCGCCATTACCTCACATCGATGAAAGAGTCTCACCGAAAAGACTTTTCAATTCTTATGAGTCACTGAGACAATACCAATCTCTCACCAAAAGCACTTCGTAAGACTTAGTTGACAAGACCAAAGTGTTCTCTATGACATTCCATCAAAGCAAAACTCTTGCCGATATGCAATTTTCCAGCGGTGATTGGTGTGACATTGCACATTCGCTAAGACCCTTTGTTGAAGCCTTAAACTCTTGCCAGAGTGTTCCCATTTAAAATCCGATCGGTGTGACATTCTGATGACATAACTTATACCGATGAACCTCCTTATGTATTAGTTAGTGAGATTCGACTCATTCGGTAAGACCTCTCAGTGGAAAAATATACTCATGTAGATAGACCTTTCCACTATTGCTGAGACAATGAAGATGTCATGCCAAAAACCACCTGTAGGTAAAAACCAGTCAATAAAACATCAAAAATGTCTTGTCGATAGGCAACAAAGACATTTCAAAATGGATCGAGGAGACCCTACAATTCTCACGCCGATATGTGTAAGCCCAAATGAGAATCAACCAAAACCATTAGACAAATGAGATGTCAGAACCAAGGTAACTGTAATGCCTTCAAAAATGAGAATTCAAAGAATGTAATCAAATGGCTTGTAATCATGTGAAATACACCAGTGGTATGCAAGGAGAACCATCCTGACAAAGAGACCATCTATCAAACTTTGTCAATCAAAGAAATAGCATTCATAACATGAACCAGAGATCTCATCACCAAGAATTTGAATCATAACAAATAACTTTTTGTAATAGCCAAGAGACATCAAAGAAGTGCCATAATAAAGCATAAAGATCCAAACTAAGGCTGATCATCAAAGAGAACCAACTGAAATGTATTTTGTCATCAAGGACAAACTATAAACACAACTGAGATCCAACAAGGATATGGCCACAACCACCATAAAGTTACCATTTGAATCCCTTAGCACACCACCACTTCCAGCCATACTTGGGTTGCCCTTCGTAGCTCCATCAAAGTTGGTTTTATACTAGCTGTTTAGGGGAAAGGTCCAACAAACACCCTCCCTAATTTTCTTAGCTAGTTTGGAAGCAGATGAAATATCCACTTTAATGTTCCAATCTTTTGCTATCATTAAATCATAGGGGGTGCACACCACAACTTCCATGTTAAGAGCTTTTTGAGGAATCACATTAAAATATTCCTTTATAAGCCTAAATTTTTTCTCAAAGACATTATTCTCTGACATCTCCTTGTCCCTAAAAAGTCTATTGTTATGATCTTTCCACACTCCCCAAGAAACAAAAGGGAATAAGGAAGCCCATAACCTTCGAATGTAGGGATTTTGAGTAGGGGTCTTCCATTGTAAAAATAACTCTTCAATGGTCTGGGGGAACACCCAAGAGATATTCCAGATAGCTAATAATTTTCCCTAGATTAAGGAAACAAACAGACCTTTGAGAAACAAGTTGTTGGCTAACTCTGCCTCTCTCTTGTAGAGGTAGCATATGTTGGGGATTTGAAATCCCTATTTACAAAGATTTCACACCATGAGAACCTTATTCTGAAGCATTATCCAGAAAAAGATATTGAATTTTAAAGTCAAGTGTTTAATCCAGGATTTAGAACAAAAGGGAGGGGGGCCTTGAGAGAGGGACAACAAAGAGACAGCCGAAGAGACAAAGTAGTTACTCAAAGGGTTATCCATCCAGACAAGAGTGTCATCCTGCTAATTATGTCCCAAGCTGATAGCCTATAAGGAGGATTGAACCTAAGAAAACTAATGACTAATCATGCATAAGTTCACCTAGTCTCCTTCATACCAATAGTCTTTGACAAGTTCCTCAAAAGCAGCTTTACATTGCTCTGCCCATCTATTGAATCTTTCAATATTAATAAGGGATTCCTTAAAGAGCCATTTATCCTTCCAAAATCTAGCTTGATTGCCACTTTTGATGTGCCATCCTATCCTTGATTCCAAAATTTTTCTACCAGCAATCATATCATTCCAACAACCTAAACCACATGGGAGGATAGGAGAATCTAGCAGAGCTTTGAGGGACATATGGTCAGCCATATATTTACTTCTTAAAATATCTTTCCATTCTCCACCAAATGAAAAAGATCTCTATATTAGTTTGGGTAGAAAAGTCTTATTAATAGTTCTTATTTTTCTAAGACCTAAACCCCCAAGGTTTTTGGTCAATAGACCAAATCCCAACCTATAAGAGGCATTCTCTTTCTTTCCTCCACTCTAGACCAAAGGAATCTTTTATGGATCTTTTCAATGGCCTCTGTGTATTTAGCAGGGATTTTGAAGATGCTTAAAGCATAAATTGGGAGGTTCTGAAGAGAAGCTTTAAGAAGCTGAATTTTTCTAGCTTGGCTCAAAAGAGCTCCTTTCCAACCTACAAAATTCTTTCTGAACCTATCAACCAAAGGACACCAAAAGGAATCCAGAGGTTTAAGGCATAATGAAAGTCCAAGATAAGAAGAAGGTAAGGATTCCACCCTGCAATCTTGGATTCTAGCAATCTTGACCTATCTATGCTTAGGGGTATTGAAGAAAAAGATCGGGGTATGTGCAAGATCATCATGGAAAAAGCAGGCCCTTAAGTGGCAAAAAAAAAAAAAAAAAAGTTAGGCAACCGACATAAAAATTTGAATAAATTATCTATATTATTTTGAAAAATGTAACAATATAATAGAAAATTAAATGTAGTTTATAAACTACTAGGTTTATTTAAAAAAAAAAATTTGGTAGAAAATTTGAAATTTTAATGCAATCAGTACTTAAATTTCAAGGAAAAAAATAAAAAGCAGGTGTTTATTTGAACCTAACCACACAATAAAATGATAATATTTTTTTATACAATTTTAGATATAAGTAGAGGACTCATGTTGATGTGATGCATATTTTTTTGTAATTTTTTTGAAGTAAATAATTAATTATGAATTTTTATTACAAATTTTAAAAAATATAAAAACTTGTATGTATGACCACCTTAACTTGGTCAAAACTTCATAAAATTCATATTTTCTTTATTTAATCATATATTATGCAAAGCATAGAATGTGACACATGTTTCGGATTCAAAAAATGTGATACCGTTTGAAAGCTATAGATGTCTTTCAATCAACCTATCAATGAGGACTTTAGTCATAATTCAAAGAGAAAATGAATAATAATTCTTTATTAAATTTAAAGTAAAGCATAATTTATTTTGGTGGAAAGCTAAGAATATCCTTTAAAAACCCTTTTTGTTTCATCAATTTTGGGTAAAGAAAAGGTCACTAGCCACATGGGCCATCATATTAGTTACATATTGCCACTTTTTGGCCCATCATGGTCCTACACATACCCATGGAACTGTTCTATCTATTGAACTTCTGCCCAGTCGCCTTCTCATACACAAGCAAATTTTTTTTCAAAATCTTAGCCTTGTTCACAAAAGATCTTCCCATCAGCATTGTGTCATCAACAAACTATTGGTGAGAAAAAATTAGATTCATGGAAGGACTAAGACCAACAAGAGACCTTTGTTCGATCAATCTCTTAAGATTCCTTCCAAGAATTTCAGCCATTATAGTAAAAAGAATAGGCAAGATAGGGTCCCCCTGTCTAAAACCTCTTTAATTTTGGAAGAATCTAGAGGGAGATCCATTCACAATGATAGATGTGGAGACTGTGGTAACCAACTGATTCACCAATTGAATGAATCTGCTACTAAAACCAAACCCCCTTAGAATTCTGAATAAAAACTCCTAGTCAACATGGTCATACACTTTTGAAATGTCCAACTTAAGAAGAAAACTTTTAGTTTTAGATTCCACAAGTGAATGAATGTTCTCATGGACAATGACTATAAAGTGTAAGATTTTCCTTCCAAGAACAAAACCATTCTACTGAGGGGAAATCAACAAAGGAAGGATAGAAAGGATCCTTGAATTCAACACCTTAGATACGATTTTAAAGAGAGAATTGCAAAGACTAATGGGTCTAAATGCCTCAAACTCCATTGCCCCTAGTTTCTTAGGAATAAGGACCAGAAAAGTAGCATTCAGTTCCTTAAGGAGCCTTTTGGAACCAAAGAATTCCTTAACAGCATTCACAACATCATTTTCCACAATATCCCAAAATCATTGAAAGAACATTGGAAATTTGTTAGGCCTAGGGGCCTTGTTTCCTTGAAAAGAAAAGATAGCTTTCTCGATTTCCTCCATAGAGGGAATGGCTGCAAGATTTTCATTGTCCTCCCTTCCAACAACCTTGGGGATGACCTCTAATAAAAGGTCTTGATCATTTTGATTGATTTCCCCATTCACTGAAAGAAGGTTATTATAGAAGAGGACAAATTGCTTTTTGATGTATTTCTCTTCCTTAAATCTAGTACCATTAACTTCTATGGAAGAGATTCTATTGGAAACCCTGTGTTTAGAAGCAGATAAATGGAAGTACCTAGTATTTCTATCTCCAATAGAGAGCCACAAAACCCCCAATCTCTGCCTCTAGAAATCCTCCTCTTTTGCTATTATGTCATGCAGTTTCACCAACAACTCATTTTCTCTATCCTTATTATCTTCAATGTATCCTTCATTCTAGATTTTATCTTGGAGCTCTACAAGCTTCATTAGAAGTTCGGATTTCATACCAAAAATGTTTCCAAAAGATTCCGTTTTCCATCTTAAATTGTGTTTGATTTCTCTTAGTTTTTCACCAATTCTAAACATAGCAGTGCCTAGAATATCAATGTTCCACCATTTCCTAATTTCGTAAAGATAAGGGGACATGATAACCACATTCTTTCAAATTTAAAGGGCACATTTTTCTTCACCTTTATAGGGTCTGCCACAAAGCTTATGGGAAAGTGATTCGACTGAACTCTAGAAATAGCTTTAAGAGAGCAAAAATAGCTTAAAGGCCATTGATGAGAAATTAAAATTCTAACCTAACTTGAATTAGTTCCTTACCAATTCTTCTATTCAACCATTTATACTGAGCCCCTTGCAAGTCCATATCAATCAGCTCCTTGTTGATGAAATCAAAAAAATCATACTTACTCTCCTATTTCACCTGAGAACCTTCAAATTTCTCCTCACTTAGAAGGGGAGTATTAAATTTTCCCATAACTATCCAATGGTCATTATAAAAATCCCTACGGAGAGCTGAAAGCTCATTCCACAAAGATTTTCTAACTCTTTTCCCATTGGGAGCATATATGTTTGATTGAATCCAACTAAAGTTGTCTCTGATATGTGTAAATTTAGTCTAGCCACATGATTGTTACTTTCCAACAAAGGTTCCCCTTTAATGAGGTTTTGGTTCCAAAAGGTAGCAATTCCTCCTAACGCACCATCTAAACTATTTCCTTGAATCCCAAAATTCTGAAACATTTTGATCTTCTCCACATTTTCTTTAGACATTTTAGTTTCTTGGATGAGGAGAATATGAGGTTTATGATCCCTAACAAAATTTTGCAAAACATCCCTCTTGTGAAGGCTATTGAGCCCCCTAATATTCTAGGACATAATGTTCATATCTTACCAAGGGATTGGAGAATCTCTGGAATGGTCTTTTGAACACCATCCGCTATATCCTGAAAACTTTCATGCTCTCTCTTCCATTTACTCGATTTTCTGCCCTAGCCAAGCTTACTAGCTCCACAATCCGCCTTTGCTATTGTTCTGGTAACAACTCCACTTGCAGTATTTTGATGTTTGCTTTTCTCCTTATTTTTCTTAGAATGAGAGAGGACTTCTTCCCAGTCAGTATCTTATTGGCTTTCCATCTCTCTTCCATATTCCACTTCCTTGTGATACATTCTTCTTTGCTCCCAAGGGAGGGTATCCATTAGGCCATTCCTAGGCTGATTCAGATTTTCACTCAAAAATTTGGTATTCTAGCTCAGATCCTCAAAGGTGTCCTTTACAAAATATGGGGTTGTGTTTTCCCTAAGATTAAGAGGGTCACTCAAAGGGAAGCAATCAATATAGGTCGTGTTCAGGATTGGAATGCCAATATCCAAAGACATACCCTGGATAGGAATGTCCTTCAGTCCAAGAAACCCATTTTCTTTGTCTTCTAGTAAGATCTTAAGAGTAGAGGAAACAAAGTCCTCATCCCTTTTCACTTCCTCCATGTTTTCCATTGTTTTTTCATTGTCTTCCTTAGGGCATTCATTATTTTCTTCTCTTGTTTGGTGATTATTCAATGCATTAAGGTCCTTAGATTATGTTTCATCAATATTGTCAAAGGTATTCCTCTCAGTTTCATTTTTCCTACTAGCTTCCTCATTGGTATTGCTTGCTTGTCCTTCCCCATCAACTTTCTTTCTCTAGAAAGTCCTAGGGTTGGACTAGTGATTTTATTTTTCTTTATTGACATTTAATGGGAATTTCTTAGCCCAATGCCCCATTTTTCTACATTTGAAACAAGAAAAGGGAATGGATTCAAACTCTATAGTGTGCATCGAGGTTCCCAACTTAGATTGAATATCTATTGATGAAGAAAGGTCAACACTCTGTGAAACTCCTACACAGATTCAAGCAAACACCAACCACTTTCTAGCTGATGGCATAGGGTCAATAGAAAGATGTTCTCCAAAAGAATTAGTAATGTCATTGAAAATACCCACATTCTAGTATTCTAGAGGGAGACTCGGGAGTTTAGCCCAAACTAGAATGTTCTCAAAGATAGAATCAGAAAGGTCTAGGTGGGAGGTCCACTTCTTTAGGGCCAGGGAATATTTTCCAATGACCCAAGGTCCACCACTCCACACAACCAAAATATCCTCCTTGTAGGTGAACTCAAAGGAAAATAAACCTCTTGGAAGATAAGCCACCATAACTTGCCCATTAGTTCTCCACTTGTTTTTAACAAATTCCCTAACCACCTCAACATTTGGTCTAGGGCCCATAAACTTACCAACCAAGACTTTTTCCATCAAAGCAATATTATGAACAATAATAGGATCAGGCATAGAGATGGAAAACTTACATTTCACTGGGTCAAAATGATTAATCACTGGAGGGAAAATTGATTTACCATTTGGTTTAACACCAAACAACAACACCCAAGGTTTATGCTTTGCTCCTTCCCTATCAACGGTCCCTACCACTTCATTGGAAATTTGACCCTTTCTGCCTTCTTGTCCTTCAGGAGACCCCCCAAATTTATCTTTCCTCATGGGTCAACCTGGATTTTATTTCCGGTGTCGTCATTAGATTCAACCTTACCTTTCTCTGCACTCAGAACATGCATCGATTCTACTTGGGATTCCTCATATCCTACTCCACGACCTGCTCCATTGTTCAAAGCTTCAAAATTCTACTTTCCCCACCCATGCTCCACAATCCTGCCTATCACAAAAAAGATACTTTCTAAAAGTATTAAGTTTATTTAGGGGACTAGATTCTTTCTAAAAGTATTAAGTTGTCATGTGATCTTATCTTATTTTTAAATATCTCATGTCATAGAATTAAGACACTTCTCATGATCTTTTCTACTCCTATCTCTCAACCTTTCCTATATAAGGATGGCATCATATGTATTTCATGTATAATCTTGTATCTTGTATCCTTAATCTATTATTGATCCTTGTACATTCTTGCATGCATAATCAAGAAATATATCCTTTTTCTCTACTCTCTTGTGGAAAATTTTCTTTGGTTTTGTAGGTGATCCTATGGCATGTGAGTTGTCTGTCATCTCTTACAATTTTAATGTTTTCCTCTAAAGAAAAGCTAAACACAATTTTGTGTGATTTATTACTCTATATTTGTATTTAAAGGTGGTTAGTGCATTTATTTTATACATTAAGTATTTTTAAAGAGTCCTCTCACATTCTAGGAAGAAAAAATACTTTCATTGACACACTAAAAGGAATTTAGTTTTACAAAAAAATTCTAGAAACATATGTATTATTAAATATTGTTGTTTTGAATAATTCATATACATTTCTATAGGTTGGACTGCAATAGCATTCCCCTTTGTGACATGTTGACAAATGTTAATATATGCTTATAAAGATTGTCAATCCACAAATATCTATAAGAATAGAAGAAGTCAATACATATAAAATAAATATAAGAAAACTAGTTTGTATATCACATAGGGTAGTTTCACTATACTAGTCAAGTTTGCATTCATGATTCGATACTCGATCCCTAGATTTATCATTGTATAGAGTCAAAAATAATATTCTAAGTCAAAAGGTGAGTACTAATCTATCATTAAATTGTTCTTGATCTCAAGACATTTGAATTATTACAATTTTCAATCACTAAACTAAGCACCTTTTTTTTTTTAATTTTCATAAATTTCATTCATCATAACCAAAAAGAATATTAATATTTACTGTAATTGACAAATTATTAATCTAAATAAATATATATTTAATTTAATTAACCTAAATAAATTGTTCGTGCTTATTATACTACCATAGAAGCTGTGAGTTTGGTGTCTTGTGATACCTCCTTCATCATCGTTGTGGCTATGTCAATTTTTCCAAGCTCATAGTCTTGCATTCTCCCTTCATTGGCCTTGAGTGCCCTTGGATGGAGATGGTATTGCCTCACTATCCTTCTTTTGTTGTGGTTTTATAGAGTAGCATTTTTTTTCATAGTGTTTTGTATTCTCCTTCTAGCATTTCCTTTATCACATTTCTACTTCTCTTTATCTATCTGGCTATGGAGGTGGAACCACCAAAGTAGTAGTTTGACTAAGGAAAATTCCTATACAGCCCCAACATTTTTCCTGTCTTGGTTGTGTGTAGGTACATGCACTTGTGGATTTTGCTGGCAAACTAGGCTCTCAGTGAGTTGGTCTTTATCACCTTCATTTTCATTATCTCCTTTATCATCTCTATAATCATTTTTTGTACTTTTTTATTTTGTTTAATTCATTAAACTTCATTAGCTAGACTACAAGTAGGTTTCTTGGCATTTCATAATGTACTTTTTCACTTTTTGGTCATACGAATGCCAGTGCCCCAAAGAGATGGTAGCACTTCACGTTGTCATTCCCTAACACATGCTACTCTCCTTGGGCAAAGAGTTGATTAAGGTACTATTTGGATTCCATAAACTGGCTCATTTAGCCCCATCCAATAATTTTGATTAGTAGAGTGATAGAAGCACTTGGGAGTGCTCTTCATTCTCTATCCTTGATTTAAAACACCCATTTACCTTGAGGTAAGTTAGGGAAAACCTGTGCTTTCGACTCTTTGTGACTTGGAGCCTTGGTCTGGATAGGCCCCCCTACCTTACAATGAGATCACTATAATATCTTACATGGTATCAAATATTGAGATTTGCAAACCCCTTCTCAAATTTGAGGGTGATTCAGACATAAGATTTTTCTAGATTTATTTCGGAAAAAAAATAACCCACATTTCATATAAAACACTTGCTATTTTGGGGACAAGAAAATTTCAGCCATTTTAGGAGACTTCATATTTTTGGTAAGAAAAATTCCATACATTAATGTATAAAATCAATAAGATCTATGTGGAATTTGTGCAATAGGTACATGTTTCTATCCATATGATCGATCATTGTTAGATTCTACAATTAGGTGCAATCATAGGGATATTTTATATCATATTCACAAGTTTGCACAGAGGCTACATCAACATCATTTTTCAATGGCATGATATTGGTCAATTTTTTTATTTAAATATATTTTTATATTTGCACCTATTTACTTATCATCATATAGCAACACGTCCTACATCAAGGGTCTTGTGGCAAGCACTTGACACTAAGATCCAATGCGTGATAGGGTGATCCCATTTTCGGTGCCTCTTCACTCTTCCCACCTACATCACCTCTACCTCACTAGCCTAGCTAGTGCCTATAAAATCGCTAGATTTGATCTCTTGGTCTTGTGGGCAACTAATCCCCAGGCCAAATGGCCTAATTTTTTTCTTTTATTGGAAACTATATTGGAATTAGAAAAAAAATTGTAAGTTATTATCCATGAGTCTGATTTTTATAGATAAGGTATCATTAGAAAGATGGCTTCATGCACTTTCTAGTGGTTTCTGTCTCATTATCAAATATTTTTGCTAATATAAGATATTACCTATTGAAGTTAAATATCCCACTTAGGCCTCTGATCTCATATATTTCTTCCTATTTATCAAATTTTCATTACTCTTATGAGATTGGAATGGTATTAAGTGATGCAATGGTAGAGGAAGATAAACTCACTCAAACAATCTTATTCAATAAAATTTAACCAATTATTTCATGTCCATTCAATTAGGACTCTTTACCCATTCACAAAATCATTGATTTCAAACACTCAAATTGCAAAAAAGGCCCAAAACCATTTATAGATTCCTCAAAATATTCTTAACATATAAGGATAGTCTCAAAACCAGATCCCAACTTAAACTTTTCAAACTCAGAACCCTTCAATGTAGTTTGTTCAAAATCAACATATATGCCCATTGATATCACATAAACCACCAAATACAAATTCCTAAGTCAAATATCCTTATGCATCAAACAAGTATAACATAGCCTACACAATCATGACATACTATTTCTCATTCATTGTTCAAGATATTTTATCAAACCTCCATTCAAACCCTTCACTTTTGGTTCTAAAAAGTGACTGTCATAACATGACAGTATAAAAATTAGGCTCCAACAATTATAAACTTCCCAAACCTCTCATAAAGGTAATTCAAATTCACCAACACAACCAATAAAATCACTGCCCCAAAAGGAAAACACCTTTTAAATAATCAAAAACAAAAATTATGGACTGTTCCTAATGCTCTGCCAAAGTAGAGCAGTCAACAAATGAATTCCTAAGCTTGTAAATTCACCAATCCTTAACTATAAATGGTTTCATCTATTTCCAAACATCTTTACCAAACCAAAATAACTCATGCAAATTTTAAAACCATGAGCCAAACTCAATAAAACTTGACTGTTTACTAGTTTTTACCATATTTCCACAAATTTCAGAACTAGGGAAACAATATTTCTTATGCAAACCTTCATCACTTGATCTAAGACTTTGAACTTTGAAAGAAGACATAAAATAAGACCTCCTTACCAATTCTCAAGTGATTCCAACAATGGAATTAAAACAAACACAATTTTTGTTATGTTTTGCTTACCTAATCAGGGTTTTACTTGCCTATAGAAATTTATTGATAACTTTCTCAAAATGTGATGGATCAAAATGAAATCATATGCATTTAAAATAGGATTCACATGGCTTCAATCCACAATTGAGGAGGAGAGGAAAACCAAAAAAAATGTGGTAGTACAATGGCCTTAAACTCAAAGATTGCAAGAAAAATAACATGAAAGCAACATTTTCATTGATAAACTTCTTCATGCATCTCACCCCAACCTCTCTTGAATTGTTTGAGGCTAAATTATGCTTTAAATAACCAAAATAATTGCCTAAAACTATCCCTACAACTACTTGTCTCTTGGTATTCTATGATTTTGCATTTTTTGCATTCTTACAAAATTGTTTTGACAATATTTTGTCAATTTTTACAACCTTAGCATTTTATGCCCAAATGACTTTAAAGAGACTAAGTAGACCCTAAAACAAGTTTAATATGGCAATCTAGACCTTATGACAACATTAGACTATTAACTCAAAATTAAAATCATGCAGTTGTCTCTTGGAGGCATGATCATGCTTGGGTGCACCTGCACCATTCTCCCAGCCAAAAAGAATTCCAAGTGCTCTTGGATCAGTAAATGCTCCTCCATTTATATCCTAAAAATTTAATTTTCACTTTTGGTTTGAGTTGGTCTATGCCAACTAGTTTCCATCTTGATTTGTCTTTGTGAATCTTCTCCTTCAACAAAATCACAACCTCAACACTTTGTCCTCCAATTTGGTACATCTTGATCTGTAAATATTTCCTGGTCCAAAACATCAGTAAAACAAAGAAATGACACATTAAATTGATCACAATATCTCTATCTATCTTCAACTCTTTACAAATCTCCAAGATCAACTCTTCTTTGATCATCACTTCATTCAACTCCAGGTCTTCTTATTTTGAAATTAGATCCTTTGTCTTTGCTTCTCCTTCATCTTCATGCTTGGTAATATCTGCACTATCTTTTTCTTCATCCGTAAACTCTTATTTTGCATCTTCAAACACTTCTTCTTCTATCATCTTCTTTTTCTTTTTCCTTCTTTTTGCTATCCTTTTTTATCAGCAATTCAACTTTCCTTTTCACTATCAAATTCCAGCTTGTTGCTTGTCTATACAACTATTCCACCTTCAGCATAGAATCTTGGAACACTTCATCAAATCTTCTCAACTCTTTCTTTATTGTTTCTAACTCTCTATCAAGATTTTCTTGTCTCTTTCTCTTCTTCCTTTCTTTCTCTACCTCCAAATTCCTCTTCAACACATCCATCTTGTTCTCTTCTCAAGCAAGCTTCTCCTTGCTTCACAACTTCTCAACTTTTTCTGCCTTCTCTTGGCATCAAATTGGTTTTTCTTAACTTGCACAAAACCACAAACCAACTCTCTCTCTTTTCCTAGAGCCTTCTAGCTCTGATACCACTTTGATGCAATGCTAGAGGAAGATAAAATCACTTAAAAAATCTTATTCAACAAAACTTAATCATTTCTTTCATGTCCATTCAATTAGGACTCTTTACCCTTCGGAAAACCATTTATTTCAAAGACTCAAACTGAAAACAAAGCCCAAAAACATTTATAGATTCCTCAAAATACTCTTAACAACATCTAAAGACTATCTCAAAACCAAATCCCAACATAAAATTTTCAAACTCAAAACCCTTCAATGTAGTTTGTTCAAAATTAGCATATATGCCCATTGAGATCACATAAACCACCAACTCCAAATACCAAGTCAAATATCCCTAATAATGCATCAAACAAGTATAATATAGCTTGCACAATCATGACCTATTTTTTCCCATTCATTGTTTAAGATATTTTATGAAACCTCCATTCAAACCCTTCACTTTTGGTTCCTAAAAGTGACTGTCATAACAGGACGGTATAAACAATAGGTTCCAACAATTATTAACTTACCAAACCCTCTCATAAAGGGAATTCAAATTCACCAACAATACCAATAAAATCACTGCCACAAAAGGAAAACACCTTTTAAATCATCAAAAACACAAATTATGGACAATTCCTAATGCTCTGCCAGAATAGGGAAGTCAACACACGAATTCCGAAGCTTGTAAATCAACCAATCCTTAACTAGAAATGGTTTCACCTATTTCCAAACATCTTTAACAAACAAAAATAACTCATGCAAAGCTTAAAATGATGAGCCAAACTCAATAAAACTTCACTATTTACTGGTTTTTACCAGATTTCCACAAATTTCAAAACTAGGGTAGCAATATTTCTTATATGCAAACTTTCATCACTTGGTCTGAGACTTTGAAATTTTAAAGAATACATAAAAACATACCTTCTTACCAATTCTCAAGTGATTCCAATGGTGGAATTAAAAGAAACACAATTTTTATTATGTTTTGCTTACCCTAATAAGGTTTTTACCTGCCTATAGAAATTGGTTGATAACTTTCTCTAAACATGATGGATCCAAATTAAATCATATGAATTTATAAGAGGATTCAGAGGGCTTCGATCCACAATGGAGGAGGATAGGAAAATCACATAAAATGTTGTTGTATGTAATGGCCTTAA
>VDFB02270651.1:116716832-116856783 GCA_007258455.2 Sequoia sempervirens
ATTAATTTGACTGGATGGCTGAGCATGTAATGTTGAAATTTCTGTTTGCTGAAGACTAGTGCGAGGCAAGCCTTTTCCATGGGGGAGTAGTTTAATTTATAGTCGACCAATGTCCGACTGATGTAGTAGATTGCCCTCTCTTTCAATGATTCATCATGTTGCGCCAACAATGCCCCCAGTGTGATTGAAGTGGCAAAGATATATAGCAGGAGGGGTTTCCCTAGAATAGGTGGCATCAAGATTAGAGGATGAGCTAAGTATTGTTTGATCTTATTGAAACCTATTTGACACTATTGGTTCCATCAAAAGGTGGAGTCTTTCTTTAGGTGATGAGTGAATGGCTGACACTTATCTGCGAGCTGGGCTATGAACCGACAAATGGATTGCATCTTCCCTTGGAGGCTTCTTAACTATTTCAGATTATGCGAGGGTGGCATGTCCAAAATAGCTGTCACCTTGGCGGGATCAACTTAATACCCCTTCGAGAGACTATAAAATCCAACAGTTTTCCTGACGTAACCCTGAAGACACACTTTTTGGATTTAGCCACAACTTGTAATGCTCTAACCATTCAAAGATCTTTTTTACGATGGTAGGATGTTCCTCTCATGTTCTAGATTTCCCTAACAAGTCGTCAACATAATCCTCCATGATGATATGGATGAGGTCATTGAAGATGACCGTCATTGCCCTCTTATATGTTGCCCCTGCATTTTTTAGACCAAATGGCATGACATTGTAATAGAAAGTACCCCAAGGTGTTGTGAAGGCGATCTTTTGTTGGTCCTTAGGTGCAATTCAAATCTGATTATAACCAGATAAGCCATCCATAATGGATAGCATCTCATGTCTTGCTATGAGGGTGACCAACATGTCAATGTTAGGCAGAGGGAAGTCATCTTTTGGGTAGGCCTTGTTAAGATCCTTGAAGTCTGTGTAGATCCGAATGTCTCCATTTGGTTTGGAAACTGGTACTATATTAGAGATCCACTTAGAGTAATCAATTGGTCTAATAAAAAATGCATCTAGTAACTTTTCCAATTCCTTCTTGACTAACAATGCTACTTGTGGATGCATCTTGCGGAGCTTCTGTTTGACAGGCTTGGCATCTAGGTGAACATCTAGATGATGAACCACTAATGCATGGTCTAAGCCTGGCATGTCTAAATATGAACAAGAAAAGTTAATGATTCCCTCTTGGAGTAGTTGCACGATGACTGGATACTCTTGCTCTAAGAGTGACTTAGCTACATAGGTGATCTTAGGATTTTCAGCAGTACCCAGATTAACTTCTTAAGTCTCTTCAATTAGAATAGATGATTGGGTAGATAACTAAGTTCCCACAAGGGGAAGATGAATATCTCCATCTTCCAGTACATCTTTGAGGTTTTCACCATCGGATGTGTCCTTTATTTTTTCTTTTTCAAGGTCAAGAAGTGCCTCAGAGGAGGTTTTCACTAGATGATTGCTTTTTATTTTTATTATTCTTATTTTTGCACGGAGTGTTCATCCTCCCCCAATCCCATGAGCTTGACATATGTATCCACAGACATATTGAGAGGTGTGCTATTACGTAGGTCCCAATCAATAAGCTCAGGGTGATGAAGGGATAGGCTAATGGTACAAACATATAGGCATTCGAACATAAATGATTGGTCAGTGTGATTGACGTCATCGTATGCACGTATGATGGATTCCTCCTCGGGTATGTCTTCCAATGAGATATCACCCACAAGAACACTATTGGAAGTATTAGATGATGTTGCAAGGCCTTTCTGCTTTTTATCGTATCTGATGCCTATGTTCTTTGGTAGCTTTGATGTATCAATAGGCTGCAACCACCCTTGTTCTTCTTTACCTAGGCCCCTACCTTGGTAGTTATAATTTTCTGCAAACTTAGCTGACAAAGGATATACTTTCTAAAAATATTCCTTTAGGGGAGGATCTGGTTGGGGTTTTTCTCGGTAGACCCATTGACTTATATCCTCTTCGGGTGCATCTGTCTTGATACTAGAGGACTTGAAAGTGGTGGTAGGGATGTTTTTACCACTGAAGGTGATAGTCTTATCTTCCTTTGGAGTAGCATGTGAAGGTTGACCATACTCATGTGGTGACGGTGACATGGTTGCTATATTAAGAGCAGTATGCATTTTGTATTCACCACACCCTTTGTCAATGATCTAGGATTTTGTGACTATAGGATTAGAGGTGGGAGATGGAGTGGTTGTTGTGGTGGAGGGTGGATTAGTGGATGATGACTGAGATGCTCCCATTTCCACCCCGTGACAATAATGTAAATGGGGAAATGATGCTTTTAAAGTGTGGAAATATTCAAATGGTTGGGGGTCAGCATAGACGGTGACTTCCTGTCTATTGACTGGGAATTTTAGGCAATGATGGTATGTGGAGGGGATGACTTGCATAGCATGGAGCCATGGGCGGCCAAGGAAGAGATTATATGGCAAGTCTAGATCAAGGACATGACAGGTAGTGTACTGAACCATGAGTCCCACTTGGATACGAAGACTGATAATTCCCTTTGAATTCCTTTCTACATTATCATAGGCTTTGATCATGATGATTTGATTACTTAAATCTGCTTGAGTATACCCCATCTATTTTATGAATTTTAGAGTACACAAATTGAGGGCAGAGCCATTATCTACCAAGACCCTTTTTATTTTATGGTGGGAAACCATGACTTCGATATGCAAGGGGTGATTATGATTGACACCGATATTTGGCATGTCATTTTGGATGAAATGGAGTTGATAAGATAAAGCCAGGTGTCCTACCAAAGCTTGGAATTGTGTGGGGTCAATGTCATTAGGTACGTGGGTTTCCTGCAAGGCTCTATTGAGGATTTCTTGATGTACAGGAGAAGACTTAAGCAAATCCAAAATGGAGATATGAGCAGGGGTCTTTCCTAAGTGATCAAGGATGATGTACTTGGAGCTTACAAGAGTTGATTGGGTGGGTACAGAGGCTGCAGGGACAGTGATGTGGGCTCGTTGTGTAGTAACAACACACTGAAGGTCTTTGGCTTTGACATGTATCATAGATACAAAGGGTTTTACCTACTCAATGTAATGAATAATACCCTCGTAATTGAGGGTTACATTCTTATAGCTCATGTTATTTGTGTTGTTGTCTTGGTGATTACTATTGGAGGTGCTCGGGCCTTGATTATGGTTTGGAAAGGAATTTTGATACATCTACAATTGAGCATTGGATGGCAAAGCTTGAATGGTGTCAACCTTGATATCTCCTCGATCAACCAGATTGTGGACATAGTTTTTTAGACCCTGACACTTATTCAAAGAGTGTCCTTTGATTTTATGGAAGTCACAATATTCATTTTCCCTAAACCATGCAGGCTTGGGCTTGGATTCGTCAAGTGGCTTGGTGACAGGATACGTGATTGGATAATTGATCTGTAACAATTGATTGAAGACAACACTCAGGGGTTCTCCTAATTGAGCATACTAATGTTTAGTGTTCCCCTAGTTGTTCTAATTTGACTATTGAGGAGGACGAGGTGCCCCCTATGGTATAGATATGGTGTTAGGTACAGATGGTTGTTGTCTCTGGGATGTATTAGCCACTTGGACATGTTTAGTATCAATGACGTCATCATTTACTGTGTTCTTGTTCTTGTTCCAAAAATGTGGCTTGTCATTGAATGACCTTTCTTTATCCTGGTTATATATTTTGATGTGCCCTTTGGCAACAAGGGCACGTTCAAGGATAGGTCCCTTTTCCAGTAGCTCCGTCAAAGTAGTGATACAATGTAACCTAAATTTATGAGCCATGTCAAGATGAGAGTTCTCCATGAAGAGGGTGACCATGTCCTTTTCTTTTAGAGGGGTCTTCATCCAGCTTGCCAACACATGCCACCTTTGAAGGTAGCTAGCAAAGGTTTCACCCTCCAATTGTTTCTCTTTGAGGAGATCTAAGGTGTCAATGTCCTCCAAATTGAAGGAGAAGTAGGAGACAAACTTTTCTGACAGGTCTGCAAAAGATTTTATGGACCCTCTTTCAAGGGTCATGAACCACTCTAGGGAAATGCATGTCAGGCTCCACAAAAATAGGCACAAGAGATAATTGTCATTGTGCATAACTTCCTGACACTGGGAGTAGAACTCTTGCAAGTGGACCTTAGGATCTTTGTTCCCCCTGCATCTGTCAAATTTTGGTATTTCAAAATGCTTAGGAAAGGGGATCAATGAGATGGAGGGGTCGAATGGATATGGGCATATGTCCTCAAATTTGAATTATTGTTTGTTAGTCCCTACCTAAAGATCTCTTAGAGTGGCTTTAATTTCTAGAAAATATGAGTTAACTGGTGGCTGGTTGGATGGATATAGATGGTAGGACAATAGAGGATCTTGTTGAGAGAGTGTCAGATTGTTGAGGTATGGGTTTGGATGGTGGAGTGATGACATCCCTTATTGGTATGCCGGGGGATTTTGTTGATATGTGGGTTGTTGTTGCGAGGTATAGTATAGATTCATTTGATAAAAATGTGGGGTAGGCTACTGAGGAGCTTGGATGTGATGTTGTGGGTTGACCTATTGATACTGGGGGTATTGTTGTGATTGTTGGAAGACTACATAAGGTTGTTGTTGTTGGGATTGTTGTTGGTAATAATGATGTTGTGGTGGTTGCTGATGTGATGTGAGATGTTGCGTGGGCCAAGATGGGATGTTGTATTGTGTTTGAACTCGTGGTCATAAGATGGATGCAAGGAAGGGGGATATGGTCTAAGTGGGAGGTCAAGACAGATTGCTTTGCGAGTGGTATGGTGGTTGTTGTGAGGAAAATAATGATTTTTGTTGTTGAGGTGACTGAGATAACGTAGGGATATTTTGCAAGGGAGGTTGTTGGGCACCGAAGGGGACACTCAGAGGTGGTCAATTAGATTGGGGGGTTGTGGAGATGCATACAAAGGTGATGGTAAGTTTATGGCCCCAAAAGGTGGAGGTAACATAGTGAAAGTGGTGCCTCTAGTGTTAAAAGGAAGTGGATTTGAAGGGGGTGGTGCCAGTAGCATTAGTGGTTGTGGTTGTGAGACATTTTGTGGCATGCCAAAGGCAAAATGATCATTGGGATTAGTGGTTTGGGGTGCCCCTATGACTAAGATTGTGGGATGCAATGGATTGCCAATGGGATACATAATGATGTTGTCGAATTCAAGTTGATGCCAACCTTCTATGGAAGGAACATTGGGGACGTATGAACTACCTGGTACGTTGTGTGAATCTTGGGGTATATTAGGTGCAGAACTGCCATACTTGGATAGGTTGATACCTTACGGTAGTTTGAGAGCCTTGTCAATTAAGTGAGATAAGATTTCTTCGTCGTGTTTTTCAAGAAGGTGATCTGTCATTTGCACATTGACCAGGTTACTAAAGTGTTCCTCAAACGTAATTTCAGGTTGAATGACCATGTTTTCATCCCTGAGGGGTGATGTGTTTTGACCATCGATATTGGATTGTGATGACATTCCATTGTGTGGATCCCAAGGGATGTTCACACTATTATTGGGGTCTTGTGAGGCATTAGCTGCGTTGTTTGGATCTTGAGGGATGTTTGGTTGGGATTTTTGTTCGACCATTTTCCTTGTTTGTGGAGTGAAGTGACATGCAAGATGATATGACGGATTAGGATGACCTTGGTGATGAAAGCATTGATTTGATTTGATGATTGGTTAGCCGAAGAGGATGTGGCTTGACAAGATTGATTTGATTGGATGATTGATTAGCCGCCAAGGCTAGGGCTCGATGAGATTGATTCGATTTGATCGAAGTGGACTGGGTTGATCAGTAGATAATGAGTTGATTTGGATTGGATGATATAGCGATTTGATTTGGATTGATGATTGATTAGGATGAATGATAGTGATCAAAATCTGAAACAAAGTTCAAGAGTGATCCTTGGTAACACTAGGTGTTGATTAATCGATCAAAGGGGCGATGTATGATAACGTCACCGAATCCAACTTGAGATAGAAGTGAATTGATTGGGCTGACAAGGATGACCGACTTAGGACGAATGAAAATTAGAGATAAACACCTAGGTTAATTTGGATAACCACTCTAATGAGGTTTCCATGGGATACCAATGTTTCGAAACATGGAAACGATAATTAGAACGTGGATTCTGAATGGGTGAATGGACGCACGAGCTGAGGGGATGAACATTTAGGATGGTGAATGGATTCTCAAAATGAGTGTACAGATGTCTGAAATGGGGAGATAAGTGATCAAGATAGCAGAATGAGGGTCCCAAATGGTGAAGTGGATAAAAAAGTTGATCGGTCAAGGGTCAGGTATGCCCTTGTGAAGGGTAGGTCCGCCCAAGGAGAAAAAAATGGTCAAATAAGGTCAAAAAAGGCCTGAAAGAGGTGGACAGTAGGTCAAATCCACCCCTAGGTGGGTTAGGTCCTCCCAAGGAGTAAAAATTGATCAAATTAGCTCAAAATAAGCATAAAAAAGGTTGGTCAATAGGTCAAGTCTGCCTCTAGGTAGGTCAGGTCTTCCCAAGGAGCAAAAAATTGATCAAATTTGATCAAAATAAGCTTGAAAAAGGTTGGTCAATAGGTCAAGTCTGCCCCTAGGTGGGTTAGGTCCACCCAAGGAGCAAAAGTTCGTCAAAAATGATCAAAATAAGCTTGAAAAAGGTTGGTCAATAGATCAAGTCCGCCCCTAGGTGGGTTAGGTCTACCCAAGGAGCAAAAGTTGGTCAAATTTTTCACAAGGGGGACAAATCCAACTGTCTGTGGGGAAAATCTGGTTGTTTGTGGGGGAAAATTTGGCTGTTTGTGAGGTTTGACTTAATTTTTGACAAAAAGACTAAGGAAAAGGACTGAAAACACAACAATCATCAATCAAAAGACTATGGTTGCGTGTAATAAATCAGATAATCACTGGTTTTGCACAAAGAAGACAATTTAGACAGTACGAGCCTAAGTCTAGTAGAGAGGGTATGGTCGACAAAGTCCTCTAATCTAAGATGAACATGGTTACTAGGGAGTCCTCGATATACACTTGGTACTTTAGGCCCAAATCGTGAACACCAACCCATTACAAGCATGACTCGGGAACCTAAAAGGCTCAAACCAACTCTTCACATCATCTTGATGCTTCACCAATTACAACATGGTTGGATTGAGGTACAACTTTTTCTCTCCCCCCTTTATATACCCTGCCGGTACGCGTGGTTGGCATCTTCCCTTTGGGTGGTGAAATCCCCAAGCAGGTCCCTCTAAGAAAAGTAAAAAGGGTGGACTCAAAAGATGTGGTAAACTATGATTTTTCGTCACCCAGGATTGCCAAATGGCACAAGGGGATTGGATACGTCAAATAGCTCACCCAAAAACATGGAAAAAAAAGTTGATTGACACCTCCTAGTTACACTATGTACCTAAATTAGACGTTAAAAACCCTTAAAATAGCCAAAAGATTCCTAAAAATTGAAATTTTACCTTGTGGAAAAAAGCTGTCTAGGGAAAATCCGCTTGTCTGTGAGGGAAAATCCGCCTGTTTATGAGGGAAAATCTGCCTATTTGTAAAAAAATTTCCAAAAAAAACTTCTAAGGTCTTTGGAGGGCAGGTTCTCCCTTGGGGAAGGTCAGGTTTGCTTGTGTAGGGTGGGTCTGCTTGTCTGTCAGGTCAAGTCTGCCCCTATAGGTCGGGTCTGCCCCAAGAAGGTCAAGTCCACCCCTGTGTAGGTTGAGTCCACCCCTCTATAACCTATACCTGCAAAAGGTCAAAAAATATAAATCATGAAAGCAAGAGACTAGTTTGTGGGTCCCACCGGTGGGGGTGCAAGAAATGTGATAGGGTGAAGTTATGTGTCAGAAAATGAATAGCAAACAAGAGAATGAAAATAACACTAAAAACAACCTACACCTCAAGATTAGGCCAGTTGGATTCAACACAAAATAAAGGCAACAAATGGAACTTTTTACCTTGTGTCAAATCAATCATTTGGTTGGCCCTTCGATCTTCGGTGTTGTATGCTCCTTGGATGGCACAAGATGCAAAATAGATGATGATATTATAATGGATGAAAGTGGATGCAAGTGTAAAAATGGCTAAGTATGGATTCTAGAAAAAAATTGCAAGAGTTTGGCTACAATGCATGATCTCCTCTAAAATGAGAGAAAAGATGGGGTATTTATAGAGAATTTGAGATTGTCTAGGGAAATGGACGGTCAAGATATAGGGCTATAGTGAGTTGAGAACTCACAAGCCCTCACATCTTGACATGTGGCATGTGAAGTGGCTCAAAAGGTGAAGTGGACATGAGGTGGAGTGGTAGTACATGACATGGATGGGGTACATAGTACCTTGGGATTGGGACAAGATCTCCTCATAAAGGAGGTACTTCTCCCCATGTGGGTGAGAGGACATATGGGGAATTAAAAATTCCTCAAATATTCTCATGAGGATGAGAGAAGAAATTAGAAATTCCTTTAAATGCATTGGGGGATTAAATGTGAATTAAAAATTCACATGGGGAATGGAGATGCCTTGTTCAAAAAGAGAAAAGTTTTAATGAAGTTGACTAAGGACACATTCCATAAATGATATGGGGATTAGAGATGACCTAATTATGTGATTAAGTTTGTGCAAGTACTTGATTAGACTAATTAAGGACTCATTAGAGGCAAGTGGGAAATTGTGGAGGATGGGACCCTAATGATGATTAGGGGTGTGCACATCTTAATCATAAATTAATTATGACTAAGAAAGAGAGTTAGATTGCTAAGAGAGATTAGAGACCAACTTGCAAAAGTTGGAGGATTTGACAATGAGAGAGAAAATAAGGAATTTAAAAATAAATTTAAAATTCCCAAAAGATAATATGACCAAATTAAATAAAGTGATGCATTTATTTAATTTAGAGAGGAAAGAGGGTAAAAGTATTTATTAAATTAAATATTTTGGGAAACCTTATGCAAGATACACAATATTAATTAAATGAATGATTTAACTGATACCAGCAAAGAGGACGATTTAAGGGCCAACAAAGGGATGATTAAGAAGACAACTTTGACCATATGGAAGTGGTCAAATTTGAATGTCTATAGGATCAAATGGTGATGAAGATAAAATCCAAGTTTCTACCAGTAGACTACCAAATTAATTTGTTTAGAAAAATTATGATTTAAAGTAAATGGAGAGCAATGTTGAGGAGTATACCAAAGAGTTTCATCGGTTAAGCATAAGAGTTAGTTGTGAAGAAGATGATATGGAGAAAATTTTGATATAGTTGAATGGTTTACACATATCCATCAAAGATGAAATCAGTATAGTTAATATTCATAGCATGGAGGAGGCATATCAATATGCCTTGAAACCAAAAGAAAAACTCAATAGGAAACAACAAAATAACTTTCAGGGTAGAGGAAATATTTTGCATGGAAGAAGACCACCGAACAACAGAAGAGGCTTCCAAAACAAGCAAGAGGAAGCAAGTTCGTCAAGTGAAAGTATTCAAGAATGCAATGGAAGAGGATATTTCCCTCGACGAAGAGGAGAATACTCTCATGGAAGAGGATCATTTGGAAGAGGTAGAGGAAGAGGTTTCAACTTCACATGTTTTCAATATGGAGAAGTAGTCCATTAGGCATTTTAATGTCCACAAATCTAGCAAGATGTTGGAAAGGGAAAAGAGTCAAGATTGCATGTTGTACAAGCTGAAAATGAGAAGGAGACCTCAACAAAGCATGTAGCAGACCACAAAGATTGAGAGTCATTGATGTTGTAGATAATTTATTTAAACCCAAAAAAAGAGAAATGAGAACCAATTCAGAGAAGAAATTTGTTTAGAACAAGGTGTAAGGAAATGGGCAAGGTCGTTTTTGTCACAACTTGCATCATTTATTCAATTAATTATCGAACCAGGTGTGTCTCAAAGATATATGTGATAAGGGTGTTTGTCACCGATTTTTGGGGATTTTGCACTATAAATAATGACTTTTGGTTTCATTTTGGCTTCTTCTGGAGCCTTCAAGAGCTTTCAGGAGCTCTCAAGAGCTGAACTTCAATGACTAATTCCTAAGGATTAATTGTATCTTATTTCTTAATTTAAAGTTCTCTTGACTTAGATCTTACTTCACTTGACTTGATTGAGACTAATTCATGGAAAAGACTAACATTTAACTTAATTCTTAATCTAGAATTCAACATCCAAATTTAATTCTAATTTACTTTGAAAGAAATCTATCTTAAGATTTGCTGGAAAATAAATGCTATTTTTAAAGAACATAAATAAATTGCAAGGAAATAATGATTAACCTAGAAAACATAAATACTAATTTCCATGAATAGATTCCAAACAAGATCCAGTTTCATCTTTACATAAGTTTCCATCATTGCTTCTATTAAACTTAATAGATAACTACCAAACTTAATTCCTACAAACATCTAAATTTTGATTAACTCAATAACCTTCATAACGATTCTAATAAACCATTCTAACAATGATGAACTTAACTTAAAAGCAATTAAACACAATTGCTGAAAATGACTCAAACATAATTAACATTCCAGATTTAATATCTAATGAACAAAAATAACATAAACTCAGAAAAATAGCACACAAGGTCAATTCCTTTAGTTGAGTGGGCCTTACTCTTCCACCAGTGAGACCTCAAGCATAGTGATTTGAGTTAACTTCTTTTAATTCAAATTGATCAAAATAGGGACACAAAATAGAGTAGTGCAATAATTACAAGGTTCTAGTCAAAAAATATCTAACTCCTTTCTAAAACCTAAGGATGGATATTTATCACTAATCCTTATTGAATTCAAAACATGGCATTAAGTGCCAAGATTCAAGGCATCTAAAATAAAGAATAAAACATAAATAAAATAGAACTAAAAATAGACAGAGGGAAAATTCTAGATCAATGTTAAGACAAAAGTTCCCAAACTAACTAAAAGAAGCTAATTTGAAACTTCATTGATTCATCATCTAGCTAGGTCGATTAGTGGTGTGATCGTCTTGATGTGGTTAAACAAGGATTTTAACTTTATCTTTGAACTAAGTCATTAGTCATTAGCCTTTAAATACCCTGAATAAGATCCTTAAGAATATGATACAAATTATGACAGTACTAAAAGATTAAAATTGCATAATTAACTCATCATTATCACCAAACAAGCAACACATTTAATATAAAGCATTACCTCTAATATATTTACCAAATTAGCCAATATAAAGTAAAACAAGTAAATATATCATTCTATAGTCTACCGCTAGTCATGTTAATTAACAAAATAAACAATTCTTTTAATCCATAAAATGACTATTTGAAAGTATTTATGAGCCCCTCATCATTCTTCCCCACTTATTGTGAACCATGTACTCATGGTTCTTTATTAATAATTATAGTGGTTTCCTTGTCTTTGTTCACTGCATCCATCCATATGGCACAATCGAACACTTGTTCCTTGCATTATTGTGGTAGTCTGGTCTTGAGTGCAAAGCCACTGTTCTCCTTTCGTTTCTCATACCAAGTTTTTAAGACCTCTACTAGAATACTGTCTAGTGCATTGAGTTTTGGAGTAGGCATGATGATAATCGACTTCCTGAACCACATACCAACCCATAATTCATGTTGATGCTCTATAAAAGAGATCATGTGCCTAACTCTAATTAAGCTCCATATGATGTTATTTGGGCTTATAGGCTCTCTTCTTCTTAATGCTTCAGGGATTGTGCAATATCTTCCCTAAGATGCATTTATTTCCATTGGAGGAAGTGTTCCTTCAACATTTTGGAAAGTAGATATACTATTCAGCAAGTTGGAAACATAGAGAGGATTGATATTTTTTTTTCCTTACAATTGAGCAGACTCTTGTAATATAATTCTTTGCATGAGGCATTTCGGGTCTCATTTGTAAACCGTACCCTTTTTGTGCCTCTTTGTATTTTTCAATCCTTTCCAACCATTCAACTTGATTTTGCATTAAAGAGACAAATGATCAAATTTGTAATTCTCCAACATAAATATTTAACAAATAATCTTCATTATCTCCCATCAAAAAACCATGTTGGCAAAATTCACACATCTAGTTTTGAATATCAAGGTGGCTATGGAAATAGTCCTACAAAAAATCTATCATTATGATAATCAAGGTTTCTCCTTAAAACTAATTGATTGAGCTTCCATTATAGAAATTTCTCCCTCAGAAATAATGCATATATCTCTGATGGTGTCCTCATTGACAACATTGCATTGGATATCTCAATTGCTTGCTAAAATATTCTTTCTACTTCATCTCTTTCTTCCTCCAATTGTTGTACTTGTCTTTTTAACTATTCATTTTCATGCTTCAATTTCAGGGTTTCCAAAGAAAGATATCTAGGTTGAGTTCTCCATGGAAAATCTGATGGAATAAGAGGTAGAGAAAGGTAATGTGCTAGATCTGCTGAAGTAGAATCCTCTTGAGAATAAAACCTCATGGACTATTGTTTTAATTGCTCTTCTTTCAACTGCAATTCCTCTTTCAATTTTGTTATCTCCTCTGCACTTTCCAATGCTTGTGCACTAGCTTGTTGTAAAGCTTCCTCAGTGTTATTCAACTGTTCTTTGTACCTCGCTTCCCTTTGTTCAATTTCTCTTTCCATTTCTTGTGTTTTATTGAGGGATTGTTGTAATTCCTCTTTTCATTTCAATTTTTCGTCAAGAAATTGCATATTCATCCTTTCCTGCTCTAACTTAGATTCAATTCTAGACATTTTCATTGCTCTTAACAATTCCTCTATTTCTAATTTTTCCTCATTTTTTATTTCATGAAATTCTTCTTCTTCAATTAATGACTTTTCCTTTTCTTCACTCAACAGTCAGGGAAGGTGAAGGTGATCTTGTGGCCTCTTCTTCCTTAAATTCTTCTGAGGCTTCCCTTTCTTCTAACTATGCTTTAGACTCTTCAACAGAGTCATGGACCTTAGTTACAAAGGCTCTTTCAGGATATGGAATTGGGCCTTCAAGAGGGCTATGAGGTTGTTCAGGGAACTACACTAGCATTTGGGTTTCTTCATGAGATTCAAAATTTTCTTTAGGGCTCTCAAAGATAGGGGTTTCAAATATAGGGGTTTACTCAGGAGTTGACACAATAATCTCAACAATACTATCGATTTCTTTAGTCAAGTCTTGTTTTCTCTTTTTGGAGGCATTACGAGTCACTCTAGTGGATTCCTGTAGCTTTCTTTTTCCCTCCTTCTTCCCTCCTTTAGAAGATTCACCCTTTTCTACTTTTTCCCTTTTTGTCGCGAGCCCCTTTTTGGGTTTTTATTTTTGCTTTTTTATAAGTGAGACAAAAATTCAAGCCAACCCTATTTACCAAACTCTTTCATCAAGAAATTATGTTTAATTACTAAATGAATTAAACCATGGTATTTTATGGAAGACTGTCCTCTAGATTTTACCTGGAAAATCATTGAAGCAATTTTTTGAAACAAAAATGCTGGGAAATTGATTCTAGTAGAGGGTTTTGTGTTTCCATACCTTAAATATATCAACAATCACATTCATGGCCTTAATATAGTGCCATATTGTCCCTCACATGTGAAGAATTTCATTATCCACATTGCAACAGTTCTCCAAGTTTCTTCTAAACTGTTACGAGCTATTCCTCGTTGATCTCCTTTATGCAAAAGAATTTCAGGCTTCTTTTCTAATTCTTGATGAAATGCCACCACTAATTTATCAAACATTACTTGACCCTTATTAACTAGTTTTCCCTCAGCAAGACTTCCTAAAATTTTACTTATTATTTCAAGAGTAACTTCAATGATCTCACCCCTTACTCTTGTGAAATTTACATGGAAATTCCTCTAGAATTTCTTGCTAGAAATTTTCATATTTCATAATAAAATCCAACCATCCTACTTCCCTCAAGAACTTCTTGGTTTCAGAATCAAGAGTAAAATTTTATGGTTTTTTATTCCTTTTGTTTCCCATCTTTTATGTCAAAAATGGCAGACTTCAATTGACCTATTAGACATTTTCCATAATGATTTTTTCTTGTTTTTGAAGCAACAATTTTGAAAAATGACATGTTTCATTATTTCTTTGCATTAAATTCATTTATTGTTCTAGATGCCTCATACGCAACAATTTTTTAGTTTTCAATTCAATTTGTAAACTTGGCGGTGCTCCTTGCACATACTAGCTTAATTTTGAAAAGATTTTGAAAAGATAAGTGAATCTCAATATGACCCGCAATCATTATGGATGTCATTTGAATGTCACATCACATTTATACCAACTTTTCTACCACTTTTTGAAATGATTATTAAAAGACATTTATTATCATTTATTAATAACAATATGGCAGAGATTTCTAAACTCATAAATATTTACCTATTTTACATTAGTTTAACTACCTTAGAAAAGAAAAATTAGAGAATAATATTCACATTAAATGTGTACCTTTATTTTTTGTAAGCCATTGAGACCTTTAAGAGCCTTCAAGAGCCTTCAAGAGCTCTTAGGAGTTCATGATCTTCAAGAGTCTTTAGGAGCTATTGAGCCATCTTGAGTCTTTAGGAGCTTTCAATATCTACTCATAGTTAACCTAGATAGACCACCATTGCTGGTTTTTAGTCATCTTGTTTGTAGCTTTGTATGTTGAAGAGCCTCCATTCTCATCTCATCAAGTCTATTTAGCTACAAAATTCTACTTTTCTTAGACTTAGGTAAATCAATTCCAACTTCTACTACAATTTTCAATGTTCATAATTCAAATTCTATTGGCATGACTAGTTTTTTCCCATACACAATTTCATATGGAGAAAATCCAATTATTGCTTTCCATGTGGTATTATAAACCCATACTTCTTCATCTAACCTCTCTACCTAGCTGTTTTTCCTTAATGGGTATGTGCAGGATCATGATGGGCCAAAAAGTGGCATTTGTCGGGTATGTGGCTGACGATTTTTTTTTACCCAAAATTGATGAAATGAAAAGGGTTTTTAAAGGATATTCTCAGCTTTCCACCAATATAAATTATGTTTTACTTTGAATTTAATAAATAATTATTATTCATTTTCAATTTGAATTACGACTAAAGTGTTGATTGATAGGCTAATTGAAAAAAATCTATAGCTTTCAAATGGTATCACATTTTTTGAATCCAAAATATGCATCACATTCTATGGTTCACATACTATATGATTAAAAAAATAAAAATTGAATTTCATGAAGTTTTGACCAAGTTAAGGTGGTCAGACATACGAGTTTTTATATTTTTTAAAAGTTGTAATAAAATATTCATAATTAATTATTTACTTGGAAAAAAATTACAAAAAAATATGCATCACATTTGAACATGAGTCCTCTACTTATTTCTAAAATATTATAAAAAAGTGTTATGATTTTATTGTGGTAGGGTGCTCAGACAGACACCTACTTATTTTTTCCCTGAAATTTAAGTACTACTGCATTGAAATTTCAAATGTTCACCAAATAGATTTTTATTTTTAAAAAATAAACCTAGTATTTTACAAACTATATTCAATTTGCTACATATTCTATTATTACATTTTTTTAAATAATATAGATAACTTATTCAAATTTTTATGTCAAGTTTCCTAACTCTGATCGTTCTAATTTTTTTGCCACTTAAGGGCTTGTGTTTTCCATGATGATCCTGTACATACCCTAATGAAATAGTCTTTGTCAAGATATTCTCCAATTTTGTGTTAGTGACCTTCACTTATCCATTTTCTTGAGGATGATATGGTGAATATTTTCTATGTGTCATCTAGTATCTTTGCAAAAAGGCTTCCATCATCACTATACAAATTGTTGTCCTTGGTCTGAAATAATTTTTCTTGGTGCACTAAATCTTTGAAGAAGTTTCTTGTACAAAAAATTTGTGACTTTATCTTCTCTTTTTGTTAGCAATGCTTTCACCTCAACCCATTTTCTTGCATAGTCTGTACAAAAATGTATATAATGTTTCCCTTTAGAAGGTGGATTAACAGGTCCCACAAAATCAATTCCCCATTTTTCAAATGTTTCTAGAGCTATTTAAGGCTGAAATGGCGTCTCCATTGTTGGTGTGGGTCTTCCCATCCACTGACATTCATCACAGTGCTTAACAAAGAATGAAACATCCTTTGTCATGATTTCCAATAGTAACCAACTCCTAAGATCTTATGAACTATTCTAACCACATAATATGTCTTCCTTCTGGCTCATGATGGTAGGCGTGTACAACATCAAATAAATCTAACTCAACAACACATCTACGAAGAACATGATCAGGGCACATTTTAAATAAAAGTCCATTAATCCACTAAAATCTAGAACTTTCATGAATCAACCTTCTTTTTTGTTTATGATTGAAGTGATTTGGAGACTTCCCTATTACAAGGTAATTTTCCAGATCAGCAAACCATGGTAGATGAATTGATATTGCAAATAAATGTTCATTTGGAAATGTGTCATCCACTGGTTCTTGATCATCCTGCAAAACAATTTTGGAAAGGAAGTTAGCAACAACATTATCCTTTCAAGGCTTATCTATGAAAGTCACATCAAATTCCTACAACAACAGTAACCATCTAATAATGTGTCCACCTACTCCAAACTTCTTCATCAAATATTTAATTATAGAATGGTCTATATGTACGTAAACTTTGTAACCTATAATATAATGCCTAAATTTCTTGATTGCATATACTACAGCTAATTTTTTTCTTTCTATTGTTCTATAATTTCTTTCAGTAGGATTTAGATTTTTGCTAAAATAATAGATTGCATGTATGGCATCATTGTCATCTTTTTTTCCTAATACTGCTCTGATAGCCAAATTGGATGCATCAACATGTATGTGAAATAGATCTCCCCAAATAGGTCCTTTGATAATTGGAGAAGTTGTTAAAGCTATTTTAATTGTCTCAAAAGTTTTTTAACAATCTTCAGTTCATACAATCTCCTCTTCTTTCTTGAGAAATGTAAATAAGGGTCCACCTATTTTACTAAATCCTTCAATAAATCTTCTATAATATCCAACATGCCCAAGAAAGCTGCGAACACCAGTTTGGTTCTTAGGGATCTCTATGTTTTGAATAATTTCAACTTTCTTGGGATCAACTTTTATCCCCTCTTTTGAGATGTAATGTCCTAGAACAATACCTTATGTCATCATAATTGAGCTTTTTTCATGATTTAAGGATAACCTGTGATATTTACATTGCTACAAAACTTTTTCTAAATTTTTAAGTGCTTCCTCAAATGTTTTTACATGAACTATACAGTCATCCATATATACATCAACACACAAAGTGGTAAAATCAGCAAAAATAGCAAGGATTTCTCTTTGAAAAGTGGTTAGCGCATTACACAGTCCAAATGGTAAAACTGTATAAGCGTATGTACCCCAAGGATAGGTAAAAGTAGTTTTATCTTGATCTTCAAGAGGTACTTGGATGTTATTGTATCCATTAAAGTCATCAAGAAAAGAGAAATAATTGCTTCCTGCAAGGTTATCAAGTACTTGATTAATGAATGGCAATGGAAAATGATCCTTCTTTGTGGCTTTATTCAATTCCATATAATCCACGCACACACACCATTTACCATTTTTCTTGGGGAGAATACCAATGGAGAAACCCATTGACTATCAGATATTGGGTAAATGAACCCTACTTTGAGTTCCTTTTAAATTTTTTGTTTAACAATATCACAAAGAATAGGATTGATTCACCTTTGACCTTGTTTGATTGGTCTTACATCTTTAGTGTAAATGTGATGACTATAAATTGAAGGATGAATTCCTCATTTTTGTATACTCCCAAGAAAATTCGTCAGTGTGTTTTTCTAAAGTTTCCTTCAATTATTTTTCTTTTATTGGGGATAAAGATGAATTAACATTGAGAGGTTTATCTCCAACTACTTGAATTTATTTAGTATCAATTTTAGAATCAAGGGAATTTTGAACAAGTGTATTCAGAGGACAAGAGTGTTGTTTCACAGTTTTCTTTCTCAATTGGATTAATGTTTTTAGAGGTAAACTCTTGTTCTTCACATTCTTGAACATGTTCAACCAAAGTAACCATAGCTAACTCTACAATACCATCACCCTCTGATTATATATCCTCATCAACCCAAAGTTGAGTGCTAAGTTGGATTAATGGTTGTGCTGGAGGATAGAGTGACAACTCTGTCTATTTTTGACCATTTGAAATGATCATACTTCCAGATATGCAAAAAATTAAGGTTGTAGCAATAGCCAACCATGGTCTACCTAAGATAATTGGATTAAAAAAATCATTGTTCTTGGCTTTAAGAACAAAAAAGTCAACTAGATAATCCCATGTGTCCATGGTGACCATTATCTCCTCTATAACACCTTCAAGTTTTGTAGTAGATTGGTTAGCCAATTATAGAATAGTTGTTGTTGGATAAATATTTTCCATTCATAAGATTTCAATAGTATTAGATGTGATAACATTTATGGTAGCTCCCAAATCAATTATAACATTAGATATCTCTACACCATTAATAGGGTACATGTAGGATCATGATGGGCCAAAAAGTGGCGATATGATGGGTGTGTGTGGGGTATGTGGCTCATGACTTTTTTTTACCCAAAATTGATGAAGCGAAAAGGGTTTTTAAAGGAGATTCTCATATTTTTACCAATATTATAAATTATGATTTATTTTGAATTTAATAAATAATTATTATTCATTTTCTATTTGAAGTACGACTAAAGTCCTGATTGATAGGCAGATTGAAAAACATCTATAGCTTTCAAACAATATCATATTTTTGAATCTAAAAAAAGTGTCACATTCTATGCTTCGCATACTATAGGATTAAAAAATAAAAATTGAATTTCATGAATTTTTGACCAAGTTAAAGTGGTCAAACATACGCGTTTTTTATATTTTTTAAAAGTTGTAATAAAATATTCATAATTAATTATTTACTTGGAAAAAAATTACAAAAAAAAATGCATCACATTGGGACATGAGTCCTCTACTTATATCTAAAATATTATAAAAGAAGATTATCATTTTATTGTGGTTATGGTGGTTAGATAGACATTTACTTCTTATTTTACCTAAAATTTAAGTGCTACTACATTGAAATTTCAAATTTTCACCAAATATATTTATTTTTTTAAATAAACCTAGTAGTTTAGAAACTCCATTCAATTTTATACAAATTCTATTCTTAAATATTTTTGAAATAATATAGATAACTTATTCAAATTTTTATGTCAAGTTGCCTAACTTTAATTTTTCTAATTTTTTCGTTACTTAAGAGCCTATTTTTTCCATGATTATCCTGCACATACCCAACACTCAAGGTTATTACAAGATTTCTAGGATCATTATATTTATGAGGAAGCAATCTTCTTGATAACACATCAGTGAGTTTTGTCCCTATTTGAATTGTGGGAGGTAATTTATTTTTTCTCCCTAGAGTTTTCATGCAAAGGGATTTAACCAACTAATTTATCCCTAGTATGTCTTTAATGGCTGGTAACAGTGGTATTTCAATGATAATCTTCTTCAGCTCATGAAGAAGTTGAGAATAAACTACATTCACATAATTGGGTTGAGATATTTTAGGAGTGGCTTTGTCATCCTTCAACCTCACAAGGTAAGGCGCCTGATTGATGCTTTGTTCATCCTCAAAGTTTTTTTTTTTGCTAATTTCTCGTAATCTTTCCCACCTTCTTGAAGTATTTCTGCAGGTGTAGATTGAAGAATTTGATTTCTTAATTGAATATAATTAGCATCAATCACATTCAAAATAGGGGTATTTTCATCATTATGGGTATTTCTTGGATTTGCAACTAGTTGGGATAGCAATTGAGGTTGGTTTACCTGGTCATTAGTAGGATTAGGGGCATTGATTGTTGGAGGTGTTTGTACCGAAGGGAATTTTTTCCCCTAATTTTAAAATGGTTAAAACTGCGTCTAATTTTGTTGCCATGATGGATGATTTGACTTCCATTCTGGTTGTTGATTAGCTTGCCATTGTGACTAGTTCTATTGAGAATTCATCCATTCAAGTTGACCACAATATGTAGGTGATGGTTGTGGTTGATATGGAGGGATCCATTGATTCTAGTTTTGCTAAGGGTTCTGATTCTAGTTAGATGTAGAACCATACTAACTTTGATTAGCATTATATATCCTATGTTTTGAGGTCTCTATCCAACATAATTAAAATCTTCCTCTACCATAGGTGGTTTCTTGAGATTGCTCTTTATCCCAACAAAAAGATTACAAGAACTTATTGAGTGTTGTTTTTCACATATCTCACAGATATCAACTTGATTCAATGGACACTCTCTTAAAAGATGTTTCCCCCTACACTTGGAACAATAAATAGACAAAGGTTCAGTATTCTTCTTATCTCCTTGCATGTTGAGATGAAGAAGTAAATCAGTTTTCATGTTTTCTAATTCCTTCATTGCTTCTAACACATCAGTAGGATGAGCCTTGCTTCTTCTAGACTTTCTAGTCCATACCCTAGTCCTAGAGTAGTTTCTACATATTTCAACATTATCATCTAAGGAAAGCTTATTAATGTCTCCTTTCCCCATAAGATTTAAAGATTCTCTTGATTCATCATCAATTCCTATCATAATTTTATTTTTACTAAGTTCACCATCCAACCCATTAGTACACCTCTGGTGCACAAACTGAAATCTATTAGTGTAATCCTCCAAACTTTTGTCCTCCATTTTTCTTATTCAAAACAATTATTCTTTCCTATCCATTACTCGATGGTAATCTTAGTACTTATCCAAGAACTCAGTTTCCATTTTCTTCCAAGTCTTAATTGATCCAACACCTAAACCCATGAACCATCAGAAAGATGACTCTTTCAAGGTAGAAGGAAATAACTTCAACTTCTAGTTATCATTTGTGTAATCATAGGTTTCGCATAAAACTTTGAACTCAAAAATGGATTGATCAAGATAATTATATAAAGTTTTTCCCATAAAAGTTGGAAAATTTGAGGGTGAAATATTCTTCATGGGAGGCTCATCAATTTGTCTATCAAGATTAATAGGATAAGAAAAGGTCTTATTTGTTGGTGGCTGTACTGGTTGGTCACCCATTTCTTCTTCCTGAAGTGGATCTCTATTCTCTTCTTGATTTTTGATTTGATGTTCTTAATTATCTTCTTGATTTTTCATCTGATGTTGTTGAATATCTTCTTCCTGATCAAAATAAACATTTCTTCAAGAATCATTGTTTCATGGAAGAAACCTCCCTAGGTACCAGTCTCTATTTCATCTCATCCACAATTTAAATCTATCTTCCTTATCAATACTAAGGCTTCACATTTAATATCCAGATCATTTAGTCCTCAAAAACGACAGCAAAAATGATGGGAAAGGTTGTTGATGTCACAACTTGCATCATTTGGTGAATTAATTATCGAACTAGGTGTGTCTCAAAGCTATATGTGATACGGATGTTTGCCATAGACTTTTAGGGGGTTTTGCACTATACACAGTGACTTCTGGTTTCAGTTTTGCTTCTTCAGGAGCTTTCAAGAGCTCTCAAGAGTTGAACTCCAGCAACTAATTCCTAGGCATTGATTCTATCTTATTGAACGGTAGATTTTTTGCACCCTAATCCTTTCTAGCACTTCTAGGGTTTTTCACCTAAAAAGAGAAAGTAGAGCCAAAATACTAGTTAGGTTCACTCAAATTATGCAATATATGATTTTATTTGAACTAAATGGAATGATCTAAGTACAACTCATTGATATTATTAATTGATTAAGTATTCAAAACCTAAGAAATGTGACTTGTTTGAAAACCGATTGTTTTATGCAGAAATGAACTAGAAATGCATGCAAAAACTAAACAGAATTGAACCAAACTAAAAGTGTGCACCTGGAATGTGGATGAAGACTAGAAATATCTTTTGAAATGCTAATAATCTTGATTTTTGGGATTGGTGGGACTCATTCGCCATTCTGGGTGAATCAGTCCCATTTCTCCAAAATTGAGCCAAAACTTGTTTCTAACAAAAGAGTATCTAAAAATGCAAAAAACTAAAAATTGACCCTAGAGTGGGACATATTCGCCACCCATGGAAAATGATTCCACTTTTGAATTTCTAGATTTTAAAAAGTGAAATTTAGAGCTTCTGATCTGCACTTTGACTTTCTACAGGTGTTTGCTTCTAAAACTTTGATTTTTGAACCTAAAAAATGAGTTTTTGTTGATCTTTTGACTTGTTGAATGAGGAGAAGACTTGAGCAACTTTGTAACTTTATTTTCAATTATTTCCAAGCTTCCAAGAGTCCTAAATCTGTAAACACACAAGGAGGAGAGAAATATTGAATGTTAGGGCAGGAGGATTTGCCTTAGTAAAACACCTTTTAGGTAATTAAAGAAAAATGATGAAAGGATGGAATGAAACATGTAATAATGGAGTTTATTACATTTCCATGTTGTTTTATCTTGAAATTTTGCAACAAAACATGAAGGATCTTCCCTTGAATGTTTGAAAATTGATCTTGAATGGCTTGTAATGATGAAACCCTAGCTTGCTTGAGAAGATGCATGATGAATGAGTTGTAAAATGAGTTGAGAGATGTAAATTATGGCTTATAAGGTTGTATTTATAGGAAATTTACCTATTCTACTTGTTAATACCTCATCAAAGGCTAACATGAAGTAATATTAAACTCAAATTTCACTTTTTTTTTTCCACTCAAAGGTCAAAATTCGGCCAAATGGGACTCATTCGCCACATATGGTGAATGGGTCCCACTTGGATGGGACTAATTCACAATGCATCACAAATGGGTCCCATAAGGGCCAATTTGACAACTAGGAAGCCAGGAGATAAGGAAATAAGGTTTAAAATGCAACTTTGTTAGGTATTTGATCAATTGAGGCCTCGAGATGCAAAATATGTGTTAATATGGGACTACTGGTGATGATGTGAATGTAAAATACGTCTTGGGACATATAATTCAATGTGAAAGTGTTATTTAATATGCTTTGCAACACTAAAATGAGGTCCACATAGCCTAGGAAGGAACAGCAACCAATGTGAATGTGTGGGACACATTACAACACTAGTTTATCATTAAGTTTATTTTACATTCCTTTTAGATTGATGTGATAATATTATTAAACACATTTTATAATTTTGAATTAGGAAGAAATGGGTTCATTAAGTCTATAAAAGCGTGAAATTCCTTTACAATAGTTTACAACACCGTTAAAAGACATCAATAAAAGCATGGTATTCAATTTGCAAGGGTCCAAGACCTAGTGTGGATACATAAAATTGCTCAAAACACCTAAATCAAGGCCTCATTAAGTCAATTTATCATGAATTATTCCCATGTCAAGCAAAGGGTACTTTTTTTTACGATGCATTTAGCCCCCACTTTAGTGAGAGGATGAACTTGCTTCAAACTCACACTAAAGTAGACATTCAATAGAGATCTGAGTGTACAGATGCAAAATGAAAAACATCAAAGGAGGTTGTGCAAGCCCCCAGGATCCAAGATCCTAAGTCAAACCATCAAGATACCTAATCATGCATGGCAAGAACTAGAAGTGAAGAAAAACAGGGTGGAAAATATGTACTCACTCTGGGGCCATAGATCTTCAGGTCATCTATGGGGTGAGAATTCCACAACATACTGACTTTGGGGCCATGTAACTTCTGATCATCCATGGGGAGAGAAATCCCAAAGGTGAGAAACATATGCTAGTTGGTATGCACTCAAACACATAGGTGGCTATGGGGAAAGTCGTGTTGTTGAATGGGCTTCTTACTCAACCATATCAATGTTATACCTCCTAATAACTTTAACAAGGCACCATAATGGAAAATGGTTTTTGAGCTCTATGAGGTAAGAAAACCTTTGTATGCTTGACACTCATAGACATTGTTAATACAAAATAGTGTAAGGATTTTTCAAAGGGATTTTGCTTAGTTCATGCACTGTCTCATCTTAGGGAACACCATGCTCATTGTCTCCAAGAGAGGAAAAGTGCAAATGATCAAATCATTTTTCCAAGAGAGGACAAGCGAAAGGTGGGTATGTGTAGGATCATAATGTGCCAAAAAGTGGCAATATGTAAGTGATATGATGGCCCATGTGGCTGACGACTTTTTTTCACCCAAAATTGATTAAATGAAAAGGGTTTTTAAAGGAGATTCTCAGCTTTCCACCATTATAAATTATGTTTTACTTTGAATTTAATAAATAATCATTATTCATTTTCTATTTGAATTATGACAAGTCCTAATTGATAGGCTGATTGAAAAATGTCTATAGCTTTCAAACGGTATCATATTTTTTGAATCTGAAACATGTGTCACATTCTATGATTTGCATACTATAGGATTAAAAAAAAAACTAAATTTCATGAAGTTTCGACCAAGTTAAGGTGGTCAGACATACAAGTTTTGTTATTTTTTAAAAGTTGTAATAAAAAATTCATAATTAATTATTTACTTGGAAAAAAATTACAAAAAAATATGGATCACATTAAGACATGAGTCCTCTACTTATATCTAAAATCTTATTAAAAAATATTATAATTTTATTGTGGTTAGGGTGGTCAAACAGACATCTACTTCTTATTTTTTCCCTAAAATTTAAGTACTACTGCATTGAAATTTCAAATTTTCACCAAATAGATTTAAAAATAAATAAAATAAACCTAGTAGTTTAGAAACTACATTCAATTTTCTATAGATTCTATTCTTAGATATTTTTGAAATAATATAGATAACTTATTCAAATTTTTATGTCAAGTTTCCTAACTCTGATTTTTCTGAATTTTTTGCCACTTAAGGGCCTATTTTTTCCATGATGATCCTGCACATACCTAGGTCTCATCTTGGGGAAAATTATGCCTAATGTGTCCAAGAGAAATCACAAGAAAAAATAAAATCACACAATGAAATTTGAGTGGTGATGTATGCCCCCACTTTAAAGCGGTTGTGAGCACCCATACTATGAGCAATTTCTTTCAAGTGGAAGAATGAGATATGAGAGCTTACTAAGAGATCCCCATGCCAAGTCATATGTTTCCAATAAGCTACTTCATGAAAGAGAGAAGTATGTCATAAGTGAGTCAATCTTAAGATATTTCATCCACATCCCAAGCTTGCTCTTATACATTCATGAAAGGTTAACGACTAGTCAAAAGAGTTAATGACAAATGACATACAAGGAAAAGGCTACTAAATCCCTTTCCCCCACTGAGTCCAGGACAAGTCCTATGAGCTGAAAGGATTGAGGAAATGTAGGAAAGAGTGAAAATTGGTATCAATTAGAGGAATTAGATGCCCCTAGATAGGGAAGGATACCAAAGTCCTGAAAATGTATGATTTTACTACTCAAAACCTTACTTTCATTAGTGGAGTGTCCATGAACTCTATGATATATATGCAAAAAATGGTCTTGTAATAGCATTTCTTTCAGGTTCTAGGAGGGAGAGTGATCAAGTGATCTTGGAGGAGTCTCAAAAAGATATCCTCTTGATCAATGGTAGAAGGTGGTCTTGTGATTGGTGTCAAAGATATGTCTTGCTTAGTAGTAGATGTCATACTTATGCAAGACTCTTGAGATTGTGATATTTTGTTTTCTCCATAGGAGGATATAAAATCTAGCGAATTCAAATCATGATTTTTTTCTGAGATGACATTAGCATTAAGAAAAGGTGTAGTTGCTTGTGTCATATTTTGTAAAATATAATTTGTAAGACCACAAGTTGTTAAAGATGATTTAGGAGTGTGTTGTGTGAGATTGTTGATGTTGGGTGAAGGTTTGGCTATCTCTATTATAGGACAATAACCAATACCATAAGTTGTTTGTTATGTGAAGGGGTCTATAGGGTTGCATATACCTTGTTTGTTAACACCACATCCTTTCCCACGATATCCAAGTTTTTTCATAAGCTCAAAACCTTTTCCATAAAGAATTTTCATTACTTTTGGATCGGCTAGTTGTTCCTAATTGTGTTCATCAAAGTTTGTTGTGTAGTTTGCTTCTTTTTCTAAAGTGGTTCAAGTGGATGATTTTGAAAGTTCATCCAAAGTTGGTGTTGACATTATTGTTGTGTTGTTTCCCTTATTTGAATATTTGTGGATGATTTTGTATTCACCCATGAGTCATGCTTAAAATCCAAGGAGCCCAGATCATCTTCCAATAATGTCATGTGATGTTCAATATGTTGTTTTTCTTTTTGTTGTCCAGGTTCCACTTGTCTGGTTGGTGTTAATGTGGTCAAGGGGTTCTCATTGGTTTTTACAAGTTGTAAGACACTATAAGGTTCAGGGTCATAGTCAAGGGTGTGTACTTTATTGTTGTAAATGTATTTCATTTTTCAATGAAGAGTGGAAGGCACACCTTTCATGGCATGAATCCACTGTCAACCTAAGATAAGATTGCATGAAAGTTCATAAGGAATGGCATGGATTGGTGTATTCAAGGTGACCACTCCAATGGTAAGAGGTATAATGATGGAAAGTAATGTCGAGATTCATGGAAAGTAATGTCGATGGAAAGTAATGTTGATGGAAAGTAATGTTGAGATTCATGCTATGGATTAAAGTTGTACTAGGAGTAACTACAATTTGTTGTAAGTCTATTTGAAGAATAGTGTGGTAATTTGGTGAATTTGAAGTAAATCCCATAGGGAAATCTTTTCAGGAGTATTCTTTAATTGTTCAACAAGATCGCACTCCTTGGTGTGTGGGAGGTAACAAGGAGCACTAGGTGGATTGGGTAAAGGTAAGGAGGGTGGGGTTGGTTGTGGAAGTTGCTGATTATTTTGAGTGTCAAGATTCTCATGACTCTAAATAGGGATGTCTTCTAATACCAACCTATCCTCTTGACATCAAGGAGGTATATTAGGAGATGGAAAATTTTGATTGTCATGGTTATGGAGATTAGGTAAGGTTGTATTCAAGAATGTTTCTATGTTTTCATCTTTGTGTTTTCTGATGTCTTCTAAAGGCGGAAGAGGAGAGGGACAATCAAGACTCACATTGCTTGTAGCTCCTTTCACCAAAATACCTCTATCACTAATAAGAGAGGTATTGGGATAAGAAAAATTATGAGTGTCATGATTATCTACACTTGCATTCTCTTGTGTTATTATATTCTTACAAATATGATAGGTACTATGAGGGTATGCAAAATGCTTATCAAATGTTTTACTCTATTGTCCTAGATTATGTTCATGAAAAATAGAATCATACAAGCCACTTGCTATTCTAGAAACATGGAATGCTTTAAGAGAACACATACTAACATGAGAGAGTAAATAAAGTGCAATGAAATGTAATTTTTAGATATGAAACAAGGTAATTTTTTTATTACACTATGCACCAATCAAAAAAATGACATGTGGAAAATGCAAATGTGAAATGGAGCAATGCATGAATGATATATTTTAAGTTAAATCTAATGAAATTCATCTTATAGAAACACAACCTAGTGATATAGATAAGTGATGGCAGCAAACAAAAGCATAAAAATAGTGTTTTTAGCTTTGTAAAAGGTTGTTTCAGGAGTGAAAAGGGATTGATTCACCCAAGGTGGCGAATGAGTCCTACTAAGGGCTTTTTTCAGAATTTTTAGAATTTTTTCACTGATTTTGACACTTTATGAGTGGGGTGATGCAGACCTAAATGAAAAGTATAGAATTTTAGAAAATTGACATGAATTTAGATGCCAATAATGCAAGCAAAATGTACTTTATTATGAATGTGAAATTTGAAACCTAGCATGCAAATGAATTCATGCAATCCCTAATGCAAGACTAAATCTATGATGAAAGACTCCAAAATCAGATAAGAAGGTGTTTAAAAAGTAGGTTCACCAAAATGAATTGTAGAATTTTGGCACCCTAATCCTTTCTAGCACTTCTAGGGTTTTTCACCTAAAAGGAGAAAGTAGAGCCAAAAGTCTAGTTAGGCTCACTCAAATTATGCAATATATGATGTTATTTTAACTAAATGGAATGATATAAGTGCAACTAATTGATAAGATTGATTGATTAAGTATGCAAAACCTAAGAAATGTGACTTGTTTGAAAACACATTGTGTTATGCAAAAATGAACAAGAAATGCATGCAAAACTAAGCATATATGAACCAAACTAAAAGTATGCACCTAGAATGTGGATGAAGACTAGAAATAGCTTCTAAAATGCTGATAATCCTGATTTTCAAGCCTACTAGGACTCATTCACCATTCTGGGTGAATTAGTCTCAGTTCTATAAAACTAAGCCAGAACCCGTTTCTGTCAAAAGGGTATCTAAAAATGTAGAAAACTCAAAATTGAACATAGAGTAGGACTCATTTTCCACCCATGGTGAATAATTCCACTTTTTAATTTCTATATTTTCAAAAGTGGAATCTGGAGCTTTTGATCTGTACTTTGACTTCCTACAGGTGTCTACTTCTGAAACTCTAATTTTTGAACCTGAAAATGAGTTTTTGTTGATATTTTGACTTGTTGAATGAGAAGAAGGCTTGATAAAATTGGTAACTTGATCTTCAGTGATTTCCAAGCTTCCAAGAGTCCCAAATATGTAAACACACAAGGCAAGAGAGAGAAATGTTGAATGTTAAGGCATGGGGGTTTACCTTGGTCAAACCCCTTTTAAGTACTTAAACAAAAATGATGAAATGATGGAATGAAACATGTAATAATGGAGTTGATTACCTTTCCATGATGTTTTATCTTGAAATTTTTCCACAAAACATGAAGGATTTTCCCTTGAATGTGTGAAAATTGATCTTGACTGGCTTGAGATGATGAAACCCTAGCTTGCTTGAGAATATGAATAATGAATAAGTTGTAAAATGAGTTGAGAGATGTAAGTTAGGGCTTAGAAGGTTGTATTTATAGGAAATTTACCTATTTTACCAGTTAATACCTCATCACAAGTCGACATGAAATAATATTAAACTCAAATTTCACTTCTTTTTTTTTGCTCAAAGGGAAAAATTGGGCCAAATAGGACTCATTCACCACACATGGTGAGTGGGTCCCACCTGGATGGGACTGATTCGCCATGCATGGAAAATGGGTGCTATAGGGGCCAATTTGATAGCTAGGAAGCCATGAGATAAGGAAATAAGGTGTAAAAAGCAACTTTTTTGGGTATTCGATGAATTTAGGCTTCGTGATGCACAATATGGGTTAATATGGGACTATTGGTGATGATTTGAATGTCTGAATATGTGGGACACATTACAACACTTGTTTATTATTAAGTTTATTTTACAAGCCTTCTATATTAGTGTGATAATGTTATTAAACACATTTAATAATGTTGAATTAGGAATAAATGGATTCATTAAGTCTAGAAAAGTGTGAAAGTCCTTTACAACACTTTACAACACCTTTAGAAGACATCAATAAAAGCATGTTATTCAATTTGCAATGGTCTGATACCTAGTGTGGATGCATAAAATGTCTCAAAACACATGAATCAAGACCTCACTAAGTCAATTTATCATGAATTATTCCCATGTCAAGCAAAGGGTACTTTTTTCTATAGTGCACTTATTTCCTAATTTAAAGTTCTCTCGATTTACCTTTGACTTCACTTGACTTGATTGAGGCTAATTCATGGAAAAGGCTAAAATTTCACTTAATTCTTAATGTAGAATTCAAAATCCAGATTTAATTCTAGTTTACTTCAAAAGAAATATATCTTAAGATTTTCTGGAAAATTGTGCCATAGAAAAATGGTCCCTTTTCATTTTCACGGCCTTTTAGGTCATGTTTCATGGTGTTGGAATTATGTTGCTTTGATTTTATGTTGTATCATGGGTTAAACATGATTATTTAGGTATTAAAACTCAAAGAATGATGTCTTGTGAAGGTGTTGTGAAGTGTTGTAAGATATTTCTACATTCTTTTAGACTCTATTTAATGAAATTCACCTAAAAACCACCTTTTCACACATCAAAAATCCCAATTTTGAAGTGTGGTAAAGTCCTATAACAAGCTTTCATGCTCTTCTAGGCATGTTTTCACTATTTACACCCTTCTCATTCTTTATTTTGTCTCTTTATTCCCTCACATGACTTAATTAAGTGTATTTTTTAATGTTATCCCAACAAATAACATTAAACACAAAAATTTTCCTGACACATGTTTTTAGGTCCTAGGTGGGACCCATTCACCATAGATGGCGAATTAGTCCCCCTTGGCCCCAAATTCAAAATATTTCAAATTTCCTTTTGGGATTTTATTCAAAAATCACTTGATTTTGGCCTGCATGATGAGGTATGAATGGATACTAAGGTAGAAGAATTGTATAAATAGGTTATTTTCACCTCATTTTAACCCCCATTCATCAAGTTCACTTATCCACCTATTCACTTAAGCATTCAAGCATTGTACATCAACAATTCAAGCTCTTTGAAGCAACCATTGACATTAGTTCAGACTTGCATCATCAAGAGTTAGGTGAGTCGATAATACTTGCATGTTATTAGTTTATCTTTCTCTTTCATTACATTGTCTTTTCAAGGGTTTAATTACAAGAAGTGGGGTTTGACCAAGGCAAACCCCTATTCAGTAAACCCTAATCATTTTCCCCCTTTTGCTTTTTTTTTATAGATTTGACAGGTTATCAGGTGTTGAAGAGTGATTTTCAAGTCAACTAGATGATTCAATTCAACTTAAGTCAACATCAAGCTTGGAGAGAGTTATTTGTCTGTTTTCTGTAGATTTGACTTCGGTAACCCGACAAGCAAACATTCTCAGATCTGGTGTTGCAAAGTGGTCTCCCAGTTTTTTAGGAATTTGGGGGAGGATTGATTTGCTACCTATGGTGAATGAGTCCCACCTTAGGACTGGAAATTTGCGTTTTGTTAGATTTCAAATCCCAATAGACAGAAACCAACTCCTAGTAGTTTTTCACCAATAGGTGGACTGATTCACCACCTTGGGCGAATGAGTCCCATTGTGAAAAATTAGTAGAATTCATCAGCATCCAGAACACTCCAAAATCATCACACTTTTCCTAGATGCACTCTGTTTCATTCCATCTCTTTCTGTTCTAGATATTTCTTCATTTACATAGTTATTTGCATTTCACATATGTTTTCAAACAAGTCATAGATCTTAGTTTTGCATTCATTTTTAGGAATTCAGATTAGTTAATTGAATTTAGTTAACTTCATTTACATCACATCACATCACACACATCCTAATTTGAGTGATATATAAGCATTTTTGGCCCTCTCTCCCTTTAGGTGAAAAACCCTAGAAATTCAAGAGTAGTCCATAGGGTTCGAAAAATCTATGTTTCATTTTGGTGAACCCAAATTTTGAACACTTTGAATTTCAAATTGCATTCACATATTGCATCTTAATTTCTATTTTAATTAGCATTCAATTAGTAAATTGATTTGTTATTGCATTCTATGACTTTTCATTTTGCATTCGTGAAAACTTCATCTAGATTTCATTTTTGCATTACATCCAATTGAAAAAAGTTAAACTTTGCATTATGCATCTAAAAATTACATCCTGTAGAGGATTTAAATCATCTTAAAATTTCTAAAAAACAATAAAATAACCTCATACTGGGACTCATTCACCAACCAGGGAAAATCGGTCCCTTTGCACTTGTTAAACAACATTTTTAGCATTTTTCTACCATTTTTTTGTATTTCTATTTTTTGTAGTTAGCTCTCTATTATAGTTATCAGATTTTATGTTATTTGCATTTTAGAGCTCTTAGATTAGCTTGCATTGGAATTTACCCCTCCTTTGTGGTACTTTCATGAGTGTTTGGTGCCCCGTTGATAATACTTTAGTGAGACAAAGTTCTAGACTCATGGCATCCTGCAATAGCACTTTCATTGTGGACCTTGGGATTTCATGAGCTCCTACTCCTAGTATGGAAAATGGTGCATTAGGCCCTAACAATACACTTCTATACCTTCACCTTTCCATCCAATCAATTTTGACAACCAAACCAATTCCCTTTAGCAAGAAAAGGTCATTAATATTCATGAGGACTTTGCACATTTACAACAAGATTTTTCAATTGAAAAAATTTCCACAACTGGCATACCTGCCATTGAGAATCTTCATAATTTGATTGAAAGTGATGATGGCTTGCAAGTGATGAAGAATTTTTTTGAGATTTACAATAAACATTCCTCTTTAGACATCCAATCCGCAACCATTCCTATAAGCCAAGGAGCACCTTAAGTTCCTCCCCCTTCAACCATTTCCTCCATCCCAACTTATACCAATCCACAAGTCCATACAACTATGCATCAAGCTACTTCTTTCCCAATTTCCACTAGAATTCCTACTTCCTTTGTGGCATCGCAATCCCCTTCTGCCACTTTCATACCTCTTAGCATTCCTTTCACTTCTCCCGACATCACTTACACTCCATCACCATTTTCCCTTCCACCTCAACCCACATACCCCAATCCTCTTCTTACACAGCTTCTCACTACCATTTCATCTATGCAACATCAACTTTCCAACATCAGTCAAGGTCAATCTGCTCCAACCACCTATCATGTCTATAGTAGTTCCTTCTCCTTAGAAATATTACGTACCTTGATGCCACAAGGGATAGAAATGTGCCCCTTGTTTTGAGAAATATGGAGGAAAAGGAGATCCTATCAACCATAGTAATGCTTATACAACTTTGTTTAGTGGCTTTGTCCTTGACGATAAACTTTTAGCAAAAAAATTTCCATGGACCTTGAAAGACGCTTCCTTAGAATGGTTTTCCAACTTGCCCAATCATTCCATCCATTCATTTAATGAATCGGTGGATTCTTTCATTAGTAACTTTCAAGTTCACATGACACCTAAAACTACAATGGCCAACATTATGAGATGTAGACAAAATACGAATGAAAAAGTGATGGATTTCATCTCACGTTACCAATCCTTATATTCTCAAATTGATGTAAAAATTCCTAATGCACATCTGCTGAAGATGTTTATAAAAAATTTGCAAACAAACCTTTAGGATAAACTCACCATGATGAAATTCCCTTCATTCATGCATTTATGTACAACCTTATGTGATAGCCAAAATTTGGTTTCAAGTCATGATTCAAAATCCACTTCCAACCACCTGAGTTGACAAACCTGAAAACACCAATGGAAACCAAAACAATACACAAAACTTCTGCAAACCTAATAGAGGCTTTTTATAATTTAGTCAGCCTCCTCAACCTCAACCATAACCAGCCAAATCCATTTTGAATCAAGTGGCCAATGTTAGGACAGTTGTGCCTTATCATTATGGAGATCTGAACAAATATTTCACTCCTTTACCTAATACCCTCCATCACACAATGAACCAATTAATCCAAAAATGTATGCTCACTTTTCCACCCATTTGACCACTTGATCCAATTCAGCCATTACCACCTACATTCAAACCTAATTCTTATTGTCACTTTCATTGTCAAAATGGCCATGAAACCAAACATTGTAAGTGTCTTAAACATTTAGTTCAAGACCTCATTGATTCAGGTGAATTGACCATTGTAGGTGTTAATGATGAATGCAATAATTCCATTGCACCTCCTAACTAGAATTTACAAATTTTCACCAATCCTATGCCAAAACATACTACCTCATTTGTCAAGGCTAGTGAGCCATCCAAGCTTGATGTAATGTTTATTGATACCAATAATGAACAACATGATACAACTCCTATTGTTACCCAAGCTAGTCCTATGGATAATCTTGTGGCTACAATAGATGTTATCCCTCATAAGGGCCAAACCACAAAATCATTTCATATTAATTTTTCTACTAAAGACATACTCCAAAATCTTCTTGATGGTCCTCTCTACATAGCTGGTTGAATCTATGATAAGTCCACTAATGGGATATTAATATATCCCACTTCTGGTGCGAATGTGATCATAGAATATTTTTTGGTTTTACACGAATTATATCAAGATGATTACAATAAACCCATTGCATGGATTAAAACACATAATGATTTGGCATGCCCTATGCTTGGATTGATCGTGCTACCCTTACAAATAGGACCTAAAGTTTTGGAGGTAACATTTTCAATTATTCCACAATCTAACCAATTTTGTTTTCAGCTAGGCCTCCCTTGACTTCTCTCAATGAAAGCGGTCCCATTAGTTGTTCATAAGTACTTGAAGTTTCCACATGACAATGAGATAGTCACCATACACCATAGTGGATTTAATCCTTTATCTTCCACAGGTAACTTCTCATTAGAAGCCTTCTGGCCTGAACCCATAGAACTGATCACCCCTTGCAAGGACTTATTTTTTGTAGCCTATGAAAAAGTTAAAGCCAAAAAGATAGTCAAATTGTCCCTTCGAAACTTATCCCCAACCACCTCCACACCTCTTATTATAGATGAAACTACGATTCAACCTAATTCTGACATTAAGCAAACCATACAACCTCCTAAAAAATCACCCCTTGAGATTTCCCTGCCATCATTTAAATGACCAAGGGAATATCAACCAATCCTTGCTCAACCTCCTCACCTTAAACAAGTTTACAAAGAAAAAGAGGAAGTGGTTGATCCCTCCTCTTCAGTTTCTTCTATTCTTCCCTCTTCAGAAATAGAACGTATGATGACTCAATCTGCTCTTACACCTCAACAAATCCAAAATTAAATTAAACGGAATCGCGATGCTAGGGAACAAAGGCATCATCGTCATCTCCTCGCTCGTCAATCTCACATAGAAGACAATGATGAAAATAAACGTTTACCTTTGATAGAAGTAATAGATGACCACCCTCCTCCTATCCCACCACAAGACAATGCAGTACAAAAATCACAACAAATTGAACCAATCCAACAACCTTAGCTTTTGATACATCCATCTTTAGAAATCAGCCTTTATCCTCCTATTCTCATTGATCTTGATAATGATGGTGATGGTGATAACAATTTGGAAATTGCCAAAATCAATGAAGAAGAACATAACAATTTAAATTCATTATTTTCATTTACAATGAGCTTAAATGATACATCCCATCCACCAAGTGAAGAACCTGGTGCAACTCCTAGTTTAGCACTTACAATTATTCCTTTGGATAGTCAACTACCCTCACATTACACTGAACACGATTGGGAGGTGGATGACCTATTAGATGGTTGACTTGCATTTACTTGACTAGCCTTTTTACTTTTCTCCTTTTTTTTTCTTTTTATGTGTGTATCGTGTTCCCCTGTATTGTGTGTTTGATGTTCTCTCTCTTTTTACATCTCTTCTATTTGTACCTCTATTTTCTATATGTCGTGCATTGTCTTTTTCTCTTTTTGTTTTGTGTTTTCCTTTTGGGGATGATGCAATTCATAGAGACGACGTATGTCTCTTCGATGTTGACCCAAAATATCCTTGTCTTTTTCTCTTTTTGCTTTTTGTTTTCCTTTTGGGGATGACACAAAGCGTAGAGACACCCTATGTCTCTTCCATGTTTACCCACAAGGTCCTTGTATTTTTCTCTTTCTTTTTTGTGTTTTCCTTTTGGGGATGACGCAAGGCATTAAGACCGAAATGTCTCCTTCATGTTGATCCAAAATATTTTTCCTTTCCTTTTACCTTCTCTTTTTCTTTTCACTTGTGTTTTCTTTTTGGGGATGATGCAAGACATTGAGACCACAATGTCTCTTCCATTTTGACCCAAAATGGACTTTCATTTTCCTTTTTTTTCACTCTCTTTGTGTCATTCTTCTTGTTCTATGTATTTGAGGAATGATGGCAATTCTAAGCTCTTTCATATAAACACATTGCAACAACGAACATATTGACTCCAAATCCATAGATCTCTTATGTGTTTGGTGTGTTTTCCTTTCTAGGGGGAAAATACCTTTCTTTATTTTTCATTTTCCTTTAATGACGTAGACTAACTTCGAAACACGTGACATGGAATAGGGCTTTCCAAGTTGGCTCTCATGTCTTGTTTTCTTTTTTCTTTTTCTTTCCTTCTCTACTTTAAAGTAATTTCTCACAAAATGATATGTAGCAATTCCTTTAAAGTGGGGGGCATACATTACCATCAATTCATTTGCATGCTTGGTTCTTAGTGTAGCCTTGTCATTTTTTGTGATGTGTTCATCACTTTGTGGATGACATTAGGTGTGATGTCCTTCATAAGTGTGATCTATGTCAACATATTACATTCCTCTTGGTGGCTTGATGTGGTGCACTGCATCTCCTAAGTTGTGAATACACTATTATTTGATTGGTCCTCTCTTGGAGACATTAGACACAATGTTCCCTAAGTGACTAACCTTGCATAAACTAAACAAGACTCCTTTGAACATCTTGTCACATTTTACATTTTGCATTTCTTCTTTGCCACCTTGCATAACACAACTTGCATGCCTGTGGTATCTGTAGACACACAAAATTGACATCATGCATAATCATATTCGCTCATCAATTAAATAAACAAAGTTTAATTGATTAATCTCCTAAGGTCATCCATTTAAATTGATAAATTAACTTTATTTAATTTAAGCCTAACAACATCCTCTTTGATTAAATAAATCAAATATTTATTTAATCAAGTCTGAATTCACCTTTCATCCCCCTTTGATTTAGTTAAATCCCTAAATCTAAGTCAAATGGGTCAAATCACCTAATCCCTCACTAAATTAATCTAATCTAATCACCCATCACATCCTCTAGCTTTTCCTACTTGTACAAATAAATAAATTTATTGATTTATTAAATTCATCATTTTCCATTAACTTGGCATAAAAAGAGAATATTCTTCCAAATTTGAATCTCCCCCCAAATTGACATGTATATCCAGAAAGGAATTTATGAGCTCTTATATGTCTCTTACATGTCTCTTGCAAAAGTAAAACACAACATTTAACTCTCAAATTCAAATTCCAAATCTCCCCCTCTTTGGCACATTGACCAAAATGTGCTCATTCCTCAACCTCTCACATGTTGACAAGTGGCTCGTTCCTATTGGTTGGTTTTTAGTCCCACATAATCCATGTTTATAATTCTTTTATCCTTCTTAGCTATAAATAAAGAGCTCCTCTATTGTATTACTCCTCCAAAATCTTAGTATCTCTCTCCACAACTTCACAATCTTCATAGCATTTTCATATCATTTTCATCATGGAGCTTAGCAAAGGATTGGGAAAGGGCTTCTTTCCACATTGAAGAAGCACCAATACACTATGAGATAGAGTTTGCATCATGTTTTCATATTATTTTGCTTAGTTTCATCATTTATTTTTTTTGCAATATGAAACATGTTAGATTATTTCATAGAGATGTTTGAATATTTGCTTTGTTTTAACAAATAACCATGCTAATGTGTGTGTTAGATTTTTAGCAATTTGCAGATTTCACCATCTATAGTACCTTTTGTACTTTTGTTCATAAACATTCCTTTTTCTTTGTGCCACCTTTTTAAAGTTATCAAATGGGTATAACTTTGGCATGGTTGAGTGGGAAGCCCACCTAGTGGCATGAATTTTCCCCATAGCTACCTTTGTGTTTTGTGAGTACATACCAACTAGCATATATATCTTACTTTTTGGGCTTTCTAACCCCATGGACAACTAGTTTTGTGACGCCAAAGTGAGTATATAGTTGGGTCTTCTCACCCTGCAGAATAGCCTGAAGTTCCTTGGCCCTAGAGTGAGTACACATTCTCTTCCTCATCTGATTCATCTCAACACTTGTGTGTTCCTTTGTTGTTATTTCTAGTTTTCCATGGGATCTTCATCCTCGGGGCTTGATCATCCCTCTTGATCATTATCATTCCATCTTGCTAACATGAGATCATTTGAACCCTCCCATCGATGTTCATGGCTACTTTAGTGTGAGTTTGAAGCAAGTTCATCCTCTCACTAAAGTGGGGGCTAAATGTGCCATAGAAAAATGGTCCCTTGTCATTTTCATGGCCTTGTAGGTCTTGTTTCATGGTGTTGGAACTATGTTTCTTTGATTTTATGTTTCATGGCTTGAACATGCTCATTGAGGTATTAAAACTCAAATAACGATGTCTTGTGAAGGTGTTGTGATCTGTTGTAAGAAATTTCTACCTTCTAGACTCTATTGAATGCAATTCACCTAAAACCACCTTTTCACACATCAACAAGCCCAATTTTGAAGTGTTGTAAAGTCTTGGGGTATGTGCAGGATCATGATGGGCCAAAAAGTGGCGATATGTTGGGTATGTGGCTGACGACTTTTTTATACCCAAAATTAATGAAATGAAAAGGGTTTTTAAAGGAGATTCTTAGATTTCCACCAATATAAATTATGATTTACTTTCAATTTAATAAATAATTATTATTCATTTTCTATTTGAACTACGAGTAAAGCCCTAATTGATAGGTTGATTGAAAAACATCTATAACTTTCAAATGGTATCACATTTTTGAATCTAAAAATGCATCACATTCTATGCTTTGCATACTATAGGATTAAAAAAAATGAATTTCATGAAATTTTGACCAAGTTAAGGTGGTCAGACATAGAATTTTTTATAATTTTTAAAATTTGTAATAAAAAATTTATAATTAATTATTTACTTGGAAAAAAACTACAAAAAATTATGCATCACATCAAGACATGAGTCTTCTACTTATATCTAAAATATTATAAAATGAATTATCATTTTATTGTGGTTAGGATAGTCAGAGAAAGACCCACTTATTTTTTCCCTGAAATTTAAGTACTACTGCATTGAAATTTCAAATTTTCACCAAATAGATTTCTTTTTTTTTAAAATAAACCTAGTATTTTAGAAACTACATTCAATTTTCTATAGATTCTATTCTTACATACTTTTAAAATAATATAGATGACTTATTCAATTTTTTATGTCAAGTTGCCTAACTCTAATTTTTCTGAATTTTTCACCACTTAAGGGCCTATTTTTTCCATGATGATATTGCACATACCCCTTGTAACAAGCTTTCATTCTCTTCTAGGCATGTTTTCACTATTTACACCCTTCTCATGCTTTATTTTCTCTCTTTATGCCCTCGTATGACTTAATTAAGTGTATTTTTGAATGTTATCCTAACAAATCACATTAAACACAACATTTTTCCTGACACATGTTTTTAGGTCCCAGGTGGGACCCATTTGCCATGGGTGGAGAATGAGTCCCCCTTGGCCCCAAATTCAAAATATTTCAAATTTCCTTTCAATATTTTATTCAAAAATCACTTGATGTCGGCCTATGATTAGGTATGAACGGATACTAAGGCACAAGCATTTTTCACCTCATTTTAACCCCCATTCATCAAGTTCACTTATCCACCTATTCACTTAAGCATTCAAGCATTTTACATCAGCAATTCAAGCACTTTGAAGCAACCATTGACATTACTTCAAACTTGCATCATCAAGAGTTAGGTGAGTTGATAATGCTTGCATGTTACTAGTTTATCTTTCTCTTTCATTACATTGTCTTTTCAAGGGTTTAATTACCAAAAGTGGGGTTTGACCAAGGAAAACCCCTATTCACTAACCCCTAATCATTTTTCCCCTTTTGATTGTTTGTTTGCAGCACTTTGTTTGAATATTTGACAAGTTATTAGGTGTTAAAGAGTGATTTTCAAGTCAACTTAAGTCAAAATCAAGCTTGGAGAGAGTTATTTGTCTATTTTTTTGCAGATTTGACTTCAACAACCCGACAAGCAAACATTCTCAGATCTAGTGTTGCAGAGTTGATTCCTAGTTTTTCAAGAATTTTTTGGAGGACCAATTTTCCACTTGTGGTGAATGAGTCCCACCTTAGGACTGAAAACTTGAGTTTTGTCAGATTTCATATCCCGACAAATAGAAACCAGTTCCAGACAGTTTTTCACTAGTAGGTGGACTGATTCACCACCCTGGGCGAATGAATGCCACTGTGAAAAATTAGTAAAATTCATCAACATCAAAAACACTCTAGAATCATCACACTTTTCCTAGGTGCACTCTATTTCATCCCATCTCTTTCTGTTCTGCATATTTCTTCATTTACATATTTATTCGCATTTCACACTATGTTTTCAAAAAAGTCATAAATCTTAGTTTTACATTTGTTTTTAGCCATTCAAATTAGTTAATTGCATTTATTTAACTTCATTTACATCACATCACATCACACAAACCCTAATTTGGGTCATACATAAGCATTTTTGGCCCTGTCTCTCTCCTTTTAGGTGAAAAAACCTAGAAGTGCAAGAGTAGTCCATAAGGTCCCAAAAATCTATGTTTCAAAAATAAATGCTATTTTTAAAGAACATAAATAAATTGCATGGAAATAATGATTAATCTAGAAAACATAAATACTAATTTCCATGAATAGATTCCAGACAAGATTCAGTTTCATCTTTCCATAAGTTTCCATCATTGCTTCTATTAAACTTAACAGATAACTACCAAACTTAATTCCTACAAACAACATCTAAATCCTTATTAAATCATTAACCTTTATATCGATTCTAACAAACCATTCTAACCATGATGAACTTAACTTAATAGTGATTAAACATAATTTCTAAGAAATGACTCACAAAATTAACATTCTAAATTTAATATCCAATGAATAGAAATAACATAAACTCAAAAAAATACCACAAAAGATCAATTCCTTTGGTTGAGCGAGCCCTACTCTTCCTTCGGTGAGACCTCAAATATAGTGATTCAAGTTAACTTCTTCTTTTCATTCAAATTGATCAAAATAGGGATGTAAAATAGAGTAGTGCACTCATTACAAGATTCTAGTAAAAAATTATCTAACTCCTTTCTAAAACCTAAGGATAGATATTTATAACTATATCCTTATTGAATTCAAAAAATGGCATTAACTGCCAAGATTGAAAGCTTCTAAACCAAAGACTAAAACATAAGTAAAACAAAACTGAAAATAGACAGAGGGAAAATTCCAGATCAATGTTGGGATGAGAAGTTACTAAACTGACTAAATGAAGCTGATTTGAAACTTTAGTGATTCATCATCTAGCTAGGCTGATCAATGGTGTGATTGTCTTAATGTGGCTAAACATGGAGTTTAACTTTATCTTTGAACTAAGTCATCAGTCATCAGTCTTTAAATACCCTGAATAAGATCCTTAAGAATAGGATACCAATTATGACAGTAAAAGATTAAAAATGCATAATTAACTCATCATTATCACCACAAAAGCAACACATTTAATATAAAGCATTACCTATAATATATTTACCAAAATAGCCAACATAAAGTAAAAAAAGTAAATATATCAGTCTATAGTCTACCACTAGTCATGTTAATTAATAAAATAAACAAGTTTTTTAAACCATAAAATGACTATTTGAAAGTATTTTTGAGCTCCTCATCATAAAGTAAGTGGAAAATGTTGCAAAGTTATTGTGGAAAGTGGTAGCATTGATAATATAGTGTCTGAAGAAATGGTGAGCAAGCTGAAATTGAGGAGAATCAAACATCCCAACCCATACAAAGTTTTTTTGTTACAAAAGGAGCATCAATTGTTGGTGAATGATAAATGTATGGTTAATTTTCAGATTGGGAACTACAAAGATGAAATAATGTGTGATATAATGCCAATGGATGCTTGCCATATTATTTTGGGAAAACTATGGAAATTTGATAGACAAATTGTTCATGATGGGAAAATGAATACATACAAAATTAAGAAAAGTGGAGAAGAGTATATATTGCCCCCCTTGAAGAATAGAAAAGGAGAAGATGAAGAAAAACCAAAGGTATGCTTGGTTTCCAAAAAATAATTTTTGAAAGAATTTGGGTATGTGTAGGATCATGATGGGCCAAAAAGTGGCGATATGATGGGTATGTGTAGAGTATGTGGCTGATGACTTTTTCTTACCCAAAATTGATGAAACAAAAAGGGTTTTTAAAGGAGATTCTCAGCTTTCCACAAATATAAATTATGCTTTACTTTTAATTTAATAAATAATGATTATTTATTTTCTATTTGAATTATGACTAAACTCTTGATTGATAGGTTGATTGAAAAACATCTATAGCTTTCAAACAGTATCATATTTATGGAATCCAAAACATGCATCACGTTCTATGCTTCACATACTATAATATTAGAAAAAAAAGGAATTTCATGAAGCTTTGACCAAGTTAAGGTGGTCAGATATACAAGTTTTTATATTTTTTAAAATTTGTAATAAAAAATTCATAATTAATTATTTACTTGGAAAAAAATTACACAAAAATATGCATCACATCAGGACATGAGTCCTCTACTTATATCTAAAAGCTTATAAAAAAATATTATCATTTTATTGCAGTTAGGTTGGTTAGACAAACACCTACTTCTTATTTTTTCCCTAAAATTTAAGTACTACTGCATTGAAATTTCAAATTTTCACCAAATATATATATTATTTTTAAAATAAACCTAGTAGTTTAGAAACTACATTCAATTTGCTACAAATTTTATTCTTACATATTTTTCAAATAATATAGATAACTTATTCAAATTTTTATGTCAATTTTCCTAACTCTGATTTTTCTAAATTTTTCACCACTTAAGGGCCTATTTTTTCCATGATGATCTTGAACATACCCATTTAAAAAGGAGAAAGCATGTTTTGCAATAATTCCCAAGTTTGCAGCAATTGTGATAGTGAACAAAGAAAGTGAAATACCCATGGAAGTTCAAGAAATTTTGAAAGACTATATTGATATATTAATGGAGTTACCCAATGGATTTCCAGCCATGAGGAGCATTACTCATTGCATGGATTTTATTTTCAGTGAAAATTTACCAAACAAGGCATCATATAGAATGTCACCAAAATAAAATGAAGAGATAAATAGGCAAGTGCCATAGTTGTTGGATAAGGGGCTGATTAGAGAGAATTTGAGTCTCTATGTAGTTCTAGTAGTGTTGGCATTAAAGAAATATGTGGATTGGTGAATGTGCACATATTTGAGAGAAATAAATAAGATAACCATCAAATACCGATTCCCATTACCAAGAACTGATGATATGATGGATTGCTTGAGTGGAGTCAAATATTTCACAAAGATTGATTTGAAAAGTGCTTACCATTAAATATGAATCAGAGAGGGAGATGAATCGAAGACCACTTTCAAAACCAAAGATGGATTGTATGGATGGTTGGTAATGTCATTTCGAATAATGAATGCTCCCTGCACTTTCATGATATTGATGAACGAAGTTTTGAAGCCATATCTTGGTAAGTTTGTAATTGTGTATTTGGATGATATTTTTATTTTTAGTAAGACAAAGGAAGAGCACTTGTTGCATGTTAGAGCTATTATACAAAGGCTGAAAGAAGAAAAATTAATGGTGAATTTGAAAAAGTGTAGTTTCATGAAAGAGGAATTGGTATATATTTGGGTTTTGTAATTTCTAGTAGTGTTCTGAAAATAGATCTGGAAAAAGTGAAAAAAATTGTTGAGTGGCCTTCACTAAAGAGTATGTTTGATGCAAGAAGCTTCCATGGATTGGAAATTTTTTATAGGAAGTTTATCATAAATTTCAATGGGATATGTGTGCCAATTATAGAAACAATGAAGGGTAATAGAAAATAATTAATTTGGACAACTGCAACAAAGAGGAGTTTTAATATTTTGAAGGAAAAAGTGACGGAGCAGCTCATGTTAGCACTTACAGATTTTGGAAAAGTCTTCCAAGTTGATTGTGATGCAAGTGGGATAGTGATTGGAGGAGCTTTTACTCAAGAGGGAAGAACAATAAAATATTTCAGAAAGAAGTTAAATGAATCAAAAAGGAACTATTTTGTGTATGATCAATATTTTTATACAATTGTGCAAGCTCTTAAGAAGTGGTGACATTACTTGCTTCTGAAAGATTTTATTTTTTATACTGATTATCACACATTGCAATATATAAATAGTCAAGCTACCTAAGCATAGGAAAAATCATATGAAGTGGGTTAAATTCCTTCAAAGTTACTCTTTTGTATTGAAACATAGAAGTGGAAAATCAAATAGAGTTGTTGATGCATGAAGTAGCAGATGTTTGTTGTTGAATGAAATGAGAGTAAGTGTTGTTGACTTTGATTACATGGGAGAGTTGTATGAAGAAGATGTTGATTTTAAAGAAGCTTGGGCATCATGTAAGAATCCAATGGGGGTGGATAGAACTCCATGGTTGGAGTATTTTATTCAAGAAATCCTATTTTTTAAAGGAAAAAGATTGTGCATACCTCAAGGTTCTATGGGGAAAAATTTGTTGAGAGAGAAACATAGTGGAGGTTTGGGTGGACATTTTGGAGTAAACAAAACATAAGCACAACTAAATTAAATTTATTATTTGCTTAGAATGAGTGTGGATTTAAAATGGATGGTGCAAAGTTGTAGGGTATGTCAATATGCAAAAGGAGTGAGACAAAACACCAAATTGTACCAGCCATTTCCAATATCGGAGAGACCATTGAAATGCATTCAGATGGATTTTATTTTGGGTTTAGAATGAACGCAAAAAGGTAATGACTCAATTTTTGTTGTAGTGGATATATTTTCAAAAATGACTAATTTTATACCATGTAAGAAGTGTAGTGATGCTTCCTACATAGCAAATTTGTTTTTCAAAGAAATAGTTTGGTTACATGGATTGCCAAAATGTATTATCTCATATTGAGACACAAAGTTTGTTGGCAATTTTTTGTGTAATTTATGGAAGAGAAGGGGAACACATTTGTGCTTTAGCTTAGCCTACCATCCTCAAATAGATGGTCAAACTAAAGTTGTGAATCAAAGCTTGGGTAATTTGTTGAGGTGTTTTGTTGGGGATAACCAAGTCAGAGGGATTTGATATTGGCACACACTAAGTTTTCCTATAATAATTCAATTAATCAAAGTGCATGAAAGAGTCCATTTCAAATTGTGTATGGGTGCAATCCAAGAGGTATTGATGAATTGAGAGATATTGTAGATTTAAGTAGAAAAAGTGTTGTAGAAGAGGATTTTGCTGAGTACATACATGATTTGCAGAAAGAGGTCAAGGAGAAGTTGGAGAAGAGTGTGAATAAATACAAAGAATACACTGATGTACATAGAAGAGTGCAAGAGTTTTAGATTTGTGAGCTTGTAATGGCACATTTAAGAAAGGAGACGTTCCCATAGGGAACATATAAAATGGAAGAAAATTGGCTCATGTAAGGTTCTGTAGAAGTTCTCATCAAATGTATATGAAATTGAGCTTCTCATTGTTGTTGATATCTCTCCATTATTTAATGTTGCTGATTTATACAAATATCATGAAGGTGAATCTGGTGGACAGTAGAGTATATCTTCAAATTTTTCAGATATGCAAGGCTAGATGCATCAATTGTTGGAGAAGAAGTGTGAACAAATTGAACAAATAATGGATTCATAGATTTTTAAATGCACAAGAAAGAAAGAATATTGGGAGTATTTGGTACACTGGAAGAATCATGAAGTAGATGAAGGTTCATGGGTCAACACTTCATAATTGGATAAGTTTGGAATTCCAAATCTAGAATTTCCCAAATGTTCACAAGCTTTACGCTCATGGAACATTTCTTGTACTTGGTTTGTTTGATGTTAGATCATCTGAGTATCTATTAATCTAGTTAAATTTTTCATTTTCAATTTTATTTGGTTGTTTTAAAATTTTGTTATGATGTTCAAACTTGGTGATCTGAGTCTTGTCCATCTAGCACTTCTATCTAGGAGCTTTCCTTAATTTTTATATCAAAACCCAAAGGTTGTGAAAATTAGTGAAATTAACATTTACAATTATAGATTTCATGTTATTTTAAAATGCCAATATTTATAAGCCGAAATTAGGCAAGTACCATATGTAGCATTGGCATGGGAACTAGGTAGCTGAAATGCCCATTTTTTTTGTAGGAAAAATAGAAAAAATATTAAGGTTTTGATGCTGGTAGGAAATTAAAAGCCAAGAAAAAAAGCATAGTTGGGAGAGACATTGGGGTGACCAGAAGTATGAGAAAAAAAGAAGCGACAAAAAGTGTGAAAAGAAGGGAGAAAATCAACCACTTGGCTAGCAACTTTCTTTTGGTAAAAATTTTGTTTGAAAGCATCTTTTCCATATGAAGTTGGAGGGATAAGAGGAGATAGAAGTTGAACAAGTACATAGAGAACATAACAAATTTTTGGGCATGTCTTCTTTTACATTTGAAAATGTGATATTTTAAATTTGAACATTGAATGAATTGTGACATTGGTTTCAAAAGTTTGTATGATTAATTTTTTATTCAAAATTGGTTATTTGAATGAGTTTTTGGCTATTTAACCCCTTGGTTTGGTAAGACACAGAGCTCTTGTTCTACATTACATAGATTGAACCAACTTAAATATAATGCATAAGAATAAATTTCTAGGGTTCAAGACCCTTGATAGCCTAAACAAACCTTTTAGTACAAAGGGACATGCTCTATCTATGCATATCAATAATGTATGTCCCCCCCTCTCTTTAGGTACGCAACATATGTTTGATGAAAATATTTGGAAACCTCAAGTTTTCTAAGGATTGGCTAAAATTAAGTCACACAATAGATTAAGAATTTTCCATAAGTTACTAGAATAGAGCCAACAAGAGGAATACAAAAAATGGGTTACTTATAACATATATAAAATAAAATTTACCATCCAAAAAAAAAACCTAGTATTCTATCTTTTTTACCTACTAAAGAGTTCATATTGCCAAATAATGGATGAAATGAATTTGAAGGAGAAGGGATTACATAGAACATAAATAATTCTCCTTTCACAATCCATTCAAATGAAATGTATTTAAATTAATGGATCTATGAAAAAGTTTTTTCTTTACATCATAAAATCTTCCTCCACTAAAGGGTTAACCCAAAGTCTTTAGAAAGTAGATTAATCTAGTCCATCTCTTTTGAGAAATGAGCTTAATTTTATTTAAAAGTAAGAAATGGGTTGTCAGAAAAGTGCCTACTAATAATATATTGAGATGAATGTAGAAATTTTTTCTCCATTATCTCTAATCGATATTTATGAATAAGAAGGTAGCCAAAGGGTTTCATAGCCAAGAAACAAATCAAACGGGTAAGATGCTTACAAAAAGAATCTTAATAGCCCAAATTTATTCATAAGAAAGAAAAAAAAATTAGAAAGGGCATTCAATTATGTCATAGGATTTATCGAAATAAAGCTTAATAAAGTAAATGTACGCTACTAATAAATTGGCATATTACATAATCTCATAAATGACAATAATGTTTTTTTTTAATAAAAGTGGAAAGACACTAAATTTTTTTATTGATAATCAGAAATAAAAATAATGTTGTTCAAAATATTCATAGTTTTTTATTGAACTTTTTATCTTAGGTCACAAAATAATAGGAACCAAAATGTAGATACAAAGAACATAAGATTTAGCCAAGATATTATAAGATACATTCAATAAAGTGAATAAGTTCCAACTCATGATCATCAATATTAGGAATAAATATGATTTTACACTAATTAATGAAATGATTAAAATGTGGTTGGGGAAATTCTAGCTTGTGGTTTAGGACATAGAGCATACCCACACACACCTTTCGAATTCCATTCAAGGGTAACCCTTGAGATCACTTCACAATGGAGAAAGAGATCTTGCTAAGGGGTGTCCCAGGGGCTTAAGATGATCTATCGAGGGTTTCACCACCAAGTTTAAACTTAGAAAAGAGAATAAAATGCACAATGAGTTATAAAACACTAATTGAATGCAAAACAACATTAAATGACCTAGTAAGATGAACAAAATGTAACAGAAAGTTATGATATAGAAAGTGTGCACCTGAGATACAGAAGAAGGAAGAATGGAGATCTAGAATGCTGGAAATTTTACTATCATAGTTGACCATGACTCATTCACCAAGCTAGGTGAATCAATCCAGTTTCTGGGAAAATGCATTGGAGCAGGTTTCAGCCAAAAAGGTATCCAGATCTGTGAAAATATTTTTCATGCCTATACAATGAGACTCATTCGCCACTAGTGGCGAATTAGTCCACTTCTACTTTTATAGAAATTTTGAATATGATTCTATGCCTCTCAATTTTCTCTGCTCTTCTTAATATATTTATGGGTTTGAAACTACAAATTTCCACCTGTAGGTCTTCTCCAAGCTTCTCCAAGGCTTAATAACACTCTTGGAAACTTTGAATGATTCACAACACTTCTCCAACCTTGCTTCTTGAAAAATATGCAACCTAGCCCTATAAATCACACACAAGAAGATGGAAAAATGTTGTGGGATTAGGGAATAGGGGTTTGCCTTAGTCAAACCCCTTGTTGGAAATTAATCCTTGAAATGAAAGAAAATATGAATGGAGAATGATGAATGAACAAATAACAATGGGGAAATTCACCAAACCCTAGCAATAAGGTGTTGCAAGTGTGCTTGAAATGGTTGCAATAGATGTGGTTCTTGAATCTAGCTTGAATCATAAAACCCTACACCACAATTGTTAGTACAATAACAAACATGATGCAAGAAGTCTTTGACATGATGATTGATGCTTGAAGAATGACCTAATATGTTTGATAATCTACATTTGAATACTTTTGAATGCTCTTGTGAACTTTCTTGAATGCTAGGTGTTGAATATGAGTGAAAGAACCTTGCATTTATACTCAATTATGCAAAAAAACCTAAAATTACAACACTACAAGCTAACATTGGATCTTGGGGAATAAAATCCCACCAAATATTTAAATTAAATTTTATTTTAAGTTAAACAAGACTCATTCACCACCAATCTAGGTGAATGGGTCCCACCTAAGGGGACTCATTCACTCATGATGGTGAATGAATCCCACCTTAGGAATTTGAGGTGGGTTTTCAAGATATTAGAGTTTTAAATGATTTTTTCAGGATTATCCTCAAAAATACACATAAATAAATCTTGTGGATGCAAAATGGGGCCAATTAAAGCATAATAAATCCCAATATTTGATGATAGGCCTAGAAAAGTGTAAAAGTGTGTGACAACACTTTACAACACTTAAAAATAAGGAAAGATTAATGATAAAAAGAGGCTATTTAGGTGTAATTCATTAACAAGACCTTAGAAAAGTGTGGAAATGAGTTACAACACTTCACAACACTTAAGTAAGGTACCATTTAAATCCATTTAGTTCACAAGGGCCCAATACCTAATATGAATATGTTAGGCATATTGTAACACTAAATCAAGCACAAGTTAAGAGGACCTTTCTCCGTGATTACAATTAATAATAATGCCTAATGATTTATTTTGGAGAGCTTATAGAATTGTAAAAGGACAAAGGATTTTTTTAATTTTATATTTTCATAAGAGTGGACTAAATCGCATCAAGTGTGAGAAATATCACATGAATTTTTAGTCTAACATTGAAGGAAACAATATCAATGTATTTATGTGAGGCTTCAACATATTTTGTAGAATCCTCATAGCCTAAACCTAGCTTTATAATGTTCAAGGATTTTTTGGATATTATCAAGGAGAGAAAAAAATCACTCATGTGAGGACTAAATATCCTTATCATATTCCTTACATTAATTGAGGTGAAGAGATTTGAATAATTCTTTAAAATACATTGAGCAAGAATGAAAGATTTTTTCTCTAGAAATGTGAACTTAGTGAGGCATTATTGCTAGGAGATGAGCTACAAGACCATATTCAATATTGAGCTCTCCCTTTCAAAATCTTACTTGTAGAGAAACAAACAAGAGAAAATAAAGGTTGAGTGGTCTAGATAAAGATAAACCGATTAGAGGGAATTAATTGTGTCCATATATAGACACATACTTGTTTCTAGAGATTAATGAACCCAAAAAATGGAGACAAAATGTCAAAAATGAGTAGTATAGGGTGATTCTCAAAAGTGGAAATACTAAGGACTTACACTTATCAATAAGTAGAAAAAATATGTCTCTTTGGTGTAAGAACTAATTTACAACACTCCCTAGACCTAACAAAGGAAATGCACACATGGATTTACTACTTTATAGAAACCTTAAGGGTAAATGCATAGAAATGGGGGACCAAAAAGGGGTTTGAAGTGACTAATTTAAAAAAAAAATAGAAAATACTGATCTTGGATGAGAAATTGAAGATAGTCATGCTAAAATTTATGGTACTAATTTTTATTAGAATATTTAATGTGAAGAATGCTATATATACTATTGTTGTGCAGATTATTGTTGAAGTAATGACATTAAATACTGAAATAATATTGTGCATGCAATGTGACTGTCCTTTAATAATTAGGTCCTAAAGACATATAATAAGACTTTAACAAGATCTTAAGAAATATCACAATATATCTATAATTATAATAATACCATTCTAACATTTAATATTTTTACATATAATACTACTCTATAAAAACAACCTATATAACAAATTTATAAATTAAAGATAATTCTTGTTATATTCATTATCAAAACTACTATGAATTATCATAAACCACCTATAAATTATAATTATTGAAATTTTATCAGAAAATAAAACTCCAGATAGAATTAGAATCTACATTTAACCTTCCAAGGTTATATAAAAGTGCAGGGGATTGTATCGTGTCTTTGTAAATTGTACATGAGAATGTATCTTTCTTTCATTGATATTAGTTATTATTAATTATGCTGAATGCGTTTTTACATGAGAAATAGAGGGTGAAATTCTCAATGAATGAATGTTACGTTATAATATTAATGGAATTTAATTATGATTGTCAATGTTATATACATCGTTTCTATACAAGATTCTGCAATCAAAAGGTATTTTGCCAGTTGAAACCCAGCTGGAAGCATTTCAACTAAAAAGCTAATGAAATAGATAGCCTTTCCCACCGTTCAAACTATGTGCGTCTTCTTTATGAAAGAATAATGAAATACAAATGTCAAATACACATCAATGTAATTCTTTTCCTTCGTCGAAAGCATCTGCTTTATCTTTTTCTGCCAAGAATAAAACTTTCCCACTATCTAAAGCATTTGCTTCCTTCTACAAATAAATCGTCGCTTGGGAACTCATTTCGACAGCGCAGACCTGTGTTCTTAGATCATAAAAACCCTCTTGAATTTTCTCCATCCAACCGATATGCTCAAAGCCAGATTGGAACCAGTGATCTCTCACTCGAGCGATATGACTTATGTCGCACCGCTTCTGTTGATTGCCAAGAATTTACCTAAACAGGAGACTGCAGAGCGTAACCTGTTATATTGACGTAACGAATGAAGTCGCCTTCCGCAGGACGCAGATCGCATGGAAATTTAACTAGAAGGGAATGATGAGGAGCTTTCCTAGGAAAGGGAACTTCTGTAACGCGGTAAGAACGATGATGGAAAGAGAGCTCCAGAGATTCGATCGAGGGTGGAAGCGCTCGGTGGTGTGATAAGCTTCATCGGATGATGTCAACATGTAGTTCACATAAGCAACATAGTCCAGTGTAAGTATGAATTTTGGTAATGTGAAATTTATATTGTAATTCCCAGATTTATTTTCTGTGCACACGCGCACTAAGGTTTGATTTTTATTTAGTCTAAAATAAAGACAGCCATGATTTCAATAAAAGTCCAGCACAGCTACAAACCCACCTAGATTAGATAAGTGTTACTGCCATGAATAAACTTCTTTTATTTTTATAAATAGAAAAATTCTTAATTAAAAGAGTTAAAATACATTTTTATCTCAGCTTTACTAAACGTCACCTTGAAGTTATCATGCGCGTATAAAGGGGTTGCAATTAGCTGTTTGATTTGATTTAAAGGGATTTCTAAGGAATCATATCCTATATTTTTTAGTGGATGAATTCTAATGTACTGCCAAGTTTAATTGTTGCATGTTGAATGCATGAGAGGCATGAGAGGCATGAGAGGCAATTGACCCTTTTATTTTGAGGTTATAAATTAAGAAAAATAAAAATTATAATTCTTTTTTTTTTAAATAAATACAATTTACAATTTTTTTCTGTATATGTTTGATCATTCAATTTTTTTTCTATTTAGAGTTTATTTTATGAAATGATATGAAGTTGTATTTATTATATTGAACATTATATGTTGTAATATTCTATTCAAATCATATTTTTAATGGTAAAATAATTAATCATAATTTTATACCTCATCTTTATCAAAAAAAAGGTAAATAGTTGTTTTACTTTTATTAGTCAAAGTTTATCTTAAATTAGTGGATATTTAAGAATAATCTAAATGATATTTTTCTATTACAATTAATTTTTAGTTGGATTGAAAGAATGATGAGTTGAAATCAAAATATTTATTTCAAATAAATATAAACCAAGATATCAAAGATTAAAAATAACATATCTATTGAGATTGACATAATACAATTCAATTGTACATTAGCAAAAAATAGTAACCACGTAGGAAGTGGATAGATAAGAGAGAAAGCATGATATGGACTTCATTTAAAGATTTGAAAAGGTGGTCCATTTAATATTTGAGAAACTACTTAAGATTCAAAGTAATATATATATTGAAGGGCCACAATAATACACTTGCACACAATCATGGTTGTTTTCATATGAATTTGAAATATGTCACTTGGATTCTTATAAAAAAATAATATTAAATTATATTTGAAAATGAGGTTTTTAACCTAATATTATTGTATAGATGGAATATTAATGGATAAAAGATGAGGTAAAAAAAAGTATGTTGTTAGAATGTTCACATTTAGCATGGAATCTAATGCATTATCTTTTTAAGATCTATTTTCTCCAAATTCTCACAAAATACTCTTACTTATTGAATTAAGTGGTTTTAATCCACAACTTGACTCATTTGATTGATTAATCATATTCATTCATGTGTTCATTAGCAGAGAGTGAAGCATTGTTCCCTCCACTACATAGCCATATTCCTTGAAAATAAAAAGAAGTTATTGAATTAGCTTGTGATGGATGAAGCAAACAATAATAATATTTGGTGTTTTCTTGTACCCAATAACCTTGAAAATATACCATTGATAAGGTTGAGTGGTTCACTAGATTAATTCACATTTTAAAAAAAAAAAAATGTTCCATAGAGTTAATTATCTCACTATTTTTTCTTCGTATAATATTTTTCATTAATGGAGAGATTTTTTCTTTCACATGGTTTCTTTAGTTGTTATAATTTTTGAATAAAAATAATTGATTTGACAAATTAAGTGCTTTATTTTAGTTTGTAGACATACAAGGGCATACTAAATCAATTTAGTGGTTATGGCCTATGAAGTAAGTGCCAAAATAGATACAGTAATAGGGGATGTGCTATGAAAAGGGAATAGGTTAAGTGATTTAAGGATTTGGAATAGGGGGAGGGCATAAAAACTAAGACAATTCTAAAGTGATGGATGGGAAAGGATGAAAAGTGGGCTAGTGGGAAAATATATTTGAAATGCAAGGAGAGTAGGGATATGAGGAGAAAAATAGAATGTGTAAGCTTACGAGATATATTGGGTACTAAAATTAGTAAACATATAGGTGAAAGGGTATAGAGTAAAAAACATATAGATAGGTAAGTACAACTAGCAATTGCACCTTGGTGTGCAATGGGTACACCGAAGAGGTGTGGAAGGTCAATTAGGAAAAAAAAGGGTCTATTTTTTTTTTGCATATATTTATGTAGTATGTAAAGTCAATTGGTAGGCCATCTAGCAAATGATGTTTGTGGAACAAAGGACTCAATGGAGAAGTGATAGTTTCAATCAACTATGCATCCTCTTACAAGGATCCAAACAAGATTGAAACAAAACCTTTGAATGAGGAAGATAATTAGACTCCATTACCCATTACACTCATGTTATGTTTGCAATATAGAGAGGGAGGGAGAGATAGGGATAGAAAGAGGCAGAGGTAGAAGGGGGAAGAGCAAGAGAAAGAGGGGGGTAAGAAGATATAGGAAAATATAGTGGGAGACATAAAGAATGAAGAGAGAGGACCCGAGAAAGAGATGGATATACAAAGAGGGAAGAAGGAGATAGAGAGACACACCCATATTAATAGAGAGAGATGGAGATGAAGAGATATAAAGAGAGATGTAGATAGATAGGGAGACCAAGAAGTATAGGGAAAGAGAGATAAGAGAGATAAAAGGAAATATATATTGAGAGCAGAGATTAATAGTTAAATTTGTATCTAAAACATCTAACAAAATCCCCTTCCATTATGTTGTGATAGATGTCATACCCTATTATAGAGCTCCTATTTTGGCACAATTACGGAGAATATAGGAAAAGGTTTTTGAGATTGACTTTATACATGTTGATTGCATTTGCGTGAAACATTCCAAGGATTGATCAACAAATCCATTATGTACATATATTCTATGATCACAGAAAGCCATGCCAACACATCTTTAGGGAATTCTACCAAACAATTTTCTTCGATAGAATTTGATCACTTTGAGTTTAGGTGCCAAGTGCCACCCATTAAATTGAAGATGAAAATGTGGATTGTTTGATTTATCTCCAAGTATAAACATTCATTACTTCTTACCCAAAAAGTATGGATTCAAATAGAGAGAGCATGAAGAAGAGAGAGAAAAGATATAGAGGGAAAGAGAGAAAAGTAGGAGAGAGGGGTAAGAGAGAAAGAGAAAAGAGATAGAGACAGAGATATAAAGGAAATTAAATAGAGAGAGAGGGAGATAGAAGAGGATAGAAAGAGATACATTTATAAAGAGAGGAATAGAGAAAGATAAATAGGGAGAGAAAGAAATATATATATAGAGAGAGAGAGATGGGAGAAAAATAAGAGATTTAAAGGGAAACAAAGACTGACTTTTGAGAAACTATTATGTGCCAACAATTCAAAGATGGCACATGTCCATGAGATATATATATATATATATATATATATATATATATATATATATATATATATATATATATACATCTTCTCCCTCTCCCTCAATTTTTATTTCCACACCAAAAATTTTAACTATAACATTTGACATGTCAATCACAATTATAGTAATTGGTAAGTTGAAATTTCTATAAGAAAGAGGACCAAAAAGGGAAGCCACTTGAACATTTCATTGAATATGTACTAAGTAAAATATTTATTGACTTGAATCCCTTGTGATTGATCCACTACATTTTATTCTCAATTTTGGGTGTCTAAACATTTCATGTCATTACAAAAGGACAAATATTAGCTGGAACAGAATAATGACTCACAAGCTGAAACACGAGGAAGGAGCAGGAAACAAGAAAAGGGTAGAGAAAGCTTTCCATTTGTCTGCGTGGAAATAGTAGCCCATATAATGCATTTCATCAGCTTCTCAAGATTACCGTCCATTTTCATGCTCTGTATGAAGGGTTGGGTGAAATACGAGGAGAAAGCGGTCTCGGACTGTGCAAGCAAGTATTCTGAACTCTGTTCTGGTCTCCAGTTGCAGCAAGAGTAAGTCACAACGCGAGGAGTTGAAATGAGTCTCGAACTGTGCAAGCAATTCAACATCCTCTTCCCATTCCTCTTTAGCTCGTTCCATTTCCTCCACCTTATCCACCCCTGCTTCCACCTCATCCACCCCTGCCTCCACCTCATCCACTCTCTACAAGCCTAAATCTAAAGACCAACATGTTGCACAGGCGTCTAAGAGGAGCAGTGATAATCCTCCATCTTATCATACAAAGCACAAGTCTTCTTCCTCTTCCTCTGCCTCTGCCAACAAGGAAAAGGATGGGAAGCTCCGAAGATGGATGATGTTTGAGAAGAATGCCCTGGCTTCTACATTGAGAAATTACTCCATCAAGGTTGACAACAACAGAAATTTGGATGAGGTGTATGCAGACAGTGATTCAAGCTTTGACCTCTTTAAGCTTAACAATATCTACTCTAGAGATCTTCCTGTTTACGAGACTATGCCAGACTGGACAACTTTTTCCAGCATTTGCCCTACCTGTGCCAAAATAGAAGAATTGGAACAGGGTTTGGACATCCATCAAAGCATAAAAAATAGAGGAATTTAATCAGACGTTGCAGTTGTAACTGCCCTAGTGGACATGTATACAAAATGTGAAAGCGTAGAAAAGGCACATGAAAAATTTAATGATAAATATCACAGCCTTGACCGGGTCGTGTGTTCTATGCCTCTTTAAATGGAAAGAAAATAGCCCACTTTGTTTCGGAGAAAATCAATTTAAAGAATTGAGGTATTTTAAAATTCTGAGAAAAAATAGATCGCAGAAAAGAAGATTCTATACCAAAGGCATGATGAGTACACAAAGAGAGGCAATCAAGTACTAGGTATCAACATTATCAATACTCAAACGGTACAATAAACCAGAATATTAGAGATCCATTGACAGAGCCCTGTTGTAGCTTCCAAAAAATACATGAAGTAAGCAAGCTATCAGAGCCAGCTTGATGGCTAGGTCCAACCCTTTCCACCTGCATTAACACTGCTAGCTTGTTCAATCCATCATGGAGGTTTTGATTGGAAAATCTTATCAAATACTTGATATCATACGCTGTAGGGAAATAGGTCCTAAATAGCTTGAAGAATTCAGCTACATCTTGCGGCAGATTTTGGCTCTTGAGCAATTTCAACAGGTATCCAAAATCATATACCCCGTGAAAAGTAATCCACTGCACATTCTCATTTAGCTCCACTCCGGACGACATGAAAAGCTCTGCAAAAACTCTGGAATCAATACCATCATGCTGACTCCTCCCAAAATCAATACCACTCTGCTTAAGCAGCTCGATAGACTCAGGATTGTGTACATCAAAATCACAATTGAATTCCCTGAAATTAAACACGATTTTTAGAAAAGTGGCGAACAAAAGTGACGAAAGGTTTTAACGGATACGATTGCTCTGATCGTTGGCATCCGCTTTTAAGCATTGCACGCTGTTGACGTCAAAAAGGAGGTTGTCCATCTTAAATAAGGATAGGCCTTCAGCGTAAATTCATAATTCTAAGAACATACAAAGGTGCTATTCAAATACTGTATTTATGAATTTTGATAACTTAAAATAGTTTCTACCAATTATCCTTTAAAATGGCATGGGTCATGTCCTATCTTTACATATCAGTATCCCCACACGAAAGATAATACATTTATAATACTACAAAAGTAAAAAGATGACTACATATATACAATATTAATTGGTAATGACTAACTTATTCATTAAAACCATAAACAAAATACTCTTAGTTAATATAAATGATAAATTATGTAAAAGATTTAATACTACTTATTTATGTAGACAATAAAAATTATTTTAAAATAATCTCCACTAAAACCTATCAATTTATTTTACATTAAAATAAAAATATACTCAACCATACATAACTATCAACACATACATTACACAGATGTCATAACAAGAATCGAGTTGATTCAAAGATTGTATCCTTTCTTACTTTTTTGTGACAACTGCATCCACCCGCCCTACTATTCTAAGGAGTGAGGTCAGCTCATGTTACGTATATAGTCTGGCCCAGACCCGGGCTTGAAAGGAGCTCAGCCGATAGAACTATAGTAGCGGTAGGGCCATAGAATTGTAGGGCAATCGAGAGGCAATTCTAGTTGGCTCAGCTCGGGTCGGGTTGGTCATCTCGACTGCCCTACAATTCTATGGGCGGTAGGGCCAAGTTGGTCGTCGAGATAATCTATCCGGGTTGGTCCTTAACAGCCCTAGTTGTTGGTCCTTAACTTCGCCTTATAGATGGTAGGGGCCCTACTGCTAGGATATAGTAGGGCTAGTCGGCGAGGGATAAGTTTAGCTATATCTCTCCTAAGGTTCCCGGGTGTGCATGAGGGATTATAGGGGGGTTGGGGTAGGTGCCATAGAATAGTAGGGGGCCCCGGGCCCCTCTTCCTCCCACATGAACACCCCAACCGTTTTTGCCAACCATTGATATAAAAGTTTTCCTCGTCTTGAGAGAAGAAAAATGCACATCCCGAAGGCAGAGCTCAATGGCTACATGGAAGAAAATAATAATAATAGAAAGAGGACCACTTAAGCTATCTTCGTTGGAAAGAAATTAAATGACAGTCATGGTTTTTCTACGTATTTCAGTAACCCTACGTATTTCAGTAACCCTTTGCTTGTCCAAAAGCTCTGAGCTACTTCGTCATACTAAAGTATGCCCCCACTTGGATTCGGATAATTTACGCACGGCACTAGTCAATAATGTGAATCTTCTAAGCATTTTTAGAAGAATAATTAGTTTCAATATAACTTGCAAAGCAAACGCGCAAGCTTGTTGGAAACGAAAACATGGTAAGCTGTTATAATCCATGTTAATGTGATCAAACCCACGCCGCCATGACTACCGTGTAAGTTCACATTTTCAGGGAAAGCTGGTCTTGGTTTCCATGCAAATTCCACAACTATAAATAAGTGTATTTATTACACATTCTCCGGACACTAATTTCGCTTATATAAAGTTTTAAACATCATGTGTTTACTTGTAAATGTCTCTCTGCATCTACGTCCAACGATGGAAGCCATGAATCCATTTATTTCTGAAATTCGTTCAGCTCTTCGTAAGGCTCGTTTGAAACTGAGATTTCTGAAAAAGAGCGAGAAGAGCATAAGATATCATATGGATTATGAATTTTCTTTTACAAACAAAGCCTCGAGAACACCAACAAAAATTGTGCAAGATCTTTTATTGGACATCAAGTTACCTTGCATAAATCGCAGTCTTACTAAAGATAGCAATTCTAGCGGTGAAGTGAATAAGGAGTATGACAAAGAAATCAAGCGTGAAGAAAGTAAGGATTATGACAAAGAAATCGAGCGACAAGAGATTTGTAGAGGCTTACACAGTGATGACGAATCGGTAAATACAAAAGCCGAGATTTTCATAGCAAATTTTCACCAGCAGCTTGCACTGCAACGACAAAATTCTGTGCAGAGATACCAAGAAATGCTTGACAGGAGCCTTGCATAAATTTCATTCATACTCATTTGGTATTCTTCTGGGTCCAAGGTTTTCTTTTATTTTTGTCATAAAGAAAAATTGTAATACTAATAAGTATCATTAGATTTGCATTTGGTTGGAAGTATTCATAATCATTTTTTGATTAACTCAGCTGCATCTATTGTCAGAGATCGTTCTATTCTTTGTTAATCTTTTTGTTGGAAGGAAACTTCTAATTTCTCCCACTGCTGTTTCCATGATTTGTGGTTTCCGGCAGTTTCCCTGTTTTTTTCTTAAAATCAGCCCAATCAATCTGCTGTGTTGATTGCTGCATAATTTGCTGTTTGATTTAAAGTTGCTATTGTCTGTCATTGTTGACAGATTGTGCATCTATTTAAGCAACTGCTGTAGCCATCTTGGCATGAACCAAGTTAATGAATAAAAGTTTGTTTTTCCTGCTGTAGCAATTTGTTTCTGTTTTATATTTTGTCTTTGCTCTTTCTATCAGATTAATATTAAAGCTAGATGATCAGGGATGAAGATTTCAGAAGGTTCAAAGCTGGTAATAGAGATAAGGAAAATGTGTGATCATTGTTGTAGCTGTTGTGTGTTTTGAAGTTGCTAAGTATTGGAGTCATTTATATGTCTTTTTGTATTTTCTTCAAACTCTTTTAAGGATTTGATATAAAGAAATGATTTGAAAGACTTTTTTGTTGAAAAATAAGATAAGTGCAGATTAGGAAGGGGAGATAATATCATGGCATCCAGTAGTAATTTAACTCAGCCCCAAATTCCAATATTTACAGGTAAAAATTATGATACATGGGCAATAAAAATGAGGACATTGTTTTGTTCACAATATTTGTGGGAGTTTGTTCAAAATGGGTTTGTAGAACCTCAAGATTTGTCTACTTTGTCACAAACACAAAAAGATGATCTTAAGGAAAAGAAAAAGAAAGATTCTAAAGTTTTGTTTCTTATTCAACAAGCAATGGATAAAACTTTTTTTTCTAGAATTTCTAATGCAACTAGTTCTAAGCAAGCTTGGGAAATCTTAGAAAAATCATACTAAGGGACAACTAAAGTAAAAGTTGCAAAATTACAGATTTTAAGGAGGAATTTTGAAAATCTTCAAATGAGTTCATCATAATCTGTAGATCAATTTTTTAGTAATGTAATGAATATTGTAAATCAAATGAAGATACATGGTGAAAATATATCTGATCAAAAGGTGATAGAAGAAGGTTCTTAGAAGCCTTCCTAACAAATTTGATGCAATAGTGGTTACAATTGAAGAATCAAAAGATTTATCTCAAATGTAAATAGATGCATTGATGGGATCTTTTCTTTCTCATGAAACTAGAATGAATCGGAATAAAAATTATTCTTTGGAGAGTGCTTTTAGAACACAGGTATCATTTGGAAGAGGAAGAGGTAGAGGAAGATCAAACTTCAGAGGAAGAGGAAGAGGAAGAAGTGAACACACAAGTTCAAATCAAGGAGAAAGAAACAACTCATCCTATCAAAATTTCAACAATAGAGGACGTGGAAAAAAACAATTTCAATCATCAAGGTATGATAAATCACACATACAATGTCACTATTGTAAGAAATATGGTCATTTTGCAAATGAATGTAGAATCAAACAAGCCGAAGTGGATAAGCAAAAGGAAAATTACATAGACATATCTATGAATAATTCTAGAAGTTTACTCATAACTTGTAATGTGGCTCAAGAAAACTCTAATGATGTATGGTTTTTAGACAGTGGTTGTAGCAACCATATGACAGGAAACAAAGAATTATTTGCTAGTTTCAATGATTTTATAAAATCAAAAGTAAAATTGGGAAATGACAGTAGAGTTTCTATAACTAGGAAAGCAATCATTAATATCATGACTAAGAGTGGTGAAAAGAGATACATTGATGATATTTTATTTGTACCTAGTTTAAAACATAATTTGTTGAGTGTTGGTCAATTAATGTAAAAAGGGTACAAAGTTCACTTTAAAAATGATGAATGTACAATTCTGGATAGAAATCCTAATGATAGATTAATTGTGAGGGTCAAAATGACACAAAACATAATGTTCCCCCTTCAAATTAATTGTATTCAAGGAAAGGAGCAAATTAATTTTGAAACAATGTGCTTAGATCAAACATGGCTTTGGCACTTAATGTATGGCCACCTTCATTTTGGAGGTTTAAGTTTATTGCAAAATAAAAATATAGTGAGAGGTTTACCAGTTATAGATCATCCAACTAGTACTTATGAAAGTTGTATCTTAGCAAAATAGCATAGAGAGAGTTTTCCAGTAAAAAATTCATACAGAGCAAAGAGACCATTAGAATTAGTTCACACCGATATATGTGGGCCAATGCAGACTCCATCTTTAGGAGGCAATTTATATTTCCTAACATTTATTGATGATTTCAATAGGAAGACATGGATATACTTTCTCAAGAAGAAGTCTGAAGAATTTGATAAATTTGAGTTTAAAGCTTTGACAAAAATAACAAAGTGGATTCTACATTAAGGTACTTAGATTTGATAGGGGTGGTGAGCTTAGTTCTAATGAACTTTTAGATTTTTGCAGATAGCATGGAATTAAGAAATAATTTACAACAAGATATACACCACAGCAAAATGGAGTAGCTGAAAGGAAGAACAAGACTATAATGGATATGGCCAGAAGCATGATGAAGGCCAAAAATTTATCTAATGATTTGTGGGCAGAAGCAGTGACATGTGTTGTGTACATTCTGAAGAGGAGTCCTACAAAGAGTGTGAGGGATAAAATCCCTTAAGAAGCTTGGAAAAATAAGAAGCATATTGTCTCTCATTTTAAATTTTTTGGGTGTGTTGCTTATTCTCTTGTGTCATCTTAATTAAGAAAGAAATTAGATGATAAGAGTGAAAAATGCATTTTTATTGGTTATGATGAGCAATAAAAAGCTTATCGGTTGTATAATCCAATTACAAAGAAATTGATCATTAGTAGAGATGTTGAATTTAAGGAAGACGAATCATGGGATTCAAATGAAAAAATAGTCTCAGGTGGAGCACCTATACATGATAGTGAGGAGGAACCAGAAGAAAAAGATGGTCAAGCGCCACCAAGTACTCCACCAAGAAATATTGTGCAAGGTAGCATAGATGACAGGAAAAGTACATCAGGACATATTGGATTGGGAGTTTTCTCATGGGCATCAAAGAAGCAACCTATAGAGACAATTTCTTTAGCAAAAGTAGAATATGTAGCTGCAACTGCTGCAGCATGTCAAGCAATTTGGATGCATCAAATTTTGTCAGATTTGCTGCATAATCAAGATGAACCAACACTAGTCCTTTATGATAACAAGTCAGCGATTGCATTGTCCAAAAATCATGCATTTCACAAAAGGAGCAAGCATATTGATATGAGGTACCATTTCATCAGAGAAATGGTCAACAATGGAGAAATCTATCTTGAATTTTGTAAATCTAAAGATCAGCTAGCAAACATTCTTACCAAGGCATTGCCAAAGTATAGCTTTGAATATCTAAGACAAAATTTGGGAGTTGTTGATGGTTAAAATTAAGGGGGAGTGTTGGAAGGAAACTTCTAATTTCTCCCACTATTGTTTCCATGATTTGTGGTTTCCGATAATTCCCCTATTTTTTCTTAAAATCAACCTAATCAATCTGTTGTGTTGATTGCTGCATAATTTGTTGTTTGATTTGAAGTTGCTATTGTTTTTCATTGTTGACAGATTGTGTGCATCTATTAAGCAACTGCTATAGCCATTTTGGCATGAACCAAGTTAATGAATAAAAGTTTGTTTTTCCTATTGTAGCAATTTTTTTCTGTTTTATATTTTATCTTTGCTCTTTCTATCACTTTTCTCTTCTGTTAATTATTCTATTCATGCTCATATTGAGAACATCTAGAAGAATTGAATTGTTTTGTTATTTTCTTTGTTATAAGTTTGTTGTTTCTATTTTTTTAACGTAAACTAGGTTGTGCCCTATGTTATAGGTACACAAGCATGGCTAGCTTCTAATCTACAACTTTTATATTTCTAGGTTTGGAATAATTTTTTTTGATCTAGCAGCATCCTTGGGGGTAGTATGGTCTCCTAACATTGCAAATAGTGTGAATAATTTTTATTTTAATAATTTATTAGGCAAATAAATTCAAAAGAATTAATTGTTTATTATGTGATTAAATTTATTAGAATTAATTCAAATATTATATTTAAATAGCATGTGTTAATAATTAAATATTTAATACTATTTTTTAAAATTCATTTTTATTAAAAATTGTTAATAATTAATTATTTTTATTATTGGAAATTTATTTTTGGTTTTTAAGATTGATAATGTTAAATAATAATTTTATGATTTATTAATTAGATAATAATTTATCATCATAAGAGTATATTTAATTTAAAAAGAAAATTTAAATATAATTATATAGTTTCTTTTGGGTCATTTTATCTAATAAAAAATATGATGGTAAATAGGAAATAGAAACATAAATTAATATATTATTTTGAAGGAGAGGGGTGATCTATGAAAAAATAGATAGAATCAATCTAATTTATTCTTGTTGTAGTTGATTTTATCATTATAATATTATTATAGGAAAAAAAATATGAGAACATTATGATTAGTAATTTAGAAAAAAGTATAATCATATTTTATCTACTTTGTTTTGTTTAGATGAATATTCTAATAGCTAAATGTCTTCTACAAGTGATTTTGTATATTTTTTGTGCCAACAACATAGGGGAGAGGACCCAGTACCTCAACATGTTTCAATAGTTGTGATAGTAGTTGTTTATATAATGCCCAATATTTTTATCAATATTGGACCAATAGTTATGACTTTAAAGTTGTTAGTGTGGATGATGACTACCCATAATTAAACAAAATGTATTATTTTGATCTAAAAAGTAACCAATCATGTGATTCCACATCAGTGCTCAATAAAACATGTTGTTAATGCACAAGTATTGGTCTCACTTTTTTTTTGGGCCTTTTTGGATACATTGACAAAAACCATCCTGATGTGGCATCATATTTGATGATGTGGCCCTAAAACCTTAGTTATAAGTAGCGGACTTGCCAAGTAAGCTTCTGTAAGAAAATTGGGAGTGATTTGAAATTTTCATGTAGGATAATTAGAAGCACGAAGTTAGGGTGCACAACTACTGAGTCCTCTCCCCTAGTTTCACTTGAAAATATAGGATTTTGTGAGTTATTGAATCCTAAATGAATTTATGAAATTTAGGTTATTTAATATCAATTTTGAATTCCTCTTAAATAATGTTTTGATTGTCATAAAGTATTAGTTTGATTTTTTTTATGAATACACTATAAAAAAATGTTTTAGTATGCAAAAAAAATATGATCTAAAAATGAATTTTCTTATAATAGTATATGATAATTTTTTTGGTATTTAAAATTTATTATTAGATGCATTGTAAGTCCTATAATTTATTAGGTTGATAAAGATAGTCAAGTATAACTATTACAATTCTTTATTTTAATTTGATCATAAGGATATACAAAAATTATTGTTTAGGCAATCTTCAAATTTTTGCTACATAATTTTTTTTTATTATAATTATATACATTTCTCTCAAGGTCAAATCTAAGAAAGGGGGAGATCTTTGAGAGTGTGATTTATGATTTTAAGTTTGTTTATATAGTAAAAACTATTCATTTACATATCTAGAGATGAAATAGAAAATATTTGAAATTATTTAAAAACTAATGATGTTTATTTTCTAATAGTAATTTAATCAAATAATTTTAAAAAGTAAAAATGCAAAACTATCTCACATTTTCAATCAAATTATTATCAAAAGTGAATATAAACATTTCCAACTAAAAATGATTTTTTGTCAAATATATGGTCAAGCTAAACTTTCTCTAGCTAGTTTAGATATCGGCCACAACTTCTCCAAGTGAAATTATCCACTATTTGCATGTTTTGCATCAATTTGAGGCTAATTTATAAAAAACATAAAAAATTTAAAAAAAAAATGATGTTTCAACAAATCTTACTCTTATAAATATTTATTTTTTAAATATAAAAATATTCTTTTGCAGATTCATACATGTAATTTTGAAAACTATAATTTTTTAATAGTTTAATTAATTTTTACATTTTTTTATTTATAATAAACAGAGATCATCAACACCAAAATATAAGGTTGATTATCATATAAAAAAAATATTAAAATTTTAGAAAAAAATTGATGCACTAGACAAAAGATAATTTATCATGATGGTTATTTTTTCTACTTTAGACAAATAGTTAAGACAAAAGATGATGTCCCTTGGGAACAACTGTGTTTTTAGTGGACTTAGATTTTAAGATCTATTTAAAATATATATTAATCAAAATGGTGAAAATAAATAAATCCAAGTACTAAAGTTTCAAATTATAAATACAAAAAAATAATGGAAGGAAAATAAAATAAAATTTACTATATAAAGAGTGACATCTCATTTAGCTTTATTTTTCAACATTTTATCAACAACCAAATTATATATCATTGTTGGTTGTTTCATTTATAAAGCTCTAGCATAACTTTATACTTTTACCCTACAATAAAATTGCTTTTAAATATCATTACATATGATTCTAATTTTAAATAAAATAATGTAATAATTTATTTATATAATAAATAGGGAAGGGCCCTTAACCCATTACAAAATAGAAATGTTGGACACAAGGCCTAACAAAAAGAAGAAAAATATAGAATGTAACCAACCAAAGAGAAATAAGTCAAGCTTAATATGAGCTTATTGAATCTAGATTAGGAAGACATTTCTTCCTTCATTGTACAAATATCCAAGAAGAGTCATCATCTAGATCTGAAACCTTTACACAATATGAGAGATATGAGCCTTTAGAGTGCTTGTTTAAGTTGTCATCTAGATCTGAAACCTTTACATAAGAGGGGAGAGAGGCTTCCTCAAAGTGCTTATCTAATGGAACAATACTCACAAAAGAATAAGGTGGAGAACAAGAAACAACCTTATCTAAAACCAAAGCATCATGCATAGTAGGAGAAACATAATTTTTAGAAACAATATTATTAGCCAACTAAATAGAATGAGGAGGAGACACATTAGGTGGTAGCTCCAAATCCTCACTATTAATGGTACAATCTCATGATATATTGTAAGAAGGTTAAGAAGATAATGTTTCCACCAAGTGGAAGAAGACATCTTACAAGAACTATGGAGACAATCACAAGATAGGCACCCAATACCAAAGCAATGCCTATAATAAAAATTAACTCCCTCATAATCCACAAGTTGAGACTGAGATGAATCATTAACCAGTAGCACAACCTCTCCAAATGACACTTTTGAAAAATCAACCTCCACCAAGATACAAGAAAATAAAGTGGGACTAAAATTCTTAGAAGAATAATCCACTTTTTCAGAATCTACCAATAGCATTACCAATGCCCTCATAAGTAGAGGAACACCAAAAATTATTAGCATTAACAAAGCCCAACACCACCTTATTAGTGCAGTCTTCACGACATTAGTAAAAATAGCCTAGCAAGGGGGTCCCACCCACATCCTATCCAGAAACAACAACAAACAAATATTTAGTACAACATAGAGAAGTAAAACCTAACACAAAAGTAGGAGGAAAGTGTGCATCCAAAGGCACAAAACTCTGCATCGCAATAAAATCCCCATCTGAAGAGACAAAAATAATAGGGGACACATGCTACAACAAAGGAAAAGAAACATATGCACCACCAAGGCTAGGGAGCACCAAATCGACCACCAAATCACATGTAGGAAGATAAAAAGATCCATTGAGTGGGAAAGTACCATTTGAATAGCCAACAGAGTAGGAGGATTGGGAGGAGTAGGAGCACACCATTTTTTTTAGTTAAAACCAATAGCTATATAAGAATGTAATAATGTTGATAAAATTTATTCTTATTTTATATACTCATAATTTTCTCATTTCATTAGAAGTTATTTAAATAAATTCTATTTATTAAATAGAAACAATTATGATGGAGGCACTCAACTTTTAAAAATAACATAATAATTAAAGAAATATTTTTTAATTAAAAATATCAAGTAATTTTATTTAAACAAGGTGCTTAGGTTATTTATTAAGACAATTAAGATTAATAGGGTTGTCTTTTATTTTGAATGTAGACAAAGTAGATCAAAATTTAACATTGAAAGCTCTACACATAAAGAGAAAAACAATTCTATTAAACCTAAAAAATACAAATTTAAATTTAAACTCAATAATACTCAAACATAAATTTTAAACATATTTAATATATATTTTTAGAAATGCCAATATAATTTAGACATATTATTTTCTTAAATAAAATATTAAAAAATAATTAAAAAATTTTCACTATCAACATCTTACAACACTTACATATAATTTGACACATAAAATTAATATACTATTTTTAATAAACTAAATTTAAAAATTATATACACCTATAACAATCATTCTAAAGTTTGTTTTTATATTCCTAAAATTATATAATTAAAAACATTTTTATAGGAGGAAAATTATGAAATAAATAAATAAATATCTTATTCGTGTGTATCCCTAGAATATGGACCACCTTTTGTTCGTGCAAGTTCCAACTTAATATTGAATTTAATGCAGAGAAAATAAATAACTTTATAACATATTAAGATATAATTGTTATTGTTAAACACTAAGATGGCACATGGTTTAATCAATTGATGAGATGTATTTAGTATAAGATGAATGAATTTGCTTTATATTAAATGGCTAAGTAATTTATAGAAATTTATCATGTTGGCTGAAATTTGAAGATTTTGAAAAGAATTTTTATAGAAGGTAATGGTGATAGATGTTTTCTTAATAAAAATGATATTTGAGATTCCACCTACTAATCACTTGTGGTATTTATTGTATGTATTAGTTCAATCTTTGGAAAGCATATGAGAAGTAAAGCTTATCTCGGCCCATTAGAAGATGGATAATCTAAGAATGACACTATTCAAATATTGGAAGACTAACTCTAAGAAGAAATAGCATGGGTCTAAGCCCCACAAATAATAACTTAAGGTCATAGAGAAATATTTGAATAGAATCAAGAAGGTTTAGAGGAAAGTTTTGTTAGAAATATAATCTTGTCCCTTAAGTCTTTATTTGTACAAATGTATCAATGATAAAATATTATGTAAATCATGTCAAGTCAAAGTACAAGTCACACAAGTCATATCAATACAACTCAAATCAAAAAACTTGAAATGCAAGTGAATTATATTAAAATAAATTGCTTTTATAATTCAATAGATAGAAAAAAACGAGAGAACCAAAAAAAATTCAGATAATATCAGCACTCAAGTCAGTAGAATATCTTGATCCATGTCTGAGAGAAGATTTGATGCAGAACCTTGTTCCGAGATATGATGAACCCAAAAGAGATTTGTTGAGAATTACGACACCATATTGTGCGAAAGATGACAGTTGTTGATCTCAAGGGTCACACTGCGGGTTATAAGAGAGAGGAGCAAAATCAAAGAGAGAATTTAATAGGACCTTGTAGGTCCAAGTTCTTGTAAATGCCAATTTCCTGCTTGAGATGTCTCATTATTCAACTGTCAAAAGATAATAGATTATTGGTTTATGTGGCCATCTTTAACTGGGTCCCAAATTTGATGATTTCACCCTACTTTGGTGAATTCCACTTTCATGTTGGGCCTACCAGCCGCTTTTTTTGTTTTTTTTTCAGCCCACTATCTAATCTAAGCGACCATCCCTATGCAAGACTTCTTCATAAAGGGTTACTTGTGGATCTAACAATTTCTGTCTCCTGCGTAGAGTATTCCCTCCTTCCACTCACCCACAAAAACTTTTTCTTCCATGACAAATGTCCACCAGCTACGCGCTATATCATACCTACCTAGCACATGTGATTGGGGAAAATCTCACCTGATGTTTTAATTATTCACAAGGGTGGCCCTTCACATGCGCATCTAACAATTGTTGTGTATTGGATCTTGTAGGTACACTTTTAAAAGATTAGTTGATTTCAAGTTGTTCAAAAATAGTTATAATTGTAAAGAGGGTTGTGTATAACTATTTTTGTCAAGCATCTTAGTAGTTCAATCAACATCCACTACTAATCATCAAGCTAATCATCCTTTTGGTTTGACATCTATTACCTATCTTTTTTTTCTATTCTAATATTATGATCTATATTGTATCATATGACATGATTTTAAGACTCAACTTATTGTACAAATACATTCTTAGTAAAGTTTTGTAAATAATTGTTAGTTTATTAACTATGGGAGAGGGGCCTATAGTGGGTCACCCTAATTTCATGCTTCTCAAAGTCCTTTGTGAAAATTTCAAATCACTTCCAAATTTGTACAACAGCTTATTTGGCAAGTACCCTACTTATAAAAATTGGTTTCAAGGCCACATCATCAAATACGATGCCACATCAACATGCTTTTTGCCAAGGTATCTAAAATGGTCCAGAAAAAAGGTGAGACCAATAGTTGGCCACCAAGTCATGTATTATTGGCGCTCTGATGTGGTATCACACGATTTGTTAGTTTCTGTACTTTATGGATAAAAGTGTTTTGCAATTATATATTAAGTGTAAGTTTATTGGATATTAAGCCTACCCACTATGGGGCCCACTCAGGCCTACTTCTATACCGACCATTGGCCCCCTACCCACTATGGGCCCCTTTCACTTATTATCTAATTGCTACTTTGTGTTAAGATCTTAACATGTCACCTAATAAAGTTTCCTTAGACTCAAAGTACTTCATTGTTTGTGTCTACTTATGTTCTCAATATGGAAATGATTTAACTAATGAACAATGATTTTGTGTCACTACTATTCTATCTATATTTAGTTTAGTGTGAATTTTGGTCTATTAAATGAGTCATGAAATTTTAAACAATATTTTGTGCATAATGTGAAGAGAAGGTTAAAATCTAAAGAGGGAACCAAAATGATCAATTATTTTTGGTGGTTTGTATTTTCTTAAAACTTGTTCTCCTAGCCCTTTTCCAACCATGTTTTGAATTTAGAGTAGGTTATCATTAGAAGTAGAATGTTGAAGCTTTGTTTTTTAAAGTAAATAAAATAGACATCTAACATCATCTTCATAAAGAATAGGCCTTATCTAGACATTCCTTTCATGCTTTGGTAAACATGGTTTGGCATGATTTCCATCTATTGGGTTTCCTTGAACCAATAAAGAACTTATTATTTATGTAATAGGGATTGCATCTTCTTTCCTCCCACTTCTCAATTGGGTTTACACCTTTCCACACTATGACTATCCCTACTCCCATGGTCATAGATGAAGGAAACATCCATGTCCTATCATATAGAATGTACATGAGAGACAACACTTGAAGCAATGAATACAATCTTTAGTTTTTAAAAAATATATGTATAAATGAGTCAATTCTTTCAATTCCTCCTCTATTCATTCTAGTCAAGATGAGTACTTGCACTTTTAACTTTAATCTTATTTTCTATTATTTATAATTCAGTCAAACTAGTTTTATTGAAAATTATTCTTATTGTAGCATCCTTTGTTGCATCTACTTCATCTAAAACAAAGTTAACATTAACAAAAATTAACCTCAATCAAAATCAATTTCTCTAAAATGGATTTCTATTATCTCTTGGATATTATAGTCATGTCTCAATTCATAAGTGTCCTTTTATAAGCCAATATTTTGGTATATATAGGAAACAAGTGAAAATCCAATTAGAAAATAATATCAATGATAAAATCATAGTCTCTTTAAACTTATACAACTCTTTTATTCTTATGCTCAAAAGGATTACCAAAAGCACTAAAAAAAGTATAAAAAATATAGAGAAATGAAACTCATATGTCAATATTCATATGGAAGAAATTTTATAGAGATAATGCACTAGTATGTTGCAACACTATGAAATAAGTCACATGATGAATAATAAAGTGTCATCTCATGTATAACCAAGAAGGAATTTCATCTACATTGTTGAGCCATATTTTTCAAGAATAGCTCAAACTTTATTCAAATATTAGCATCCATCTCTCATTCTCTTGCAATTATTTGAATCTTTCTCACTTATGTGAGATGTTAGTGTTAGATACTAGTAATGCATGCCGAAAAAATTTGCAAACTTAGTTGTGTTTGTCAATGGTTTACATTGTATTTGTGTTATCCCACCTTCCCTTTGCTAAAAAATTGCATAAGTATACCTTGCATTTTCCTCTATGTGCTCTTTAGTCTCCAAGGTCCCTAAAAAGTCAAAGCACTCCTAAGTGTGGAGCTATTTGTGTGATTTCCTTAGGTTCTATGAGTTGTAAGAGCTTTAAATTTTTTGGGATATCCATCCAAGTATTTTGTAGCAACCATCTATGTTACCCATTGTCTATCAAGTTATCAAGATTCATCCTTACAACATATCTTCCAAGATTTGAATTCCATGAACTTCTAGCCACTACTATAGACACCTTAAACTCCAACTGGTTGATAGATAGACATAGAGAATCTTTTATCATTACAACCCTTTTTCATGTTGAAAATATCCCCAGGAAACTCTAGAATATGCTAGAACTAGTGTAGGCATACTCTCCTATGAAATTGTTGAGAAAAACTGCATTTCTTAAAGAAATGAGAACCATAATTGTAATTTCCAGAGAAATGTCTCTGCCTAGAGAACTAAACTAAAAAAATTTGATACACACTTCCATACCGCCAATGTCATAGAGAATGCAAGAATGATATTTCAAGCATAAAACAATCATACAAACACTAATCAGGACTAATAATATATATTTCTTGATTTTGCATCTAGATAGTAGAATTATCTACACATATAGGTACGCAACCATACTGAACTTCTTATATACAAGATGCTTTAGCATATCATTTGCAAATCTTCTGCAAATTAAAATCATAATTTGAGGGGAATATAATGATAATTCAAGTAAAATCTCAATCTTAGCCTTACATAGAGAGCTCCTTTGACATCAAACTTCTTACTACACATCAATGACAACCTATGTTCAATAGTTCCTCCCTTGTGTTTGTAGTTCCTCAAGTACTATGGAATGATGCAAATTTTGAGCATGATCATATTATATGCTATATCTCATTTATATTGACCTTGCATCTTTGGATCCCTTATGTGATATTTTAATTCTATTAGGTTATGTTGCTTTATTTTGGGTTCAACCACTTGTCATGAGTCAAATTTGTTGGAAACATATCATTGGCAATACAGTTTCACAAAAAATATCTCATGGCCTATCATTTTGCAAATATCATTTAATTCTACCTTAAAGGTGATTTCTCCTAGTTTGCATTAGCAATTACATTAAGGTGGAGGCATACACTCCACTATGTGCTTCACTTTGTTCACACACACTGTGATTTGTGATGAATTTTTGGCATATCAATCATATTTTTTAGTACCTTATTAGAATTATTAGGAATATAATTCTTAATATGGTATACATGATAACTCACCAAGTGAATATAAAAATCCACTATCACTTGATTTTTTTCATTTGCTACTCTTACAAAAACTCACCTAGTGAATATTGGACTTCACTAGCTTGTATTGTTTCCTGTCAAGCTCACCTAGTGAATATCATACTTTACTAGCCTGTGATGCTTGTGTTCATGGGCCACCTAGAAAATATCAAACTTTGTTAACCTTTTATTCATGAACACCTTGGGTATGGATTAGGGTATGGATCCTAGGAATAATTCCATAGAACTTGCTATTTTGTGTCATTCACCCACATTTTGTATGTTTGTATCATGTATGCATCACGTATGCATTTTCTTGTATTATGTTTGCATCATGTAGTGTTAATTGATTGCATTATGTTAGTTTCATTTATTCATTGTGTATGCTTCATTTTCTTAATTTTTAATTTCACCTCATGTGTTTGTGTTTCTTTATATTAAATACCCAGGGGCTAGTGCATCCCCTAGATTCCATGATGTCCCATCTCTCCAATGTTTGGATAAATGAACCCTTCATGGATTATCCATACTTTAGTGTGAACATGAGCATAAGTTCATGTAATCTCACTAAAGTGGGGGAGATATGTAGCATCATAAATTATCACCCTTGACAATTTCACACTAGGTTTTGCTCCCCCTTATGTGCCTAGACCCATTTATGCTCTTAATTTTCCTGTTTTGTGACAATCTTCAAAAAATCAAAATTAATTTTGGAATTATGATTTAATATTTATTTAATGACACTTAAATATCCAAAATAGGTCTAGAATATGATGATAGCACCCCTATCCAACCTATTTTGGCCCCAATTTAAATATGTCATTATCAACATTTTAACTCTTATAAATTTAAATCCATTTATTGGATTTTGATAGATAATTTATCAAGAATTAAATAAATGCATATAAATAGAAGTGTTTTTCACCATTTAAAATCTTAGCATGTTGGTATGATAATTGAACATCCTAAAAATAATCAAAGAGTGTAATTGATAGAGTTTACAACACAAATTATTAGTCAAGATTCATCTTATCAATGCATCAAGTTTTCATGTGAGTTTATTCATGTTTCATGTCCATTTTTTTGTGAGCACTAAAATTTGCAAGACTTAAAATAAAGCATCCATTTATACTTGAAGGTGATGAGTACAGTAACTTTAGTCCATCAAGTAAACCAAATATGAGTGGTAAGTTGCAGAACTTGTCAATTTGTGATTCTTTTTGGTCTATGTTCCTCTAATTGACCAAGGGTAAGCACTCTTTTACATCATCATAGATATTGTGGAGGTGTAAAGACCAAATTGAGGTTTGACTTATGAAATCCCCTATACAACAACTATTTTTTTCCTCTCTTGTATGTAGGTGGTAGATATGAAGCAATTTGGGAAATGATTGATGACTAGGTAATTACAAGACTAAGGATTCAAGCCTCACATGTCAACAAATTATGGAAAGTGGAATTAATTACTGATAGATGAATTTATGAAGTTGAGTTTGAGACAAAAGAGCCTATTAAAAGTGACCATCTAATATCTAATTTCTAGTTATGAAGATCTACATTCCTAGATTTAAGGTGCTAGTGCCCATGTTCAACCAATTTGAGCTTAAGTTTATATCCCAAGTTCCTCTACCTCTACACTTTGGTTTTTTGTCATCCTTTTCTATGTTTTTAGTTTGAACTTCTTTGGAATCTTAATATTTTTTTGTAGCTACATAGTTGACCCAAGTACACATTTGTATCATCAAATCAAGTTAATTCAAAATCAACCCCACAACCCCCAAAAGAAAGAATCAAAGCTATGATCCACCATTCTAGATCTTCCATAGTGGTTAGTAGCCAAGTGGGTGTTTGTGATCATTTTTGGTTCCTTCCATTGTGTTGTAGGAAAATGTGTGATTTAGGCCCTAGATCCCTTTTTCCCACATCACACAAATCTACCATAGTTTTTTCTTCAAAACTACTTGTCCTAGTTTCTAATCTATATATGGGCTCTCATATTTCATTGAAAGAGTTGGTATCAATCATAGTTTTAAGGAAGTTATAAGTTCTGAAGAATATTCTAGGTCATGCCTTAAACCATATATAGTAATGTGTATAAATGCAATTTGTAGTTTTGAATTCATATGATATCTTTGGTGGCTTTGTAAATTTCATTCAATAAATCAATGTAAGACATATTTTATGCCATTTTTCATATATTTTGCACAACTATTCAATAGTTTTAATGGATTCAACAAATCTCTAATATCACACTTGTTCTTTACATCAAATTTTCATTATTTTGTTTTTAAGGGGTGTTATAAAACTTTATTACATTGCATATTTCATGCCAAACTATGAAACCCTTTTAGATTGATATGTTGGGATTTTCAACTAGTTATGGATTATTAAGTAGAGGTGCATCATTGGCTTAAATTAGAATTTGAGGGTTTAATCTCTACAAGATATATCCAAGTACATTTTTCCCATTAAAATGTTAGTAATTTTTTTGACATTAGGATTTTATTTATATTTTACTATATGTTATGGGATTAGGTTTTAATCTAATAGTGATAAGTTGGCCATCCTATTTATTTAAAAGAAACTAAAATTGATAGTTTAATGTTGTATTATAATATATTAGGTGTTCTTCCATCATAAAAAAAAAAGATTTATAAATTTTCTCAATCATTAGATAAGTAACTAATGTTATATCTAAAAAGAGTTTCTATAGTTACTAGGTAATTGATTATTGTAAGAAACTCATGTATACACATATAGGGATGACTAACTAGTTTATTTCTAAATTAACATAATTTTTTGAAACTACATAATTAGATATATATTGTACTATTAATTGTGTTCTTATATTTAATATATTTAAAAAATTCCTTCCTAATTTGCAAGGCTCAAAGAAGAGGAGGCTTTATCCATCCTACTATCTATTTGTATTTTTCTCTCTCCTAGTTTCAATATAGATTTCTTCCCCATTGTTTGCAATAGCTATATATATGGACACTAGTTGCATTAGGATTGAGGTCTTTTTAGGAAAAATAACAAATATTTAGGACTCAATTTGACAATGCCAATTTTTTCTTGAATCTTGGCCCCTTTGTGCAATTTTGACCTTATAATTCCCATTATAAATTATCAATATGAGATGTTTTGTAATGGGTCTCCTTGGTAAAATATTTTATAGGTATTCTCTCAATCATCCCCATTTGCCTACGAATGTGTTAAGGATTGTAAAACTAAAAGAAAATTGTAAGTGTAGGATGTTTTTGGGTAATTTCTTTGTTTTTTAAAAAATTAGGATTTACAACTTTCCCTTACTTACATACCATTTTATTTATCCCCTTAAATCCCTAATCCTTTACATTAAACAATTTTTCCATCACATTTTAGACATATACATCTATATGTAGAATCTCCCTATCACCCTTGATTCCCAAAAGGACAACAATTTACCTTAAGTTCCTTCTTGTGCTAAAATACTATTTAACTTCCTTTGGTACCACTTTAATGGTTCCCATTGATGTCTAAAACTATGAGTGATTTTTTCTTTCTCTTGAATATGATATTTTTTTTCTTTCCCTTATTATAGTACTTGGTAAGCCTTACCCTCGATCCCTAATCCCTATAGCATTGAGTTCATTGATTCTTATCCTAACCCATTCCTTAAAGCCTTTTACTTTTTTCTTTATTTAAAATTTCATACAAAATGATACCCAATACTCACTTCCATCCTTGTAGATATTAGAACTCTAGGAGGATCCCATACTGTGGAGTTGATCCTTGGTGCGAAGTCCTTCTAGCATCTAAAACCTATTCTCCTTATTTATTACATAGGTCTTGATCTCCTAGGTGAACCTTGGAGTTTGACCCCAATCCATAGTACCAAGTTTTCTACTTTTTTTATGCTCTATATTTCCCACTTTCCATGTGCTAGTATTGGCCTTATTTCTAGACCTTGTCCTCATGAATTATTATTTCCCACTCATATTAGTATAAAGCCCATCTAGATTCTTGACTCATGAAAGAAATATTCTTCTTGCTTCCCTTGGTTTTGGCTCATGTATATTCCCTGTTGTCAAACATGGACCCTAGTTTCTGACACTTGCTTAAAATTCTAAGCTCCTAGAGAAAAAAAAAACCTCCAAACTTACCATGATATCTATGGTTCCTTTGTTATTTCATTCACTACTCCCTCATTATTTTCCATCCCCATTCCATCCTTGGACTTGTAACCTATTTCTTCCTTCATGATCTCTTCCTAGGTCCATGGTATCTCTTGAAACCTTACCTATAAGCTTCTCCTTTCCCCATCATTGGTGTCAAATTCCTCCCACCCCTAAACCTATAAGTAGAGAAAAGACAAGACATGCTATGAAGAGGAATGTAGATGGAGGGAGAAATCTCCAAATAGCTACTTTGGTGGGAGATAAGAGAAAGCATGAAATAACACTTAGGTATTATAGGGTAACAACAATCAATGTCGAACATTCATCATGGGGACATGAATTAGAAGAAATCAAAGTAAATTTAGAGACAATTGTCACCAGAGTTCACAAGAGAAAACAAAATAAAGGAGAGCTAAAGGAATGGATTGCATGCCTAGAAGGTTTTATGAAGCCATTAGCCAAATTTGATCAAACAGAGACTGAATTGCCCCAAAATATGATACTTATGTCTAAGGAGCAAGTAGATGCAATTTCAACACTTCATCATAAGGTAATCATATTTGAAGAATGGATGGAGTACCTAGCAAGGCAAGGAGAAGAGTTAGCCAAGGATGCAATTGGGAAAAATAAGGACCATTGGTGTGACAAGTCTAAAAGAGTGGAAGGGGAATGTCAATTTCTCCATGAATAGACTAATGCAAAAAGGAAAAGAGTAAAAGATCTTATTCAGATGGATGTCTGAGAGTTGGTGAATAAAAAGATAACCACAGAACAAGAAGTTATAGTATTTGAAAAGTGGAGAAAACAATCTCTCATTGAAAGAAAAACATCTTCAAAAACATTGCACTTTGTAATCACTCTCTATTTATGTCACTAGATTTTTTTACTTCTGTACACTTTTGGACCTAGCTTTGAGGCCTCCTAAAAACCCACTGATTTTCTAGTTTTTACCTAGAAACCATAACACGAAGCATTTCTCTACCTACCTCCATACTATAGAAATATTTTTCAACAACTAGAATGAATTCATGTGTAGTTTCCAAATGATGCATCCCACTATTTTGAGGATTCAACCCATGTTGTAGTATACCATAACTATAACTTCAATTTTGAAAGATGAGATGCAAATTGAATACTAATGTTTCTCCATAGCTACCTAGTATAATTTGACATATATATCCATTATTTGAGTCATAAATCATGGAGGAAAGATGAACCTATATAATTAACATAAGGCAACAATCTTGAAAACTTGACCTTCCACATGATTAAATTAAAAAAAGCCATTCACAAATAGTATATGATTATAAAGTAGGTTTCTATCTAGTTCATGGATAGCTCTTACACATACTAAAATATTTGTAGAAAACCTTAAAAAATTTATCCTAAGAGTTATATTTTATATATGATTCATCAATTATACATAGAATTCATCAACTCTTTTCATTAGATTTAAACCATCTTCAATCTATTGATGAACCCTCTTTTTTCATCTTGATAACATATCCTTACACTTAATGGTAAGAAATATTCTAGGATTGGGAAAAGTAGTTTTGGAACCTGACATGAAGCACATTAACCTTAAGAAAGTTGAAGCTTCTCTAATTTATAACTTTCTTTTCTCCAAAATAATTGAATTATTTTTCACATCCATGTAGTAAACATTGGCTAGATTTGAAAGGGGACAAGATTGAAATGAAGATCTAGTGCAACTCAAATTTTCCTTGGAATAGGGCTAATTAACACCATAGTAGTTGTTGAATAAGCAACTAAACCTTGGAAATAGGGAACATTAAGGAGAGCACTATCAATAATTTTTTATTTGCATTATAATAATTCTTCTTTGAAGTTTATCATAATAAATTTGATTTGTATATTTAATTTGAAAAACGTTATATGCAACAATATTATGGCTATCAATGCTTGAGAAATGATAAACATTAGAATAGTGTCATGCATACAGTGTAATTGTCCTCTAATAGTTAGGTCTTAAAGAAATATAATAAGACTTTAGTAAATTCTTAACTACAATAACAATATACCTACAATTATAATAATAGCATTCAAGTATTCAGTGGCTTCCTGGAGAGGTATTAAGAGGCTAAAAGACCTAGCTTTGACAAAGATATTATTGAGGGAGACTCTAAACTGATATTGGATTGTCTTAAAGGCCTTACTGAGCCCCCTTAGAATATTAGTAGCCTCATTCAAGATTCAAAACACACGCTCTCTTCTATGGTGGATATCTCTGTATCTCATATCTACAGAGAAGGAAATAATTCTACTGATACAATCTCCAATGTGTGGCTCTCCTTCCCCCAATGGAACTTTTGGAGATTTGAGAATATCCTAACTCATACTGAGGACTACCTAGCTAAGGACCAGATGGATGGGGCTCCTTATAATCTTCAATAATGTTGTTTTCCTTGCTTAATGGGGGATTTTTTTCTATGTGGGTTGGGTTGATGGTCTCCCACTCCATTTTAATTTTGAATTTGGATTGAAATGTCTACTGGATGATGTGTTAGAAAAGACTAGGCCCATCTCAAAGAGTGAAGTGTACCAAAAGTGGCGGCAAGGTGGAGAACCATGTAGATCGGGCATTTTGGGCATTTTATGCTTTGTTTTTTTACCTCGAATGGCTATCTAGGTCTAAATCAGGGTGTGAGGTGTAATAATTTTAATAGAGAGGCTGAATACTACATGGGATGGATGATGAGAGCCTTGGTTTGTCTCATCACCTTATGTGCTTTCATGGTTTGGATCGATTCTCATCATTATTTGACAATAACGGGGGATTTATAGGAAAGTATCCCATGCCTTTGGACACTTCTTTTTATTATGACAACGAAAGTTCTTTATGGACTCATTCTTTTAAATCTCTTTCCCTTGATGTGGATTATTTCATCAAGGTTGTGCTTTTCGAAGGAAGCCTTAGAGATGTGACTGCAGATCGCATCTCCCTTGAAGCTAAGGATTTGAGACTAATTTTCATCATGAAAGATAAGCCTTGCATCTCCTCTTAATTATGCCTTCACTTGTTTATGAAGTTTCATTCACTTAGATGTCCTTTCAATTAGAGTTTGAGTTGTAATTGGATCTTGTTATCAATCATTATTTTTCATTGGAGCTATCCTCATATAGATTGTGGGTTCTCAATGAGGATTAGTAAAATCTGGGAAAAAATTAACCACTCTCCAATTTATGACTATCTCTCTACTAGATCCTTTTGGATGGTGTGTGATGATAACATCCTACTAGTGGAGGCTTGGTTCGCTATTTTTTAGCCAAATTTTGGCAACAACTATAATAGTGTTTTACTTGCTAACTTTTTACCCACTTTTGCAACTATTGAGAAGTTCTTTCATTTTCCACTACTACTATAATTCCATGGGGTGTCCCAGGAAAAGATCTAAGCTATAATCTTGTGTGCCTTTTTGGTAGAACATAGATCTTTCAAAGCTCTTTGAAGAGTTTGGTATGACACCATTCTTTATGGCGGTGCGAGGGTATACTAATGATATAACAATGAAGTTTTACAACTCTTGGAGAGAGGACAGAGTTCAGATTGGTAGCATTGGGTTTAAAGTATCCCCTAGGATGATTGTGGCTATGGCTGGTCTTCAGTACAATGGCCTAAGGGTATCCAAAATAATCAATGAAGGTGATGAGAAGCTTGAGAGATGCCAAAATGGCTATTACAGGGAGTATCTACTAACTCCTTATGGGGTTGTAAGTGTGCACATCATGAAGTATTTCAACTTGGAAGGGAGTTACACCACAGTTCACAAGTACCACTTTCCCTTTCTCTATCACATTCATAGGAATGAAAAAATCAATATACCTTTTTTTATATTTTCATAACTCAAGTAATGCAAGGCCAAGGGAGCCTTGCCCCCCTCCATCAGGGTCTAATCCAGTGTCTTTATAACTATGCTTTTGCAATTACCCCTTGTTGGGACCTTTTGGTGGTATCCCTACTAGTAATGTTGACCCCATGTCTCAAGGGACCCCCTCCCTTACCCCTCTCAGGCTAATTCCTCTGGTGTGGGTACTTCCTGTGTAAGACCTCCCCCCAAAGAAACCCCTACTATTCCTTCCAATTTGAAACAACTGTCTATTAAAGGACTTCTTACAAAGGGAAACCCTATTACTCAAAATTTGAAAGGAGAAAAGACTAGTTTAAACCCTTTGAGTAACCTTTCTGGTGTTAAAAGGAAATTTTTTGAAAGTTTTGAACCTAAAACTACCAAAAAATGTCACTATTGAAATTAGAGATGAGGAGGAGCAAGGAAAATTGAATGATTCTAGCAGTGGGGAGGGTGAGAGAAGGTCAACAAGGCTCATAGGCCAATCTGCCAAAGGTAAAAATCTCTGCTTCAAAAATTCTGAGGATGACCCTGAAGAGGAAGCTCTGCCTTCCATGAATCTAAGTAAAAAGGAGTTGTCGATGGTTTTTGGAGAAGACCTCTCCAAACACTCTGCTAGTAGTGAACATGATGAAGAAATGGTTGGTGATGACCAGCCAGTGGTTGAAGACTTAGAGGGTGAGGAAGCGAATGAGCTCCAGAATATTGAACGTGAAGTTAAGGAAGTGGTAAGGGAAGTCATGAAGGGGATGGATGAACAACCCATGTAGGAAAAGGTTGAGAAGATGTAGTATAATGATGGGTCCCTCGATTTTTATGTTACCCAAGTCTGTGAACTACAACATAGAGTGGATAAGGTGGAAAAGGCCTTTAATAAGTTAATGGCAATCACTTTAGGAATTACGCAAAAGGCTATCTTCGGCATGACAAGTGGGGTGACTAAGGCTAGGAAAGGTCATTAGAAGATGAAAGCCTCTCAAGACGTTGAGGAGCAATTGGATGAAGAAGCGACCAAATCTATGGAATAGTACAACAATGGAACCTAATTTGCTATCAAAAAGAGTAATTTGGGTTTTTTTTTTTTGGTTTTTTGATCTTTTTTCTTATTGGGCTTGCATGCCCCTCAATCAATTAGACTTGGTTATGTCTTTTGGGCTGCTATTTTTTGTTGGTTCGTAGTTTCTGTTGCTTTTGGTTGTTAGGTGTCGGTCCTATAGTGGGGTGCTAGTTGGTTTTATGCCCTTGTTGTTTTGCTATGTTTGTTTTGGTGGCTTGAGGGCCTTGTTCCGCTTTCTAGTTGGGTTCGAGGGCCCTTTCCCCTACTTTTGTTACCAAAAACATTCAAATATTCAATATCTTTACTTTAAATATTATTTTGAATAAAAACTATTTTTATAAAAACATTGTACATTATCACTGCTAATTATTTTATAATTATCATTATATTTATCATAATTATTATAATATCATAAAATGATTATAAATTATAAACATTCAAAATACAATTACAGATAGAATTAGAATTTACAATTAACCTTCCTAAATTATATTGAAGTACATCAGATTTTATCGTGTCTTTATAAATTGTACATGTTGCATCTTGTCTTTGTTGATATCAGTTATTATTATTAATTATGTTGAACGTGTTTTCACGGGAGAAAGGAAGATTGAAATTATCACATGAATGACTGTTACGTTAAAATAAAGATGGAATTGAATACTGATTGTTGAGGTTATATACATCATTTTATTACAAGATTCTGTAGTGAGAAGGTCATTTTCTAGATAAAACCCAGCTGAAGCATTTCTGGTAAAAAAATAATGAAATAGAAATGTCAAGGGATTTTCCCACCATCCAAAGTATGTGCTGCCTCCTTTTGCAAGAATAATGAAATTCAAGTGCCAAAACACACATCAATGCAATTCTTTTCGACCATCCAAAGTATATGCTTTAACTTTTTCTCTCAAGAATAAAACTTTCCCACTGCCTAAAGCCATTAGATTCCTACTACAAATAAATCGTCGCTTGGGAACTCACTTCAACAACATAGGCTTGGGGTTCTTAGATCACAAAAACCCACCTAAATTTCCTTCCTCCAACCAATAAGCACAAACCAAGATTGGAACAAGTGACCACTCGCTCTAGCAATATGACTTATGTCACACCGCTTCTCTCGATTTCCAAGAATTTATTTAAACAGGAGTCTGTGTAGCGTAACTTGTAATATCGACGTAACGAATCAAATCTCAACCCCCAGGACGCAGATCACATGGAAGTTTAAGTAGAAGGGAATGAGGAGGATCTTTCTTTGGAAAGTGAACATCTATAACACGGTAAATACGATGATGGGTGATAAAAAGAGAGGTCCAAAGATTCGATCGACGGTGGAAACGCTCTGTGGTGTGATAGGCTTCATCGAAGGAATTCAACATAAGCAACATAAGCTGAAGTGTGAATTTTGGTAATGTGAAATTGATATTGTAATTCCTAGATTTATTTTCTATGGCCACGCGAACTATGGTTTTATGTGTATTTAGGCCTGGTTGTCTCTACTTGATTTTAAAAAATGTCCAGCACACCCAACTAAACCCTAAGTTCTACTGCTATGTATAAGAAAGGAAAGTAAAGTTCCTTTTATAGTCCATGATACCAAGCAATCTGTTTATGGGTCTTCATATGGCTTATAGTAAATGGGACTACCTAGTGCTCCCAATATTCGGGAGGCACCTAACTCATGTTCCACAATACAAGGTGTACATACCCTACCCCCTATAAGATCTGAACTTGTGATCTCTCTTTCAAAAGTTCAAATTCTCCACCACTAGGCCAACTCAACTATATATGACATAATTGTAGATAAAACTGATTTTTTCTTTAGTGTCAAAATATAAATATTAATGTTTGTACTTTAATATTTATTACATATTTGTAAATAGAAAATAATTTTTTGATTGAAATGAAGCTATATAAAATAAATATTTTGTTTAGTCTTAAAATGTTAGGTCAAAATTGTCATTTTTCGATTTTTATCTCATGTTGACTCTTTCTCCCCCTGAAAAGATGAATTTGTATGAATAACCCTTTTCTTTGGTAATTGATGAGCAATGGTCAATGTGACATTTAATTTGCAAAAGCTTTATTTAATAATTTTTAATTATAATCTAACTGTTGCTAATTTTAGCATGGTTTAGTTAATTTTTTAAAAGCTATTTTTATAGGGAATGATATGCTATATTTTTTAATGGATGAGTTCTAGCATATTTTCAAGTTTAATTATCACATATTGAATGTATGAGAGGTAATTGAGTCATTTTTTTTAGTTTGTAAATCTCTATAAAAATAAATTAAAAAATGTTTGCTTAAGAAAGATACAATTTAAAAATATTTATTTCATATGTTTTCATATTCTACTTATATATCACACTATTTAATAGTTAAATAATTAATAGTAATTTTACACCTAGTCTTTATCAAAAAATGGTAAAAATTTGGTCTAGTTTTACAAGTCAAATCTAATCTTTAACCATTGAATTAGGTGATATTTACGAATAATATATGTAGTACACTTTTTCTGCTACAGTTGATTTTTAGTTAGATTGAAAGAGTGGTGAATTCAAATTAAAATCTTCATTTCCATTAATTATAAACCAAGGCATCAAATATTAAAAACAAGATACCCATTAAGCTTAAACGAAACATACCTCAAGTGTACATTAGCAACAAATAGTAATAACATAGGTAGTGGATCTATCAATGGCTTGACTCATTTGATATATTTATTAAGTTTCTTGATGTGTTGGTTAGTAGAGAGAGGAGCATTACTCCCTCAACTACCTCTTTATCCATATTCCTCAAACATCAAAAGCGGGTAGTAAATTAGTTGGTGATGGATGAAGCCATAAATGATGATAACCTAGTGTTTTGTTGTACCCAATAATTATGGAAAAAAATGATGGATAAAGTTGAATATGTAACTATATTAATTCACATTTACTTTAAAAAAATATTTTTACATATAGTTTATGTCACTTTTTTTCTTCTTCATACCTCATTTTGATTAACGGGGATATTTTCTTTCAATTAATTTAGGGTTTATGGCTTGTGAAGTAAGGACCAAAAAATCTAAATTTGTAGGTGATTTATTATAATAAGGGAATAGGTTAGGTGGTTTAAGGATGTGGAAGAGGGGGAAAGCTTAAAAATTAAGAGAATTATAAATTCAAGAGTGGGCAAAGACAAAGTATAGGCCATTTGGAAAATATATTGGAAATAAAAAGAGAGTAGGGAAATCAGGAGAATAATATAATTTTTAGGCTTCAGGGATATATTGGGAGCTCAAACTAGTAAAAATAGAGGTGATATGGTAGAGAATAAAAGACATATACCTAGGTAAGAATAAATAATAAATCCAAGGCATTAGAAAGGTTATATTCATACTATGTTATTATTTTGATAGTTCAAGATGTTTTCCACCAAGTAGCCTTTGTTGGATATTGTTGATTTGTGGTTGTCGTTGATTTGTCAACACTATTGGCATTAATGTTTTTAAGGCTATATATGTCGACAATATTGAGAAAATTGTAATAAAATAAGTTGTAGGTTGTTGGTGATGTAGTGAAGTTTAGTATGGTGGCTAGTTCAATATATTGATTAAGAGATTGTGGATTAAAGCATTTGTTGAAAAGTATATCTAGTTTTATCCACATGAAGTTTCAAAGGTTCGCATGAAGATTTGATTGAGTTATGAGTATTTATGTTCTGACAGTTGTTCTGTTGCTTTAGCTGGTGTTCCTAAAAAAAGATAATGTGATTCTAGTAATTTGAGTTGTTTTGGATGCTTTTGTGGCGATTCATGATGCTTGTGGATGTTTCTAGATCATCCTCTATCTATGTTGTTAGTCTACATTGATCGTTGTGCTCGCGATTGGTGATTTTCTTTTGTGAGTTCATGTTTTTCATGATCATGAATAACAAGGTGATTGTAGCATGTTGCAAATCTTCGAGGCATAATTTTTGAAGGTGTTCCATATTTGAGGATGTTGTTTTGGATCCTTACTATGTTTTGGCTAACATTGTTTAGTTTGCATTGATAAATTGTTTATTGATTTGGGCTGACAATTTGTACACATTTCATGTTTTGTTGGGCCGACATGTAGTCGATGTTATCTTTAGTTGCAGATATATATGATCAATTGTTTATACCATTTTATGGCATGGTGTGCGATGAATGTTGAGTTTTGTGTGCGAATAATGTTCTAAGCTTTTGAAGGCAGAAGTAAAGTGTGAAGAAAAGTGAGCATACAAAAATGTTCATGTGCTTAACCAGAACTACAATCAGGCATTAGAAGATGTTATTTTCTCAGTTCAAAATCTTCCAGATGTAATATGAATGTGATTGGAAGATAGTGATTCTTTCTTTGGGCAGTAAGCCTTTTTGTATTTGAGCAGTGAGCTCAAGGCAGTGTGCCTGAATGCATGTGCATTCTACTTTTATACTTTTAATGGGGTAGAATCTTATGGATTAACCTCCACCATGGTTTTTAACCTAATAGGGTTTCCACATAAAAAATCTTGGTGTTATGCGTGTTTTTGATGTGGTGATGGTTTATGATTTCATATTTGTTTATTAGATATGTGAATAAGTTTAATAAGTATAATTTCTATGACAATTGATTCAACCCCCCTCTCAGTTGTCTACCCTTGTGTTGCCAACAATTGGTATCAGAGTAGGTTCCTCTGAAGAAGCTTGACCACTTGAGGTGATCCGAGATGGTGACGTAGAAGAAGAATAGTCTGAGATTTGATGGAACTAATTATTCTTTATGGAAGACTCGAATGGAGTGCCATTTGAGATGCATTGGTGAACCTTACTAGACAATTACTAAGAATAGGTATATCATCCCATATAATGGTCCTTCTACTACAAGTGAGATTAAGGAAGCTGAGTACAACATCAGAGCTAAGGAAGCATTGTTGAGTGTTCTGACTGATTCCAAGATGAAAAATGTAATGGAGCTGAAGACTGATTATGAGATATGGAAAAAGTTGGAAACTTTGTATGGAGGTGATACCCATGTGAAGATTGGTAAGTTGCAAAGCCTAAAAGGGAAATATGAAACATTGAGGATGGCTAAAGATGAGAACATCACTTCTTTTATGCAGAGAGTGAATGAAATTGTGTGTAGTATTAGATGTGTTGGTGGAACATTGGAAGAATCAGATATTGTTTCTAAAGTGCTCAGATCCTTTCTTGATGCATACAAACATAAAGTTGCTGCTATTGAGGAGATCTAGACTATGACAAATGTAACCAAAGACATGTTGATTGGTAAGCTTGCTACTTTTGAGTTAAGTGACTTTAGTGAATGTCTTCCTAAGATAGAATCTACATTCAAAGCTACTATCTCTGGGAAAGATAAGCAAAGATATGATCTGGGAGAAAGTTCTTCTAGAAGAATTTCCAAGTATGAGCAAGAAATGAGAGAGATTCAAGAAGAAGAGAGAAAACTAGATGAGCTTGAAGAACTTATTGTCAAGAGGGTAGCCTGAGTAGAAGGTAAGTATAAAGTTAAATTATCTCTTAAATGTTTTTCTTGTTATAAGATAGCTCATTTTTCCTCAAGGTGTCTGGAAAGAGTTCCTAAGCCAAGACCTAACAAGCCTATATTCCAAAGAAAGTGTTATTATGTTGCTAATGAAGGTGTGATAGATGATGAATCTGATAAAGGGAATTTAAGTGAGGATGAAGTAGTATTTATTGCTATCAAGGAAAATGATCCAATATCTATCAAATTAGCTAGTTGCATAAATGTGGAGAAAGCACTAGCTGCCAAAGTTGAAGAAAAATATGAATGAGTGATTAACAATGGATGCTCTCATCACATGACATGTGATAAAAGTAAATTTGTGAGCTTAGAAAAGTATGATGGTTGTGTTGTAATATTTTGTGATGAAAAAGTAGGTGTAATCCATGGAAAAGGATCCATTTCTCTTAATGGTAAGCATAATACTAATAATGTTCTATATGTGGAAGATTTTAAGCATAATCTCTTAAGCATTGGATAGATGGTTGACAAGGGATACAATCCTCAATTCATGAATGAAAAGTGTAGAATATTGGGGAGTTCTAAAAATGTGATTGCATTTAGTACAAAAACAAAAGGTAATATCTTTCATCTAAATGCTACTGGTAAAAGTTCTCTTATTGGTCAAGTTGATGGTTCTTGGTTGTGGCATAAGAGATTGTATCATGTAAACTTTGACAATATTATTTAGATAAGCTCTACTCAAGTAGTGAGAGATCTTCCTAAGTTGATAAAACCTACTAATACTATATGCAAGGAATGTCAGTTAGGGAAGCAAACTAGAGTTTCATTTCAAAGCAAACAACACCGTTCAAATGAACTATTGGAGCTTGTGCATACTAACTTGTGTGTTCCTTCTAGAGTTAGAATTTTACAAGGAGATAGGTATTTCATGTTACTTATTGATGATTATTCTACATTGATGTGGGTTACTTTCTTAAGGGAAAATTTGAAGCTCTAGAGAAATTCAAGATTTTTAAGGCTATGGTTGAGACAAAGATAGGTCTGAAGATTAAATGTCTGAGATTAGATAGAGGTGGTGAATTCACTTCCGGTGAGTTTAATTCTTTTTGTGAAGAGCATGGGATAAAGAGACAATTATCTGCTTTGTGGACCCCTTAGCTAAATGGAGTTGTGGAAAGGAAGAACATGACAATTCAAGAAGCTACTAGAACCATGATTCTAGAACGAAATGTTCCACATATCTACTAGAGAGTTCATTATGAGTACTATCATTTACACTCTCAACTGGGTACATGTCAGAGGTGACACTGGTAAGACTCCTTATGAGCTATGGTTTGGTCATAAGCCTACTGTTAGATACTTTAAAATCTTTGAGAGTAAATACTATATCAAAAGAGATGAAGATATAGGAAATTTTTATGTTAGAAGTGATGAAGGAATCTTTCTTGGTTACTCTACTAAAAGTAAAGCCTACAGGTGCTACAATAAGAGATTGAGGAAAGTAGTTGAAATTGATAATGTCAAGGTTGATGAAGACACAATTAAACCATCCAGAACTTGGGGATATGATTCAAATGATCATAATGATAGTTCAGATAAAGGAAAGAATGTCCAGCCTCTAAATCAAGTTCAGATCATTCCGGTGAATCTAGAAAATCAGGAGGAAGAAACTAGTGAAAGTGCAAAAGTGAGATCATAAGAGCCCAAAGTTCAAGAATATCCTAAGACTTCAAGGTATGTAAGACTAATTTATTTAAAATATCATATTGTGGGTGATAAGAGCAAAGGTGTTCAAACCAGGAGAAGAATTGCAGAAGAATATTGTTTGATCTCAAAGACTGAGCCTAGTAGTGTCAATGAAACATGCAAAGATGAACAAATTGGGTGGAATCAATGAAGGAAGAACTACTACAAATTGAGAAGAACGGTACATGGATTATTGTTCTTAGAAATAAGGACAAAAATTTCATTGGAACTAAATGGTTCTTTCATAACAAACTGAATGAGCAAGGTGAAGTTGTTAGAAACAAAGCAAGACTTGTGTGTAAAGGGTATTCTCATATGAAAGGATTGAATTTGAAGAAAATTTTTCTCTTGTTGCTAGGATTGAAGCTGTGAGACTATTTCTTGCTTGTTTTGCTTACAACTTGAGGATTTATCAGATGGATGTCAAGTCAACATTTCTAAATAGTGAACTAGAAGAAGTGTATATTGAGCAACCTAATGGATTTCAATTGACTGATCAGGGAGAAATGGTTTGTTGGTTGAAGAAAGAATTGTATGGACTTAAGCAAGCCCCAAGAGTATGGTATGCTAGATTGGACAAGTATTTGTTGAAGTTTGGATTTAATAAAGGTACTGTTGATAGTAATTTATATTTCAAGATTGATCATGATAAAGATTTGATTGTTGAAGTCTTTGTTGATGATATCATTTTTGGAGATGATAGTTTGTGCATGAAGTTTGTTGATGAGATGTAGAGTGAGTTTGAGATGTCTATGATTGGAGAAGTGAAATTATTTTTGCAATTAAATATTACTCAGCTAGATAGAGGGATCTTTATATCTTAGTTCAAGTGTGTGAAATAATTGCTAAAGAATTTTGGTATGGAAGATTCAAAGCCAATTGGTACACCTATGGTGACCGGATGTAAGTTGACACAAGATGATGATTCTCCTAAAACAAATCAGACTAGATACAGATCCATGATTGGTGGATTGCTCTATTTGACTCAAACTAGACCTAATATCATGAATGTCATATGCATTGTTGCAAGATTTCAGCTAATCCTAAGGAATCTCATGTGACAACTATGAAGAGGATTTTTTAGGTACTTGAAGGGGATAGTTGATTTTGGCCTATGGTATCCTAAAGAAGATGACCTTAATTTGAGTGCTTTTACTAATGTTTATTGGGCATTAGATGTGAATGACAGAAAGAGTACTGGTGGTGGTGCATTTTTCTTAGGAAATAAGTTGATTTCATGGTTAGGTAAGAAGCAGAATGCCATTTCTTTATCTACTGCAAAGGTCAAATACATTGCTATTGCTAACAATTGTACTCAAGTATTGTGGATGAAACAAATGTTGAAAGATATCAGTGTTGTGTATGATGAACCTATTGCTATATTCTATGATATTTCAAGTGCAATTAACATTTCTAAGAATCTGGTACTGCATTCAAAAACCAAGCATATATCTATGAAGTTTCACTTTTTGAGAGAGAAGGTGAGTGAAAAGGAACTCAGATTAGAGTATGTGCCCACTAAGGAATAGATTGCAGATGACTTTACCAAGTCCTTGCCTAAGGATACTTTTGAGTATCTTAGAGGGAAGCTAGGGGTGATTACCCCTCCTAAAAAAAATATGCATTGACTTGCATCAATCCATGCATTTCATAGTCATATCTTATGATCCAAATTGATCTTGTGGTGGTTGCTACTCAGGGAGGGTAGTCAAATGTTCATTTATATGGTTTAGAGCTTGTGTGGAGAAAGATAATGTGTATATTTTTCATTGATGTCAAAGGGGGGGAAGATTCATGTGAAAAGTTGTGAAAGAGTTAAGGAGAAAAGAGACAAAATCTATGGGGGAGAAACTGCTAAGAGAAAGTTGTGTTGATGATGTTTTTCACATCATGTGTTGCCATCAATGCCAAAGGGGGAGATTGTTGGATATTGTTGATATGTGGATTTCATTGATGTCAACACTATTGTCATTAATGTCTTTAAGGTTGTATATGTCGAGGATATTGAGAAAATTGTAATAAAATAAGTTACAGGTTGTTGGTGATGCAATGAAGTTTAGTATGGTAGCTAGCTCAGTATATTGATTATAAGAGGTTGTAGATTAAAGGGTTTGTTGAAAATTATATCTAGTTTATCCACATGAAGTTTCAAAGGTTTGTATGAAAATTTGATTGAGTTATGAGTATCTGTGTTCTAACAGTTGTTCTGTTGCTTTAGCTAGTTTTCCTGAAAGAAGATGATGTGATTCTAGTAATTTGATTTGTTGTGAATTCTTTTGTGGTGATTCATGATGCTTGTGGATTTTTCTAGATCATTCTCTATCTGTGTTGTTAGTCTGAATTGATCATTGTGCTTGTGGTTGGTGATTTTCTTTTGTGAGTTCATGTTTTTTATGATCATGGCCGACAGGGTGATTGCAGCATGTTGTGGAACTTTGAGGCATAATTTTTGAAGGTGTTCCATATTTGAGGATGTTGTTTTGGGTCCTTACTATGTTTCGGCCAACATTGTTTCGTTCGCATTGATAAATTTTTTATTCATTTGGGTTGATAGTTTTTACACATTTCATATTTTTTTGGGCCGACATGTAGTTGATGTTATCTTTAGTTGTGGATATATGTGATCAAATGTTTATTCCATGTCATGGCATGGTGTGCGATGAGTGTTGAGGGTTGTGTGTGAATAATGTTCTAATATTTTGAAGTTAGAAGTAAAGTGTGAAGAAAGGTGAGTAGATAAAAATGCTTATGTGCTTAACTGGAACTGTGATCAGGCATTAGAAGATGCTATTTTATCAGTTCAAAATCTTTTGGATGTAATCTTAATGTGACTGTAAGAAAGTGAGTCCTCTTTTGGGAATTAAGTCTTTTTGTATTTGAGCAGTGAGCTCTATGCAGTGTGCCTGAATGCATGTGCATCCCCTATTTATAATACTTTTATAATTTGAATAGGGTATAATCTTGTGGATTAACCTCCACTGTAGCTTTTCCCCTAATAGGGTTTCCACATAAAAAATCTTGGTGTTATGTGTGTTTTTGATGTGGTGATGGTTTATGCTTTCATGTTTATTTATCATATTTGAGAATAAGTTTAATAAGTATAATTTCTGTGACAACTCATTCACCCCCCCTTCTCAGTTGCCTGCCCTTGTGTTGCCAACAACCTTTAAATGGCATGGGTCATGCCCTTCCTTTACAAATCAATGTTTCACACATGAAGGCTAATAGATAGACAATACTAAAAATTTAAGATGAGTACATGAGTACAATGTTAATTGACAATGACTAACTAACCCATTAAAACAATTATAAAATCCACTTCATTAATATAATGAAGAATTCTTGTGTGATAATTGATATTAATAATGAATTATCTCACAAGGTATTAGTTTGATACTTGTATAAATTTACCATTTGTTGAAATACATTGGTATACAAAAAGCATGGTTTGAGAATGCATTTTCTTGCAATAGTATATGATGATTTTGTTTACATTTAAAAATCCTTATGGCATCCATTCTAACTCTAATGTTTTTTATTATCTTGAATGAGATAGCCAACTATAATTGTTGTCATTAGTTGTTTTAAACTTTGTTATAACTAAATAGATTTCTGTGAAGGTTAATTCTCAAGAAAGGGGGAAATTTGAAGAGTGTGAGTTTTGATTTTAATTTTTGTTATATAATAAAAAATATTCATTTATGTATCTATAGATGAAACCAAAAAGATTTGAATTTTTTAAAAATCTTAAAATTTTACTTAATCTTTAAATAAAATAATGTAAAAGCGTCAATAAAATTTATAACAGTAAATTTTCATTTTGTAAAATCTATTCAAATCAATTCAATTTATTATAATATATTTTTATTCAACTTGTAAAATTTACACAAATTTTATACTTAGATATATTTTTATTTTTATATTAAAATAAATATAAAAAGAATTATGATGAACGAAGACTCTCACTTTTAAACATTTTAATAAATAAAAGAATTAAGTAATTTTATTTCAACCAAAGTGTAATTATTTCCTTTCATTCATAATAGCAGATTTCTACAATCTATATTGATTATTGATTAAATGTTTTTAAATTCGATTGTGTTAGTAGTTTTTGCATCAACATTTTGGATCACACTCTGTAATCCAAAACATAAAAAGAAAATGAATAGCTGCATATGCAGACAATTAAGATTCAGACGGTTGCCTACTATTACTAAGCGACAGGACCACTTTAAAGTATTTTGTATAAAGAAAATGGACAATCATGGCTTTTCCGCGTACTTCAATTACCTTTTTCTTCTCTGAAAGTTGTAAGCTACTTCGTCGCACTAAAGGATGACCCTACTTGGATTCAACACTCAATTATGCGCATCAGCAAAGCATTTTTAGAGAAGGATTAGTTTAATGGTAACTTGCAAAGTAAACGCGTATGCTTCTCGGAGAAGACAACCGGTGAAGAGTATGATCCCAGCCGATGTAGTCAAAAGTAGTGAAATTTATTCAAAAATCCCATTTTCTAGGCAATGTGGTCTTTGTTTCCATGGAAATTCCACAACCGCATACTTCAGACACTTATTTCACTTATATAAATCTTTCTATATCTTCGTTTGAGTTATAATGTTTGTCTGCATCTACGTCCAAGGATGGAAGCCATGAATCCATTGATTTCTCAAATTCGTTCAGCTCTTCGTAAGGCTCGTTTGAAACTGAGATTTCTGAAAAAAAGCAAAAGGAGCATAAGATTGCAGATGGATTATGAGTTTTCTTTTACAAACAGAGCCTCAAGAACACCAACAAAAATGTTGCAAGATCTTTTCTTGGGCATCAAGTTACCTTGCATAAACCGCAGTCTTAGCAAAGAAAGCAATTCTAGCGGTGAAATGAATAAGGAAAATGGCAAAGAAACAGAACCAGGAGAGATTTGTAAAGGCGTACACAGCGATGAAGAATCGGTGAATACAAAAGCCGAGATTTTCATAGCAAATTTTCACCACCAGCTTGCGCTGCAACGACAAACTTCTGTTCTGAGATACCGAGAAATGCTTGACAGGAGTGTTGCATAAATTTCATTCATATTCATTTGGTATTCTTTACCCTCGAACGTGTTTCTTTTATGAAGAAATTTGTAAAACTAATAAGAAGCATTAGATTTGCATTTGGTTGGAATTATTCATCTTCATTACTTGATTAACTGAGTTGCATCTACTGTCTGAGATCATTCTATTCTCTGTTAATCTTTTCTCTTCTGTTAATCGTTCTATTCGTGTTCATATTCAGAACATCTAGAAGAACTGAATTGTTTTATTATTTACTGTTATAAATTTGTTGTTTCAATTGTTTTGACCTTAACAGCATTGTGTCCGATGTTATAGGTACATAGGCATGGCCGTTTTCTAGACTACTGTGTTTACTTTTGTGGGGTTTGGCATAAAAGTTATTGATGCAGGAGTATCCTTCTTAGCAGTAAGGTCTCCTGACATCAAACATAGTGTAAAGAATTTTTATTTTAATGATTTATTATGTAATAAATTTAAAAGAATTAATTGCTTATTTTATGATTGAATTTATGAGAATTAATTACTAGTAGTTGTATGTACAAGTATGCAATGATCAGCTGATAGGAATCCTCCGCATATGGGTATTGAGTCAAAAAAGGGAAAGCATGTTAATAATTGAATTTGGAATAACACGAGCTTAGTATATAGTATGAGGTGAACGAGTATAAGATTTTTCAAGTACATTGTAGTGAACAAAGATGTTTGAAAATCAATTTATATATTTATATGAATAATTAAGTGGATAGATCAATTAAAGCAAAGATATGTCTGAAATATAAATTTGACTTACATTATTTGAAAATGTTGTAAAGCAGTTAAGTTTGGTGTAGAAATTATTTTATACCTCTACATTTAATTGGAGGATTGTATAACATTTTAAACCCCATGTTATATCCTCTTCATTATTGGCAATGTTAATTTTAGGTATGAAATAATTTTATATGTATTTTAGTCTCATAGTTGTTATGCTTAGATGTACATCTATATTTTATGTTTTTGTCTAGGTTAATCACTCAATCGATTCATTATTATTTAATTATCTTAAGATAAGGAAATACATCGCAAGACTAACAACCATTTGGATAAAAGAGGAAATTGATCTTTGATATTTTTTTCTAGGTTAAAGAATGAATTGATTGAGTATTATTTATCGTTAGATAATCCAATGCATGGGACATTATTGAATAAAAAAAGTATTATTTTAAAAATTCATTGTTTATTTGAATATTAGTTATAATGCTCATCATAAATGATTTTTTCAAAAAAGAAACATGTTATGAGCAATATGTACTCAATAATTTTGGGAATAAAACATTTTTTTGTGCTTGTGATTTATGGGTTAGAAGAAAAATGCAATGAGACGACACAAATGTTTTGCATTGTTAGAATAATTGAATTAGAAGGTACGCCTTGTTTTGAGGCAACATTAGAAACATATAATTGTATAGTATGACATGAGAAACATATTTTTGCTTCCCTATGACTTGCTCTAACATGAAAAACATGTCATTATAGAGTATGTCTATTGAAGCTAAATTCACAAAACAATTTGTGTACACATAAATATATGTAACAATAAATATATGACGTTAAAAGTAAAATCACAAAAGCCATGCTCATTTTCCTCCCTACCATATTGGCATAATGAAGCCCCATGGACTCTAGCCAAACCCCTAGCAAAAAAGGATGAAATGGCCTCAGGAGATTTCATGGAGTTCCATCATACATTACACAATAAAAAGCTTGGAAAAGCTCTAGTATTTTTATATATAATATCTAATATTGTTGTGTTTTCTTTGATGTCGTAACTTTAAAGGAAAGAGGTATGTTGGTTTTCGAATCCTCTTGCATGCTTAAACCTAGTTCTTGCAAATGAAATAAAAGGGTATATTAGTGCACAAGCAAGGAAAATAGAAAAGGAATGACAAAAAATGAGTAAGTATATGGGTAAAAGTAATATATACAATGTAAAGCTAAAAATAACAAACAATTTTTACAATTAGCTAGCGAAGTTTGTCTATTGAGAGTGGGGAAGCTTTTGTACTTACATACACTGTTGATCATGTTTAAGAAGGGAAAATTGCATTGCGTCGAGTAGTAGGAGCACCATCGAAATTGAAATAGACAATGCACAATATACTATTTTTCTTGAATGCCTATTATATCTGTGCAACAATATAAAAGAAATAATATACATTAACAATAAAAGAGGTTACCACTATCTGTCATAAATAGAAAGAGATAAAATGGAACATTTTGAATACATACCATGTTCATAAAGAATTGTCTATAAGTAATCTATTGGAGAAGTTGAAAAGATAGGTGTGGAAACAATAACAAATGCAATGGTTAGAGTAGAGTATGTTTTTGGTAGACAATTGTATGTGATAATTTGTGTGTCCACATATATAAGCAACAATAAATATGTGAAGGTGGAAGGAAAAAGCACTAAACCTACGTTCATTGTCCTCCCTGCCATATATGCATCATGAAGCCTCATGGGCTCTAGCCAAACACCCGAGCAAGAATCACAAATGAGGTCCACATAAAATCTCATGGACTCTCATCATATGTCACATAATAACAATGTTCGTGAAATGGCTATTTTCAAACAAGATATCTAACATTGCAGTCTTCTTTTTGCTGTGATAAGTTGACAAAAACATCTTTCCCAATAAAGAATTGGCATTATCGGATTTTAAAATGTCTGGAGGAACATGCATAGATGTATATAGAAGTGTGTATAATAACTAAAAAGGTGCATCTAACTTCAAAAACATATATACCAGTGTATTTTTCTTTTTTTTGCAAGTGCTTGTATTTGCATTGCATGGATAAAATGTATATGAAGAATTTTTTTTGCGAAACATGACCACATCTAACAACCAATAACCAAAAAGGAAAAAAATGCAATCATGCACAAAAGGAAAAGTAGGGCAACCATGGGATTGTAAAAGGTTTAGTTCAATGGAGCAACATATACCACTAACATGTGCTTTCGGTGATAAACAATGTGATTCAATAAACAAATTGTTTGTCCTCTCAGAAGCACATGACTGTGGTGTCTAGTTTTCATCCATAATCACATAAACCCATGCTCATTTTCCTCCCAACCATATTAGCATCATGAAGCCTCATGGGCTCTAGCCAAACCCCCAAGCAAAAAAAGAAGGCAAGGTCCACAAAATATCTCATGGACTCTTATCATATACCACATAATAAAAAACTTGGGAAAGGTATACATATACATATACATATACATACATATATACACATATAGATACATATACATATACATATATACACATATACATACATGTACATATATTATTTTATGTTGAATTCTCATTGGAGGGTTTGAACATAGATGTGATCCAAAATGTGCAAGAAAATATATTTTGATTAAGTTGTATTGTTAAAAGAGCCATTGTGATATTGATTCAAGAGAAGACTACAGTAAAAAACGTCACTGACTATTGGTTGTTATATGTGCCTATGTCTCACAAACATATTTTTTCATACACATCTTAGGCATGGAATGTAGATAAAGTTGTTTTGCATGGATATTTTGAATAGATGTTTAATTTATTGTTCATGTCTTCTTTTTATATGTTTCTATCTTCAACGTTACACACATTCTATAGACTTTAAAGAGATTATCATTGTCTTTTGGATGGACAAATTGTAGTTGAAATGAGAGATTGTTGCAAATTTTTTTCCCTTGGTTTATTGTTTTGGTTATCTATGTCCATATTTATGCACCTTTTTAGTCATTATATAGTCTTTATAGTGTGTGGAATGAAGCTTTGTGGATGGTTCTCTAGTTGAAATAGATAAGAAAAAAGAATATCATATAACATATTAATACAAGATTCAAGCTACGTTCTTTGGCAATAAATATTGAAGACAAGTAAAGAAATTGTATAAGAGGTGTTAGAGTGAGTAATTTATTGTTCATGTCTTTTGCTCTCTACTTATTATTTCTTGTTATATGTTTGCATCTTTGACATTATACCCATTTTGGAGACTTAAAAGAGATTATGGCTCTATATGGATGGAGAAATTACACCTAAATCTTCTTCCTTTCATCAAGAAATATGGTTGGGGTTAGTAATTTTTTCGCCCTTTGTTTATTATTTGTAGTTATCTCTATGCACCTTTGGCATTATACCCATTAACATAGGAGCAATTTCAGATTAACATAGGAATAATTGCATATATATATGTAGAGAGCGAGTATGAAACATGAAGATTTTAGACATGAAAATAGTTTAGTGGTTTTTAAGTGTATTGTGTGGTCTCACAACACACCCCATTTTTCCCTTTGGCAAAATGTGGACCCCTTTTTTTTCTTTTTCCTCTACCCCTTTTTGGTTTCATTTGCTTTGGCATCATTTTGCTGCTTAGTTGGTTGCTAATCTCCTTTCAATTTCACTTGGAATTTTTATGGCTTTATCCTCTATTTCCATGATTCAATGTCTCAGGCTTTTTATAGAGTTTAACATTTTACTAGAAACCAGAGTCCCGGAGTCCTGCGTTTGCACCAAGGGAATTTGTATCCTCATATGATTTTAGCAACACCCGATACTTCATTTGACTGGAGTCATCAATCTCAGTAGTTTCCTTTTTACTAGAGCCTAGTATTTTGTTGTTTCCTTTTATTTTCTTACTCAGAAGTTGAAAACCGAAGAGTCTATTTTGAAATGTTGTTGACCCATCTTTTGGACTCCATTTCTAGTCTTCTCTCTTGTTCTAGTTTTCTCTTTCTCTTAGAAGGTATTTCTTGGATCCCAGTGTTTCTTTTTAAGGATAATACTAGAAAGCCTCAATCCCAGTGATCACCAATTGATCACGTATCTTTATTAACATATTCCTTACAAGGAATTAGTGTGACATCCAATTCCCATGTATAATCATCACGCTATCTTTCTTCTCTAGTGGTGAGTTCATACAAAAATCTAGGTGTTCGTAATTTGAACCATAATCCTTAATGATTGCACCTTTATTCAAGGAATTAAAGCAAAATAATAGCTAATTAATGAAGGTGGTGAACTATCTATGTACTTGGCACCACCTCAAGCATGCAATTTCTTTTGCAACACTCTACTTTTCCTTATATTGCAAATTGACAAAGGACACTGAAATAACAAAATGACATTGGCGCACAAGGAGAGTAAATTTTGAGAAACCAAGACACAACTACTAAGGGTTTTGAAGTTGCATTCTGAAAGATCACCATTATTATCTAGAACTAGGTATGTTTTGAATAATTGATATTTTGTTAAGTGTTTCTCAAGCTGAAAAATCTCGATAATGGTATTTCCATTCAAAAATTGAAATGTTGATTATTCTCTAATTTCTTGAATTCAATAAAAAATGAATTGAAAATTTTATAAACTGTAAGTTTTGGTTAAATTGAACCCTAACTCACACACAAGACACATATTCTAAAATTTGTAGAACACACTACACAAAATAAGCACTTTTGATGCAAGGCCAGGAAATGAATTTAAGTATACCTATCAATATAGTGGTCATAGATACTCATATGGGATGGTCTTCTGACATTGAAATCTATTCACGACTATTACAAGAAAATGATTCTTAATGTTCGAAGAATGTTGTGGAAAATGGGTTACTTCCTATAGGAGGGTTTCCATTAGTGATGGAGGCTCCTAAATTGGTTATGCAATGTATAAATTACTACAATCCAACCAAGAGGGTCATTGAGAAGGAAGGGAGAATTTATGTAGAATTATCATAGAAAGGAACCATATACATGTTTTATCTCCCCATTTGCACATAAATGTTCAATGTTGATATAAAGAATAAAATCAAGACATATTAGAATGTTGAAGAGCATAATAGAGAAATTATGAGTACCTAATGGTGCCAAGAGCCCATTACACAACAAACCAAGGTAATTCAGAGGTCTATGTTTAAACAAGAAATGCAATATATGATAAATTTGTTGAGAAAAGTAGCTAGTTTAAGAGATGCAAGCAAATTTGAACCCTAGATGTTTGTAATAATATCCTTCCTAATAGGAAGTCTTGTGGAATTGCATCAGGAAAAGTTGATAAGTGAAAAAATAAATGAACAGATAACTACATTTCCCAAAACTAGGTGCTTTTACATGTTATCATATGTTATTTACTCTTGTGCTATGAAGGCCAATAAACAAGGGTTGAGACAGATTGGTACTCTGGGCACAAAGGTTGGAAATAGTTTGATATATGCACATATACCCTAGATCACCATCCATGGGTATAAAGATGATTATAGGGAAGTTAATGATTTGTTCCCCATGAAATTGGTTAGAAAAATGGAAGGTGATAAAGCCAAAATATTATCTATGGAAGCACAAAGTGTCATTCGACCAATGGGAGGCTAGTACGTACATCTCCCAACTTACTCCTACGTCAAAGTGGAGGGATTTGATGGACACCCATTCATGTTGCACAGGTACCCTGCAAATTAAATTATTTTATTAGAATTGGTGAGATATTTGAAGAAATCATAGGCTATTTATAGTCATGCTCGCAAGAGGGCCTATTTTAAATTTCCCATTGCAATAGGAAATTACAAGTGTAGTGCAATTAAATTAACTGACTTGTGTGAAGAAGAGTTCAGAACATACCATTTTGAAGAGTTCCACTCCAGAGGCTATACTATGATATTGAAGGAAATATTTATAATAATATAGCTAGTTTTCAAGCTCATGTGCCACACCTAGAAGATTATTGGCTTAATTGTGAAGACGAACATGTGCTAAGAAGAAAATATGAAAGATTGTCCCTAGAATTTGCCTGAATTCTCAAGCTTCATGATATTCTAGGTAAATTAGAAGAGGATGATGGCTAGGTGTTGAATAAGTTATATAATGAAGATAGGGTATATGATGAACCCATTCCAGACCAAGGTTTTAATGATGAAGACATGACATCAATCAATGAGCTCACCAAACCAATCTTAGTTTATACTCAACACTGGATTGTTGATTTTTGTAAAGCCTTGAGAGAAAGAGAATTGAGCCTACATTCTCAAAAGATAAGAGGAGGAAGCAAAGAGATGAAACAAATTTTGAAAGTGGAGATCCTACTAAGAAGAGAAGGAAAACTAGTAAGGCATCTCCAGGTATTAGAATTGAAGAAAGAACCCTTGAAACTATGAGACAAGAAGTTCCCATAAAACCTTATGATAAATAGAAAGATGAAAAGACTGATAAAGATAAATCAAAAGTAAAACCTAAAGGTGCATCTTCCTCTATAGAAAAACCAAGAACTAGAGTGATTATTGATGAAGGAATAAGAGCAATAGAAAATGTTGGTGCATAGACCAAGTCTGCATCTCAAAAGGCTGCAACATTGTTTACCTCTCCCCCTTCTATTAATATGGCTAGTATGAAGAAAGCATTAGGAGGGACTCCTGAGGTTGTAGAGGAAATTTTTGAAGAAGACGAATCCAAAATTAAAGAACACATGGATAAATGGGGTTCTATGTGGGATAAGGTGAAATGAAAGAAGTTTAAAGATAAACCTGTGGCACATCCAATGACAGAGGAAATTCAGGATGAAGGTTATAATCCCATAAATATTGAAGAAGAAGAGTTTATATGAGGAACACTCACCTCAAAGGTAGGAAACCCTAGTGTACTTGAGATGAAAATAGGGGAGACTGCAAAGCAAGATCCTATAAATGAAAGAATTATTGATGATACTTTTGCTTCCCAGCCCTCACCTGGGAATTTTTCAAGTATTAATGAACAATCGCAGGTCTTTGAAGAACCAAAGAAAGGCCATGTTGAAATTGAAATTGAAATTGAAGAGGAAACTGCACATTTTTCAGGAGAAGGAATTGAAAATAAAGAAAATCCTGATGTGGCAATAAATAAAGAAGATAAAGTTTAGATAGATGAAGTTGAAGATTTGGATAGAAAATAAAAAATAAGTATCCAGATAGAGGAGGTAGTATCAAACCCTACTAATCCCAAATCTATGCCAGATATCATTGAATAAATTCCCATTTTAGATAATGTGAAAAGTCAAAGAGAAGAATTTCCTGAAACAAGTGGCAAAAAAGAACAAATAAATGTTACTGAGGTACATCAAGATGATGATACTCCTGATTGGTTAATTAGGGAATTAGCTTCTCCAATGGAAGTGGAAATATTGCCTCTAAATTTGAATAATTTCATATAAGAAGTAGACAAACCTAAACCTAGGCACAAAGCAAAGATGAAACATGTCATATAGAGAAATGCAGATGGTAATAGAAATATCCACATAGCTACTCCAATAGATGATAAGGAAAAACATGAAATAATGCCTAAGAAGTATAGGATAACAAGTATTCAGCTTGGACACTCATCTTGGAAACAAGAACTTTAGAGAAAATAAAAGTGAATTTGAATGCTATTATTTCCAGAGTGTAGAAATACAAACATAAGAAAATAGAATTGAAAGAATGAGTTTCTACATTGGAATATTTCATAAAGTCATTAACTTTATCTAGTCAAGAATAGGCCAGCTGCCCAAACATCCAATGTTGATTTCACAAGAACAAGTAGATGAAATTGCAGCAGTTCACCATAAAATGAATATGTTTGAAGAATGGATTGAATACTGGGTAAAGCAAGGAGAATAATTCATTGCTAATGCAGTAAGTAAGTACAAGGAAGCATACCACCATTCAAAGAAATTGAAGAGATTTGAAGACAAGTGCATATTTCACTAGGAGCAAGTCATCAAAGAAAGGTGAAGCATTGAAATTATCATGTAGTTAGATATCCAAGAATTAATACAAGGTGATGTAATATCAAAACCTAAACTTATGTTGCTAGAAAAATAGAAGAAACAATTGAAATGGGAAGGTGACATGTTTTTGATAAGAGGAAAAACAAGTTTTGAATGGATTCGAAACCATTTACAATAGGTTTTGAATGGACCCAAAACCATTAGGTTTTAAGGGGACCTAAAAACCACACCAAGAAGAACAAGTTTCCCAAAAGAAAGAATAAAAAACAACCAGCAGTGAAACAGGTACCTAGCAAGCCAACAACTAGCCAAAAACTAGCAAGCTGCCCAGAAAAGAACTAAGATTCTACATGAATCTTGACTTTATTGGTTTTGACGAGACCAAAAACCCACTAAAATCCATTGGTTTTGACAAGACCAACAACCCATAACCAAGTTTTGGCAGGGACCTTAAACCCAAGAGAGAAGCCTGCAACAACTAGGCCATAACAAGCTAGAAACCCAAATAGAATGGACTCACCATACTACTGGCAGGAACAGCTAAGTCATAGGTCTACAGAAGTAGAGCTCCAAAAGTAGACAAAACCTTGCCTAGCAACAAACCCTCTTCCCCTCTGTAGGAGAGGTCATCACAAGAACACGAGGCTCCAATCATTTTCCATAAAATCCAATTGCTTTCTCCACCTCTATAGGAGACAACTCAGCTCAACCAACCCACCATAGTCATAGCATTCTTGTAAACCACCATTCCACCTCAATAGAAATGGGAACCTCCTTAATGGGAAAAGTAGGAAGAGACCTTCAGCCACAAAACATACCTCAACCCGAGAGGGAGAGGACTCCACCTACAAAGGAGAGTTCTTCACCTCAATAGAAGACCTAGTATTTAGAGAGAAGGAAGGGACTGTAGTGAATATGAGAACCAAAGCAAGCAACAACATCAATAATAGTTGGGTCTTCAAAACCATCTCTGAAAACCACCTAAACCTCAAAACCTTCAGCACATAATATAGTTGATCCAACACCAACTCCATACCCATAGAATGGTCCATCCAAGGCATCAACCCTCGAACACCACCAAAGAATAACAAGGCACATGGGGGGAAAATCATGAATAAGGGTTTAAGAAATAAACTTGCTCTCATCATGAAAAACTCATGGTAACACTAGTGTAGGTCCACACAAAACCTAGCAGATCACATGGAAGAAAACATCCAAATTTGAGCATCATAACCACTCCACCAAATGGTCCAACATCCCAAAACAATCTCCAAACCAGGAAAATAGGCAATGAAATCCACCTGCCATTTGGAAACCAGAACTGTGCTAGCATAACCCCCAAAGGAGAGCCACCAATCAGAGAAAGCACATAAGCTAAGAACACCCTAGAGAAAATGAGAAGAAGAAAGGGCCAACAAATAAAGCTCCCAAGCCATCCTACTACACCGAGAAGAACTAGAAATAAGCCCCTTCTTCAACCCAGAAACTCCAAGGAAGCCAAAGAAAACCCATACTCCCACCCGAAAGGAAGCCACAACCATGCTGACAAGCCACCAAACAGTGAATGCACAGAACCAAAAAACACCCCAGAAGAAGTGAGAAGAAGAAAGGGCCAACAAATAAAGCCCCCAAGCCATCCTACTACACTAAGCAGAATGAGAAGTAAGCCCCTAGGAAGCCCAAGCAACCCCACATAACCTACAAGGAGTAGCAAAGTAGAAGGGGAAACCACTTAGCACCAAAACACCCAAAGGGCAATAAAATTTCCCTCCAACAACCATCAAAACCCATAGCAGCACCAGTAGAAGCAACAATATTAGGAGGCCAGCAAGATCCTCCCTCACCAATGAGTATTGTCACAAGTTGACCAAAATCAACCTAAACAACATAAAAAAAACACCAAAGAAAAAACACCCTCCTGCACACAACCCAAACAGGGAAAAGAGTAGTGTCATCATGTCCAATAGTGGCAAAGGCCATGAAAGGGGAGGCAACAAACCCCCCGTTTCTAGCAGACAAGCCCACAGACCCCGGGAGGCCCAAAGAACCAACAAAGCCCATAGAGAAAAGTAGAGCCATGTCATCGCAAGGCCTGAAACAAAGGAAAAGCATTCCAAATAGCGGACTGGAAATGCAAAGCATAAAGTAGGATAGAGGAGACACAACTCTCATGCAATCGAGAAATAGGGAAGCAAAGATCCCATGTGCACCATCATCCTCCTCATCATTATCTTCGCCATCCTCCTCGCTCACACAAAAATTCAAACTTGCAAAGTCGTAGCTCCCACCTGACACCATCTATAAAATTAAAAATTCAACAATTAGATACATTGGGAAGGTGACATATTAATACAATGTATCAAAGGATTTGAAAAGGTCACCGTTGAATGCAAAAAATTGATTGATGAAAATCAGGAATTTATTGAAATGCTAGACCATCAAGGTTTTGATCCCCAAACATTAGGGCAGGAAGGAAAAGAAGATAAAGCCTTCAAAAATGGATAGAGAGAATAAAGAGATCATGTTCAGTTACAAACAAGGGAGGTCATTGATGAAATTATACAACACAGGAACACTATAGCCAAATACGAAGCAAACAAAGTACAAAAGAATTATATCATACTCCAAGTAACTGAAGAATCTATTAGGCTCAAGATCACTTGGAAAGTGATAAAAAAATTTTCAAAAAGAGTTCCATTATGATGACATAAGGTATTGTGTTGGCACATCACATCTCAAAAGAGGGGATAGAAGTTGACCGCAAGAAAATTGAAATTATTAAAAACATTGAAATCTCTACAACTCAAACTAAAGTTCATAGTTTTCTTAGGCATGCTGGTTATTATAGAAGATTTATTGAAGGATTTAGTATCTTGATTGTTGAACCTTTATTTACATTGCTCAAGAAATATGTAGAGTTTCTTTAGATAGATGATTGTCAAAAATCATTTGATGTAGTTAAACATTCCTTAACTACTACTCCAATTATCAAGGGACATGTTTGGAGAGTTTGATTTCACCTACATGTTGATGCATCTAACTTTGCTATCGGTGCAGTAATAGTAGGACAAAAAGATGAAAATGAAGCAATGCATGCAATTTACTATATCAACAAAAAATTGAATCCTGTTGAGAGGAACTATACAACTAAGAAAGAGTTCTTGGCAGTAATATATGCAATCAATAAAGTTACTCATTACATTATTGGTTAAAAGTTATTTATTCATACAGACCATGTTGCAATTAAATATTTGATGAATAAAGTTGCTGTAGGAGGATGAATCATAAGATGCTTATTGTTGTTGCAGGAATTTGATATAACAATTGTTAATAAGCTTGGTAAAAACAACATTGTTGCTAATTTTCTCTCTAGATTTATTTTGTAGGGTAATCAAGAACCATTGGGAAATACATTTTCAGATGAACATTTATTTGCAATATCAATTCATCTGCCATGGTTTGTTGATCTTACAAATTACTTGGTAATAGGGAAGTGTCTGAATTATTTCAATCCTAAACAAAAAAAAAAGGTTAATTCGTGAAAGCTCTATATTTCAATAGATAAATGGTTTATTATTTAAAATGTGTCCTGACCATGTTCTTCGCAAATGTGTTGTTGAATTAGATGTAACTTATGATGTCATACATGCTTGTGTAGACATGAAAAATATCCTAATCAACTAATTTTGGTTCTTCTTTAATCACCCCTTTATTAACTATTTAATTAATCCATCTTAATTCCTCCATTAATCAAATCAATCAAATTTACTTAATTAAATCATAAATCAATCCTAAAGTCCCCCTTTGATAAAAATAAATCAATCTTATTTAATTAACTTCTAAAGTTCTTCATTTAATTAAATAAATCAAACTTATTTAATTAAACCACTAACATCATTCCCTTTAGCTACATAAATCAAAAAATTTATTTAACTAAGTCTAAATCATTTTCCATCTCCTTTTGATTTATTTTAATCCATAATCTAACTCAAAAAGTGAAATCACCTAATCTTCACTTAAGTTAACTAAATCATGACTATGGTTAAATCTAATGCATGTCACATCCTCTAGCTTTTTCCACTTGCACAAATAAATAAATTTAATTCATTTATTAAATCTTTATTTTCTCTCAACAAGGCATAAAAATAGAATATTCCTCCATTTCAAATCTTCCTCCAAGTAGGATGAGTCCTTCGAACAAGGCATTTATTTCATCTTACAAGTCCTTTGCATTGAGCCAAGTGGCCATTACTCCATTTGACTATCCCTCCACCTTGTCATTTCAACATTTTCAAATTTCAAATTTATGCATTTATGGGCACATTTATCAAAATATGCACATCCTTGGCCCATTCACAAGGTGACAAGTTGCTCCTTCCTATTGGTTGGGATTTTATCCCACATTCATCCCTTTTACCTCTTCTCTCATCAAACTCTTCTATAAATGGAGAGACTGTCCTTCATTTTGATCATCCACAACTTCATGCAATGTTACTCTCTTCACATTGAGAGCTAATTTTATCCATTGTCATAGCATTGCATCTTCATCATTTGAGCTTGTCAAGGATTGGGAAAGGGCTTCTTTCACATCGAAGAAGCACCAATCCACTATGAGATGGGGTTTGATCATGTTTTCATATGCTGTCAATTAGTTGTTTTTGTTCTATTTAGTTTGCATATTTTAGCATGTTTAAGTATTTCATAGGAATCTTGGGTTTGCTTATTTTGAATTGAATAACTAAGCTAATTGTGGTCATTATTTGAAGTATTGCAGATTTAGGGTTCACATTATGGTGCTAGAAGGAGGGTATCCCACTACTGATCTACTTTCTTGTTGATTGGTAATAGATCGAATCCCACTATGTGGCAATATCTATAGCTATCATTTTGATTTTGTCAGAAGTTACTTTTTTCAAAGCTTTTACAATCCCACTATTGTGTCTTCATTTTTTTTTTAGTCATAAAACTTTTTGTTCTAGAGTTAGACGTGCTACCATTATGAAATAGATCCATTTGAAAGCTTGTGCTATTTTTTTTTAGAAATCTATTAGTAGAAAATTTTATTTGTAAGGCAAGACTGTACTCTATTCTATTTCATGACCCCCATAGAGGCACACAATGATGCTATTGACTAAGTCACCAACCACTAGCTATTACTATTGATGTTGTCGTTAGCATTAATAACTAGACTTCCCAGTGCCCCCACTAATATTATGACCTCGCTCACTTCTTCTGTTTCTCAAGTACGCCACATGACTTTACTTTCTTTCATCTCTCTGTAAATCACACATTGAATAGGCCTACTCGATTTCCCTATCATATGACATCAATGCAATAGAAAAAATAATGTTTACATCATTATTGCAAAGGTCGAGAAAATATTTCTTGGATCCTATGATTTTAATATGTTTTAAAGACTTTCTCTCTGTGTCCGCCTGTGCTCAATGAATCGAGGCTATTCTTGGGTTGTGCTTTTCCCTGCACACTAACTTGTCTATTAATTTGATTTAATCGCAAACAATTAAATTAATTGTTTAAAACCATCCAACATGGATGGAGTTGGTACGCATCATTATGTATGAGATGTGGGTCGGGAGTTGGGACCCCTGCAACTTTGTCTTTCATAAATGAAACGGTCATCCATTACATATTTCTTAACATTTTGAACGAGTTCTACAGTTAGATTTTTAATGTTACTTTGACGTGTTATCTATGTTGAACGTATTATTTGGATAGATTAACATACATGAATTTAAAATACAACGAAGCTTCTTCTACGATCTTCTCTTTTGGGCTTATGGATATGCCAAGATTGGTTTTGTTTCTGCTAATAAGAAGCTTCCACTTTGATCTTTTCCTATGACCTTTTTTGTTTTGAATAATAGTGATGGAAGTTCTTTCAAAACTGTAACCTCCTCCCAGATGTGATTGTGGCTTGGATGAGCTAAGTAATGAGACAACGGCTCGAAAATAGCCTCCCTTGACTGTGCAACTTCACCTAAGACTAGTTGCGGCCTTTCCTAAGGCACTTCCTCATTGCTGGGACCTCCCCTATCTTTTTTTCTTACTGCAATCTCTTTGACTTCAGGTCTACAATATTTTGGCATCTCCTATCTCATTTGAGCTACTTTTGAACTCCATGAGTCTTCAGCGACTTTTTCTTAGCAACGTTTTTAATTAAATTCTATTTTTTTAATAACTCAAGTGCTCATTGATGATTATTTTTCATAATAAACAATTACTTATTACCTGTTCTAAACCCATATGAATTGATTCTAAGAATAGGAAGCCCATTCTGAACTTCTGTATTATAAGTGCAAAAGCAGCTCCAAGGCCTACTCTTTTTTCTTTGGCACTTCAACTCGATTTGCTAAGGGCCACGCATTGGGATTGGATACAAGAGTAGAAGCTTATGCCAATATGAATATTTAAAATTTGAACTTGCTATGCATTAATAAAGACACATGAAAATTCTTTTATTGACTTTTGTTATTGATGTCTTTGATTGACTTTGGCACCTGGAGGTAAGAATCATTTAATTGAATTTATGAAGAATCAAGCCTAACATCTTCCAATTTTGTCTAATTAGTATTTTCCATTTCATTCTTTGATTTTGAAGTTGCAATTTCATCAAGTTCCTTGTGGGTTTTGGCCACTGTTTCATGATTTCCTATCAAACTTTTCTCCATCTCATGATCTTTAGCTTCACTCTCCTTAACTATCTTTCTATTTTCTTCTAATCTTTCATGTTCTGGCTTTGCATTTGAATTAGAGTAAGAAACAATGAAATTTATATTAGCTTCTTGATTTGAAAAAGGTAAATTATATGCGCATCTTTTTGGTTTCTTATGACTTTTTTTGGATATGAATTCCCAAAATCTTAAATGCATTAATCTCACCTTATAAGAATGAAATTCCATTTGTTTGTTGTAAGTGAGGGTTATATAAAATTTATTTATTTTCTTCTACCATTGGAATTCTACGTGGGTGTATATGGTGTGAGTAGTGAGATCTGAATAAGTTCAGCTGCATTGATTGGTGGAAGAAACATTCTTGTGCTCCTCTTTAAACTTCCTTGAATCAACTCACAACACATCCAAGGCTAATTGAAAGAAAATCTAAATGTCATCATTCATTGAGTTTATCAAGAATTCATTAATTTGGTGATTTTATTGGATTTTCTCACATGTTTATTGGTAGGCTGATTGAGAAATAGTAAATTTAACTTGTCTACATTAAATCAATGGTCACTTCATGAAATCAAATCTTAATTGTTTGCATTAATTTGGTGTAAATTTTGACCAGTGAGATCTAATCGATTGCAATTTGGCCACAATACTTTATATCTGGAAAAGGGAAAAAAATAATTTTCTATTTTAATTTAAATAAATTTGTTGACTTGCGATTCCTTTTGTTTTGCTGACTTAAAGTTGTTGGGTGTAGATTGCTAAGGTGGAGTCTATTGATCAGTTCTTGATGCTTAACTATAAACTGACCTACTTTGCATTGAGGAAGATAAATCCCAAGCACATTTGAGTTGGAGAATTGAGCATTGAATTTGAAGTTGACAAAACATTTTTAAATGTTTAGAGCTTCCATTTTTTTCTTTTTCTTTTTTCTGATTAAGGCCAACTCATATCCTTTTGGGCTCTAAATAGAACATTTCAATCTTTGCTACAAAGGGCTTAAAATGAAGCTTAGGAAAAACTCACTAGATTTCGTTCGAGGCTAACAAATTGAAAAAGGAAAATTCCACATTTGATTTGGTGCTATAAAAAAGAATTCACTTTTTCTTTTGTGGACTTAAAATGAACAAATGTTTCTTTGTCTTGTAATTACTTACTCAAAGTAATACATCGAAAGGACGTATGCGCTTCTCTCACACCTCACAGTGATCTTCAGAATCAAAAGGCCTTTTGGTGATCTTAAGTTGGGCAAAGGAATTGCCTTCACACTTCATTTTGGGTTTTAAAAATTGAACAAAACATCTTATGAGTGTGAGTGGAACATATTGCGTGTGTTCTCCCTTTGTTTCTAAATGAAGGTTGATCGAACTATGGGTATGTTTGCTCACTATTTTTTTTTATCTTAGAGGACCTACCTTGGGGAAAAATTACTCACCCAAGGGAACGACCCAACTGGTAACACACTAAAGCCAAGTGTATTTCTAGTCAATATATAAAAGTGGGTATTGGAACAAAAGCCAATATCACATGGTTGGTCCTAATAAGAAGGGAAGCAATGGCCTCTCGCCGCATGGGTCAATCTCCACAAATGGAAAGTATGAATTAAAACCCTTGTGTAGAAAGGCCAAAATTCCTATCTATTTGTTGGTGCAAGAATGGTCGTTCTGAAGCCACCCGACACTTTTACAGATTTTAGTAGAGATGGAAGGTATGCCATGGGAGATTCATGGGTAATGATGCTTGGCTGCCCCGAAAGAAGTGTTGAGCCATGGAGGGGAACCAGTGGGTTCAAGCATCTAACCATCCACTGGAAGTAAGCGTAGTTGGACTTGTCCAAGTGGGGACTCAACAAATATAGTCTTTCATATCCATAGGGTTGTACTTGTTCTTGGTTACAAAACACTTTACTTGATCAAAAACATTGGAAAAACAAACACTCAACATGGGCATAAAATATCAAACCCTTTAGGAGAAGTAAATATCCTTGAAAAAAATCACATGCTATTGCTTTCCCTTATGATTCGTATCCTTAGAGGTTTCTAGGCATTTGGATTTCATCTCAAATTTTCTCCTACTAAAGTCAACATTAGGTAAACTTTTTCCTTGATTTCCTTGATTTCCACATGATACACTCTATGGGATGAGAAGAAGTTTAGACATTGGACATATAGTTTCAAAAGCTAATCAAGAGTGTGTTTGTGGTAAAGAGAAGTCACTAAGAAAATCTAAGAACAATTGGACCCCACACATGTGCTTGATATCTTTTGGTGATATGGTTTTCATGCAAGCATTGGTCTTTTGGTTTGAATTACTCATAGGATAAAGCATGTTATTCACTATCTTGGTCTTGTAAATAAGGTCCTTCTTAGGTTCATTTAGGATCAAAATTCATTTAGGATCAAAATCAAACACATCATCCATCCCAAACATCTATCAAAACCCATCCCACCAAACAAATTTAGAGCTTCAGAAACATCATTATCTAGACTTGGGTACATCCCTAAACCAAATCAAAATCACCTTGTTTAGTTAGGAGTATTGGAATGAATCCTTTCTCATACCTCTAATTAAATCAGCACACCTTTGAACGAGTTCATCCTAAAATAGCATCTAACATCTTAGGGTTTACAAGTTCATTATCCAATAAAACCAATCAAATTCAAACCCTAAGTCTAGCATTGATCCAAAGTTCCTAAAAGTTCAACACCCATATCATTCACCCCTTTCATCCTACATCTCATCACTAATCCCTTAGAGGTCAACAAGGTCAAAACACAAGAAGAACATGGAATATAAACTTGCTTTGTACATCATGAGTAATCCAAATCAACTAAACTTTCAAAGCCTTACAATGTCGATTGATTATCAAAACTCACATTTATATAATCCATAAAGGGGATCATTATCTCCTACAAACCTCGATGGTAAAACAAATGTGAGTTTTCCCAATCAAAATTTTGGAAAACCTTTTCCTATGATAGATTCTCAATCAAAGTCAAAACTTACAAATCTATCAACCAAACACCCAATGCATGAGTCTTCCACAAAGAAACAACATTATCCCACCAAATCCATACATGCCAAATGTGAATATACCAAGTACAAGTTTACCAAGCATGACCATTTCAAATCCACACTTGAAAAACTTTGGGATATATATGTTCAAAAATCATACAAATTTTGTTCAAATTTCAAACAAGATGTTAATGACTCCATGTATTAATCCAAGTCAAGGTAACACCATGCAAAATCAAGGAAATGTGATTCCCAAACACAACAATGTTCAATTTCATCCTATCATTCCAAATCTAAGCATCACCCCAAGTTAGAACATTGTCCAAAATCAAATTGTCCGTGATCCCATGCAAACACCACAAGTGTACATTCCAAATCTGCATGAATAAAAGCCAAATCAACTATATCAAGAGTTTCAAGATCAAAATCAAGATCAAATTGCTTCACTTGCCAAATTAATTGAATTATTGAGCCAAGAGACATTTTCACTTCAAAATCATTACATTCTTCCATTAGTTGAACCATGTCATCCAAGCATTGAGTTGTGACCATAGGTTGGATATCAAGATGAATAGCATCAACAACAAACCCAATCACCCCATCTCAAAGATCAATCACTGCATCTCAAAGATCAATCACTGCATCTCAAAGATCAATCACCCCATCTCTAAGATCAATCACCACATATAAAATATCAATCACCACATATCCAAAATCAATCACCTCAAGGTCAATTTAAAGCACAAATAATATAGGGTAACAAACAAGAATACACACCACTAGGGAGACTAATCAAATCAGTCTTGCAACAATTGGTACAAGAAAATCTCATCAAACTCCCCATCTATGGGAACTATCAAGAACCCCTAGTTAAACAACCAGGGTATAACGAGGAACACCATTGTGATTTTCACAAAATAAAGGGACACCCAACATCAAGTTGTGTTCAACTCAAAAATCTCATCCAAGACCTCATTGATGAAAAGATAATCACTATTGGCGATAACGATGAATATTCAACCACTGGTGATAGCATTGACAATCTCCCCACCACAATTGTTGAAAAAAATGATCAAGATCTATCCATCAAAGACCACATTGAAGATGTTTTTATCTCATCTGAAGATCAAATCAACATATATCAAGGGTCACTTTTCAATCATGGTCAAAATCCACCAACAATACCCAACAATGATCCAATTCAAGAAATGTCAACATCACTTGACCCTATGGTTGAAGACATTGAAAATCTCTCTACCAAAATTGTTGAAAAAAATGTTCAAGATATCTCCATTATTGAGCACGTTGAATATGTTTCTACCCCATCTGATGATCAATTCACCATACATCAAGAGCCACCTTTTAGTGATCTATTTCAAGGTGTGTTAGAGTTATTTGATCCTATTGACATAATCCACAACCCATTGATCAATGATCATGTTGAAAATGTCTCAACATCACCTAATGAGTTAGAGAACATATCTCAAGAATTTATTCCAAAGCATGGTCAACATCTTACACCAAGGTCTAGCAATGGTCCTTTCCAAGACATATTGACACCCTTTGACCTCATGGTTATAGATATTGAAGGAATCCTCAAATCAACACTTGATCTAAGTCCACTCAAAGATCAAGAGGATATTGAACCACTTACCATGACTAATGATGATGTCCAAGAACCCTTTTGTAAGGAATCCATCCTTTGAAACTAACCCATGTTAAGAACTTGATCCAAAGCATGTCAAAAGCAATCCCAAAATTAATCAGGATCAAGAATTTGTATCTCCAAGATACTACAATGACATAATGGATAATCTCCTATCTATACAAGATGATCATATCCACATAGCACATACTCTTCCATCTACCCATGAGATGCTTTCTATGGATGCATATGTAGATGATCTTCATTCAAAACAAGATTCTTTACTCCTAACATTATGACACAAAAATAGTAGATTATTGATTCCTATGGTCAAACTGAGTTGTCAACATCAGGATCAGATATATCCCAAATTCAAACTAGGGACATCATGTATGAAGATATCCAACATTATCCACTCAAGGAAACATGTTAGACAGAATAGGATATTCCAAAGTCAATAGAGTAGCAAATTGAAATAACATCATCTGTAGTGGTCATTTATCAAAGAATGCTTACTAAGCAGGAACTCTTGAAATAGGAAGAATCAAAGAACAAAGGTGCTACTACCACCATACTGGGGGCAACTATGTCTCAAGCAAACATTAATATAGGGAGCACAAAGAATCCTTATGATGAAATCAATGCCAATACTACAACTAGCCACGTCACGAATCTTCATCCACCTATCACCTCATCCACGAATTGGGACCAACATCAAAAGAAATATTCAAATAAAAGTACAAAGAATGCCATCAAAGCAAAAGAAACTAAGAAGCATATTGGAAAAATAAAATACACATGGATACCAAAGAATATAAAGAAAGACGATCCAGGCTATCAAACTCCATTAGTCAAAGAAACTATGGGGAAAAATAAAAAAGGGAAAAGTATCCATCAAAGACATCCACAAAGGAAAAAAAAAGGCTTCTCAAGCGACGCACAAAGTATATCAAGCAGTTGGTCCTAATTCCACGCACACTTTCATATCCACCCATCATTGCTCATCTTCCCAAGTTTGGAGAGTCAAAGGTTCCAAATTGTGAACCAATCCATCTTCTATTCCTAAACACACTCCATCCATGCCTCCATGCATGATATCCAATTCTCACATTGACCATATATTGGCAACAACCCTTCATCATAAGGATTCAGAAGACACTCTATCGTAATGTGTGCATAGAGATAAAGTTACTCTAGTATCAACAAAGCAGACCATGAATCTCAAAAGTTGTATTCAGGTGCATGTATCTTGGAAAAACAACTTCTTTAGGAAGGATATCGATGGCACATTATGACTGAGGCATTTGCATCGCCAGCACTAGGATATTCAACATGAGCTTAAAATCTTTCAAAAAAACCAAAAGATATATATATATATATATATATATATATATATATATATATATATATATATATATATATATATATATATATGAAAATCCTTAAAAAGAAGGGATTGAAAATAGTACAAAAAAAAATCATCCTTCAGTGAAAACCACTACGGTGGTGGGTGCTTTGGGAAGGTACCATGATGAAAACTTGGTGAATAGGCATCATGTGTAGAATTAAGCATCTACGTGCACCACTCCAGGAGAAAGAATCTCATCCCATCCATAATAAATCCAGCATTCCATCCATCTCATCCATAATAAATCCATTCATCCATTAACCATTTATCCAACCCATTTCCATCTTCCACATTATATTGATCTTGATGAAAGTTTGGTTTACACTTTACACTTGCTTATGGTAAACATCTTGACATGGGTCATTTTCATTGATCCTATCCTACCCAACATTATCTAAGCCATGAAGCATTATCTAATGAAGCATTCCTCTATTCAAAAACCTTATCTTATTGCAAGATAATCCTTGGCATCCTTTGCATGCTTACCATATGCATTTGTCCATACATTTATCCAAGCAACCATCCATGGCATTCCATACATTGCTAGACACTGGGGGCAAATATTTACATCTTGATATGGGAACAAATCTTGATCTATATCCTCCAACTTATGTGGTAATTCAAACATTGGAAAACATGAAATCAAATTGGTCAAAACACTTGTGAGAAAAAAAATCCCAAATCATTAGCCCATGGCACATTTTGACGATAAGATGTTTCTTATCAATCTTTATCTTTCATTGAACATCAATCCAAATGATCAATAATAGTTGTATCTAACATGTGCTTCAATGTCACATCAAATCATCCAAAACATCTTTTTTTTCAAACAAAGCTTCGAAATCCTGATCAATAAAATCCAATAAATCCCTCATCATCTTGGGATATCCATCCTAATCCTCGTGTTGCTTAAACACTATCCTTGCATTGTCATGTATCCTCAACAATGTTATCATCATCAATCTATTGATGTGATCAATCAACCATAGCTTGGTTTTCAACAAAATCCCAAATAGAGCACTGATATCATCATACATCCATATCCAAATCATCAAAATCACACAAAATCCAAAAAATTTAAAAAAACACAAAATCCAAAATCATTAAAAAAAACATCAAAACCCAAAAACATTCATAAAATCTCAAAAATACCAAAAAACAACCTCAAAACATTTAAAATAAAAATAAAAAACATCCAAATATTTGGAAAAACCCATCCGTCTCATTTTTACTTTCACCTGCAATAATCAATCATCCATAATAAACTGATTGTCACCTTCATCCTTTGGCAACACAAACAAAAACAACCACAATAGTCAACAAAAGAAAACTTCAAACACAAAATCAAAATTGAAGCAACAAACCTTTAAATGCAAAATCAAACTCTTTATCATTCGCAAACATGTCAATCAACCTTATATCAATAGCCTTTTTGAACAACCTATCAACTTGACACCATCCACTAACATGTCCTAGGATGTATCCTTCCTACAATGGGCATTATCTTTTGGTAAAACACTTTGGATAAAGAAAACGATGTGTCACCATCCACTAACATGTCCTAGGATGTATCCTTCCTACAATGGGCATTATCTATTGGCAATAGTTTCAGTTACTATCCTTTAAAAACACAAATCCGTTTGGCTAGAGGTATGAAGAACATTAGCTTGTTTGTTTACTTTATCTTTGTCTTTTTTACTTATCTCTTTGCGCTCATTCCAATGAGCTCTCGATGATGTCCAAACAAAAGGATTTAGAGAGATGGGAATGGGGCAAAGATCATTATTTTTTTATTTGTTGTGCTTGTTGGATGTTCTTGTAATATAACCTTGATCATGTGTGCTTTATTTGGGTGTAGGGAGGGTGTATTAGGTGTCTTGTTGACCACATAGGAATTCTTTCTTTTCTATGTTTTGGTTCGAGATGTTTGAAATATTTGAACTACATTTTAAATGAGGTTTCGTATGTCAGGTGTGAACAGGAGTACTCCTATCTGATTGTCAACTTAAAGTCCATCACACTAAATGCAACACCATCCTAGTTCTTCATACCTTAATGCATCGTGCTTATGTGTGTTATCAAACATAAGGTAAGCGACCCTTTTAAAGTCCCAATTCTTGATAAGCGAATCATTCATCAATCATCATCATTGAATAGTGTCTTGTTGGAATCTCTTGCTTTCTTCTATCTCCTTTCCATGCTAACATCATGTCATGATGAGGTAATCATCATCACCAGTGCATCCATCCTACATCAACAAACCACCAGCATACTGCATACCATATCATAACATATAAGAAACACCGATCATCTCACATGCATTGTTCATCATCATAATATAGATTTTTTAGTCTAAGCATCTCATAAACCATACATTTGAATAAAATATCCATTGAATAATCATATAGGCATTATCACATCATCATCATTTAAGTTGTTTAGGATAATATAGATTGGTTATTCTAAGCATCTTGAAACCATCTTATTTGCATCATCATCATAACCATCCATATGTCCATCTTGAACCTCTTTGTCGAGAGATCGACCCTCAAATCAAATATTTTCGCTTGATCACTCGAGGAGGCAATGTACCAGTATACTTCTTTCTGTTGGGGCATCCAAAAATAATTAGAAATTTTTTGAGTTTTGATTGTAGCAAGTTTATTCTTTGAACCAACACAACAAGCACATTTCTTCAAAGAGGGGCAAAATGTAGACATGAAACATATCTTGATCAACTAACTTTGATTCATTTTTAATCACCTCTCTATTAACTATTTAATTAATCCTTCTTAATTCCTCTATTAATCAAATCAATCAAATTTACTTAATTAAATCATAAATCAATCCTAAAGTCCTCCTTTAATTAAATAAATCAATCTTATTTAATTAAATTCTAAAGTTCTTCATTTAATTAAATAAATCAAACTTATTTAATTAAACCACTAACATCATTCCCTTTAGTTAAATAAATCAAAACATTTATTTAACTAAGTCTAAATCATTTTCCATCTGCTTTTGATTTATTTTAATCCATAAAGCTAAGTCAAAAAGTCAAATCACCTAATCTTCACTTAAGTTAACTAAATCATGATTATGGTTAAATCTAATGCATGTCACATCCTCTAGGTTTTCCCACTTGCACAAATAAATCAATTTAATTCATTTATTAAATCTTCATTTTCTCTCAACAAGGCATAAAAATGGAATATTCCTCCATTTCAAATCTCCCTCCCAGTAGGATGAGTCCTTCCAACAAGGACTTTATTTCATCTTACAAGTCCTTTTGCACTGAGCCAAGTGGCCATTACTCCATTTGGCTCTCCCTCCACCTTGTCATTTCAACATTTTCAAATTTCAAATTTATGCATTTATGGGCACATTTATCAAAACATGCACATCCTTGGCCCATTCACATGGTGACAAGTGGATCCTTCCTATTGGTTGGGTTTTTATCCCACATTCATCCCTTTTACCTCTTCTCTCATCAAACTCTTCTATAAATGGAGAGGCTATCCTTCATTTTGATCATCCACAACTTCATGCAATGTTACTCTCTTCACATTGAGAGTTAATTTTGTCCATTGTCATAGCATTGCATCTTCATCATTTGAGCTTGTCAAGGATTGCGAAAGGGCTTCTTTCGACATCAAAGAAGCACCAATCCACTATGAGATAGTGGTTTGATCATGTTTGCATATGCTTGCAATTAGTTGTTTTTGTTCTATTTAGTTTTCATATTTTAGCATGGTTAAGTATTTCATAGGAATCTTGGGTTTGATTATTTTGAATTGAATAACTAAGATAATTGTGTTCATTGTTTGAAGTATTGCAGATTTAGGGTTCACAGCTTGCCATCATGAGCTAGGAGGACATTACTCAGTAGTCAAAAATATTCATAAAATCTTGGGAGCTAGTTATTTTTAGCCATCTATGTCAAAATATGTTTAATTGTTTTTGAAGCATTGTGATGATTCCATTACAACCCAAAAAAGCCTTGGAACCATTTGAAAAGTGGGGAATTGATTTTGTGGGACTTGTTGATCCACCTTTCAGAGGAAAACAATATATCTTAGTTTGCATAGATTATGTTACAAAATGGGCTGAAGTAAAAGCTTTGCCATCAGTAAGAGAAGATAGAGTAGTTGATTTCCTATATAGGCATATTTTGCAGAGATTTGGTGCACCAAGAGAAATAGTTTCAAATCAGGGGCCACAATTTATGTCTAATATGATGGAAGCATTTATGCAAAGGTAACAAATGACACACAAAAAATCAATGCCATATCATCCTCAAGCAAATGGGCAAGTCAAGGTCACTAACCAAGAATTGGAGAATATTTTAACAAAAAATGTTTCATTAAGGAAGATAGATTGGGAAGAAAGGTTGGATGAGGTAGTATGGGCATAAAATACAACCTAGAAAACAACTACTAGATTCTCTCCATATGAAATAGTATTTGGAAGAGCTCTAGTCATGCCAATTGAATTTAAATTGTAGACATTGAAGACAACATTGGAAGTTGGTATTGACTTACCTGAAGCAAAAAGGAGTAGAATTTTACAATTGAATCGAATTGATGAGATGAGAATGCAAGCTCTGCAAAATACAAAGATAATTCAGAAGTAGAGAAAGTAGTGGCATGATAAAAATATTGTGACAAGACAATTTAAGAAGGGAGATTGGGCATTGTTATTTTACTCCTGATTTCAAGAGTTTAGAGGAAAATTTCATACAAGATGGTTGGGACCTTATGAAATTGATGCAGTTTTCTAGAATGGAGTAGTTCAATTGATACCAATAGATGGAGAAAGAAGGGTCATGCTAGTTAATGGTCATCATTTGAAAATGTATCACAAACCTTCATCAAAAGAGGAATTTGTAGCAAAGTTGCAAAATAGGATTGAACATTTTCTGATGGAAGATATTTCTTCCATAAGAGAATGTACTTCCGGATAAATATTTTGAAGGTATGAATAAAGGAGGTGGTTTACTTTCTTAATAAAGGAGATAAATTGAAAACCAGAAATGGCAGTTTATCTCTTAGAAAAAATGAAAAAAAAAGAAATAAAAAAAAGGATGACTGAAAACCAAAAATGGTAGCCTCCTAATGACTCCTAATAACTCCTGATGGCTCATGACACTTCGAAAGGTTCTCTGTAATAAATTATTTATTTAATTTTGATCTATTTTTTATTAACTCTTTAGAATTATTGCCAATTGAGTTAATTCATGCTCTGATTGACTGTTGCATTTAATGAAAAGGTACACATTTATTGTGAATGTCATTTTCAAAATATTACTTCTGATTTAGTTAATGTGATGTGACATTGAATGAATATTTTGAGCATAGACATCTCCACCATAGTTATTAATCTTGTAATAAATGTGAGTAGTAAGAAATATTTCATGTCAGTTTCAATGTATGTGTTGATGTCATTATCACCACCAACTACGCCAACCAATTCAAGTCATAATTCAAAAAGGGATGGCTGGTACATGTGAAACATTCAAAAGGAATGAGATTGAGTAAATGCATAATGTCTTGACATGGTGTGCATTTTTGGCTTTTGAAAAATGTGGCATCTAGGAAAAGAGATGTTCATTCACATTTTACTGAAAGAGTTGCAGTCGCCATTATCTCTAATAAAAATTGCAGAAGTAAAGAAAATGGGGCAGAAAAGGAACTCTGAAACAGTAAACTTCATTCTTGATCTTGAAATGGAAATATTGTTGAGGGAAGCGGGATGGCTTGAATTCATATAGATGTATGAAGGATTTGAGCTTGATTTTGTTGAGGAATTTTTGATGAACTTCTATAGAAACATCACCAGGGTAAGAGGAGAGGTAATTGAAGTTACCCCTACTATTATTAGTGAGCTCTTTGGAATTCCAGTTGAGGCTGAACTAGTGAAAAAAAGACATGTGGGATTTGAAGAATTAGTGGCTACATTCCATGAGGAACTAGAAAGGAAACAAAAAATCTAGTGGCATAAAAGAACTCAAAAAGGAGTTTCTCGCAGTAGTGTGGATAAACCATGGAGGACAACTGTGACTTGGTTAATGAAATTATTCACCTACGAAGGATAGTATGGCATAATTATTTGGCCAATAATGTGGATGCTTACACATTTAAGGTATGGAAATACAAGGCCTTCTGCAAGAATTAATCTTCCTCCCTTTCTATTAACAAAAATCTCCTCTATGGTAGCTAGGGTTAAGTCTAGAGGAGTTTTTTCAATTAGATACCATAGCCTAATTCATTTGATTATCAAACACCATTTTATGAATAAGAAATCTAGGAAGGAGGGTTGGTTTGAATTCTTGTCAAGACCCATTTCCAAAAAAGGAAGAAATCTAAAAGGGGACCCACTATGAAAAAGCTAAAAATTGAAAAAGGTGAAGTCTCAGAAAAAGTGCAGGAAAAAGGGAAAAGAAAGTTACAAGAAATTAAAAGAGAAACCAAAAGTACTGTGAAGAGAAAAAGGCATATGTCATCATAGGAAATCCCTAATATTGTTGATGTTGACACCAGTGTTCTAACTTCCCTTGAAAAATTGGTTGAAACCCCTGTGGTGACTCATGATACTTTGAAAAATAGTTAAGAAACCTGTGAGCCTGTTCATTGTCTTGAACCTCCCCAAAATCTTCCTAAATCCTTAATTCCATCTCCACAAAAATCCCCTATTCAATTTTCTCATGGCTCTCCATCTAAGAAATTGTCCCCTAACATGGCAGAGGAAGACAACCCTGTTAAAGGGTCCAATGAATCTTCTTCACCACCGATTCTAGTTTTTAAAAGGAGAAAAAAAAAAGAACCGACAACTAAACAACAAAAGGCTCCTCAATCTCAGGAAGAAGAGGTTGAAGAAGAAAAGGAGGAGGACATGGCTAGAGCTATGGTAGTTTCTAGAATGCAGGCAGAGTTAGATGAAGAAAAATAATGTAACTTTTGGAGGAAAAATTAAGGATAAAGGAAGAAGAATTGCAAAAATCTATGCCTAAAACTGAGAAATTAGAGAAAGAGATGATAGAAAAAGAGAATTATTTGAAAACATAGTTAAGTCAAATAGAAGAAGCCTTACAGTAGGCTAGTGCACAAGCATTAGCTAAAATAGAGGAAACAACATGGCTTGGTTCTATTAAAATAGAGAGATTGAAAATTGAGTTGCAATAGAAGGAAGAGGAGTTAAAAAAATAGGCAAGTAGACTACATGATCTTGAAGCATTTACTTCATCAACTTCAAGGAGATACCTCTCCCTTTCAGTACTTAAAATTAAACATGAGAATAACCAATTGAAGAGTCAAAATCAGTAGCTGCAAAAAGAGAGAGATGAGGCAAATGAAAGACTACAATAAGTGGTGGATCTATCCTCAGCAATTCTATCAATGAGGAAACCTTCAGGATTGTATGCATTATTCTTGGGAAAGGTTTCTACAATGGAAAATTAATCAATTGGTTTTGAAAAGAAATACAAATTATAATGATGACTGAGAGTTTCTGGAGGATTTCTATGACAACCATCCTACAGTTCAAAACCAAATGTGCAAGTACTTTCAACATGGTTTCATTCTTGGTAATTATCCACGATCTTTTCTAAATATTTATGTTGGTGAGTTGCAAATTAGGTCTTTTGTCTCTTTGTTACAAAATCAAGTTGAGTGGGATAGTAGAATGGACCAGTATAAAGAGGTGCAATTAAGATTGGGCATTCCAATGAGGAATGAGATACCTTGGTCTATGTCCTTTAGAGTTGCCTTTATAAACTTTGCAAAAGAGGATAATGTGAAACCTATTTACAAGAAGAATTTGTATGAAAGCATTAGAATTTTGAGAAGTGTTTAGGCACACCTTCCACATAGGGCCTTAACTGTAGTTAGGGAAAGATATAGCAGCATTTCAGCATCACTCAAAAGGAGAGAACCAATCTCTCAAAGAAACATTACTTAGAGCCTCACAAGAATAAGATCCTTAATTCAGGTCATTGAGGAGAAAAATGCAAATTGGGTGGGAATGAGGTTCAGACCTCCATTACTCATAGCACCACCACTTACATTAAATGCTCCATCATAGTTTGTTGGAGAAAGTTTAAGAGATTGGTTGAGTACAATTAAAGAACAAAGAAGATATACTCAACAGAGAACATACATGCAGTATATGGCTTATTGCAGCTATCTTGTTACCTGGATGGGAGGCAGAAACAAGGATTTACCAGATCCTCCACCATGAGGACATGGTTGATAGTAGAAGTGGGAGAAATGATGAGTGCATAAAATGACACTCTAATTAAACCTTTTTTATGTTTTAAAATATTTTATTATATGTTAATTAACTATGTTGGAAGTAGACCTTATGCTTGAATGTTTAATTGATGTTGCATTATATTTAACTAATTAGAGTATATGTGAGAAATGGTATTTTGCATTAAATTTATTGCTTTTGAATGATGATTAATGATGAAATGTTTATGCAAGTGAGATATTTTGTTGTCTTGATTACATCCTATCTTTGAGGATTCTAATTGATGGATTAAATGTTGATGTTATGAGGTGGATGTGTTAAACTTCATATTTAAAATACTTGAAATCTATCATGCTCCTGATCACTCCAGTTGGCTCCTGGTGGATGTTTTTGAATTGACTTCTTCAGTCAGTTTGAAGACTTCCTATCTAGCTACTATCATGCAGCGGATTTCTTTGACACTTTGGTTTTGTTTAAGTTTAGTTGTTACTATTTTGAATCTTGGCAAGCTGCACCAGCTTTTGTATTCAAATAAGCTGATATTCTTATAAATAATCAACCTTAGTCTTTAGTTTGGAGTTAGTTAATATTTCACTTTAGATTATAATGTGGATTATCTGCACTTTTGTACTACTCACCTGTTTCGGCCAATTGGATGAAAATAAGGAGTTGATATGAATCTCAATGTTTAAGTCCCACTAGAGGAAGAGCGGGGCATACTCAACCAAAGGAGGTGACTTGTGTTATTTTCATTGATTCAATTGGAAAATAGGAATTTAGATCTCTGTTAATCATTGCTAGTGAATGTGAATATTTGGGTTCTTCGATTAAATTCATTAAATCCTTATAATAATTCATTATGCTTTACGATAGATTTAAATTCAATCATTTGCTATAGATTTAATTGTTGTTCATAGATTTAGATTCATTGATTATTTTAAATTAGCTTTAATGGAAAGAACTGTGATGACTTATGGAAAGATGAAATGGAAGCTTGTTTGGAAAGAGTTCATGGAAGTTAGTGTTAATGCTTTCTAGGTTAAACATTTATTTTTTGCAAACATAACCAGATCCTTTTCTACAAACATAATTAGATTATTTCTACAAATGTAAATAGATTTACTTTCCAAGTACATTTCAATTATGAGTTTTATCTTAAAAATAGATTTAGTCTTTAGCCTAATTATTCCATGAATAAATTGTAAATAAGTCAAGTTAAGTCTGAGCTAAGTTGTTAGAGTTTGGATAATCGTTAGTTAAGAGATAAATTAGGATTAAGCCTTTAGAATTACTTAGGAATCTGTTGTTAATATCAGCTATTGAGAACTTCTGATAAGGTATGTGCAGGATCATCATGGAAAAAATAGGCCCTTAAGTGGCAAAAAATTTAGAAAAATCAAAGTTACGCAACTTGACGTAAAAAATTGAATAAGTTATCTATATTATTTCAAAAATATATAAGAATAGAATTTGTAGAAAATTGAATGTAGTTTCTAAACTACTAGGTTTTTTTGTTTTTAAAATCTACTTGGTAAAATTTTGAAATTTCAATATAGTGGTACTTAAATTTCAGGAAAAAAATAAGCAGTGTTTGTCTGACCACCCTAGCCACAATAAAATGATAATATTTTTTTATAAAATTTTAGATATAAGTAGAGTACTCATGCCCCAATGTGATGCATATTTTTTTGTAATTTTTTTCCAAGTAAATAATTAATTATGAATTTTTTATTACAAATTTTTAAAAAATATAAAAAACTCATATGTTTGACCACATTAACTTGGTCAAAACTTCATGAAATTTAATTTTTTATTTTATTAATCCTATAGTATGCAAAACATAGAATGTGACACATGTTTTGGATTCAAAAAATGTGATACCGTTTGAAAGCTATAGATATTTTTCAATAAAGCTATCAATCAGGACTTTAGTTGTAATTTGAATAGAAAATGAATAATAATTACTTATTAAATTCAAAGTAAAGAATAATTTATATCGATGGAAAGCTGAGAATCTCCTTTAAAAACCCTTTTTGTTTCATCAATTTTGGATTAAAAAATTGTCATCAGCCACATACCCATCATATTGCCACTTTTTGGCCCATCATGATCCTGCACATACCCGATAGCTCCTGAATGCTCCTGACAGCTTCTAACAAAGCTAAACCATAACCAAAAGTCATTGTTTTACAATGAAAAACCCCCAATTTATTGAAACACCCTTATCGCATATAGCTCTAAGACACACCCGGTTCGATAATTGATAAATTAAATGATGCAGTAAGTGACATCAACAACCTTCCTCATCAAAATCTATCTAATCAATCACTTTGGATGTTCATATGGAATTAATCCGCATTGTCACCCATAGTATTGCAGCCACACTTTCTTCAAAAACATAGATATGGCATTAATGAGCAATGAGCCTTGATCTTGCCACATGTCTGCATCTAATGGTTCTAGTGTTATTCCAGAGGTTTCAATTCACAAATCTAGTGCTTCAGAGATTTACCTCCAAAATACAACTGCAACCGTCCATTGAAAATTCATCCAATAGTCATGGTTATATTGATTTGTGCTGACATCTGGCTACAGATATGGAATATCCTTTGCACATATGGAAGATTAAGTTTTTAATCCTTGGTCCTACATTCTTCCTAGACAGTCCCTCTTTTAATTTAACAAACTTTATGCACATGCATATTTCTGCCACTTAAGTTCTTCTATCACTCATCGCCAAAATCCTTCAACCCATCGCGTTCATTACCGTGATGAGGCTTGAACTTTCCACGTGTCTACATCTAATAGCTCTAATTTTATTCCAAAGGTTTCAATTCAAAAATCTAGTGCTTTAGAGATTTACTTCTGGAATGCAACAACATGTGTCCATCAAAAATTCATCCAATAGTCCTAGTTATATTGATTTGTGTTCACATCTCTCCATTGATTTTTTTTATTAGTTTGAGATTATGCTAATTCGCTAAAAAAACTTCTTATGCATTTGAAAATAGGTTTAATTCACCATAGAATATATTTTTTTGGTTTGAAAAAAAATTTGATCGCCAACAAAATTGTTTTTTCTATTTTGAAAATAGGTTTAATTTGCCAATGGTAAAATTTTCTAGGTTTGAAAATATATTTTAATCTCCAATGAAAATATTTTATTAGTTTAAAAAAAATTGCAATTCACTAAGATTTTCCACATACTTCTACCGATTAGAAAAGATTCGCCAATTGCGATTTTTTTTGCCGAAAAAATGAAAAAAATTGCCACTAAAATTAATATTTTTATTGGGAAGTATACAAGATTCACCATGATTTTACACCTTCATTGAGGGGGGTTTCTTAAAGTTATCCCTGCACTCATCCCTATCAAGCCATTGAACTTCCCCTTCTTAGAGTACCCTTGCCACCTTCAGCCAAATTTCTAGTCTTTACTACCAAAGTTTTCTTGTCTTTTAGACTATCAAGTCAAACCATTCTTAACCAAGGTAACTAATTTAATTTCTCCATGCTCCTTGAAACTTAATTTGGTCTCACATATTTTTTTGTTAGAGCCCAAGTACCCTTCACTTCTCATCCCTAACTTTTGATTCCCATTTATTCAAAAAGTATTCTAAGTTTTACAAAGTTAGAGTTTTGGCCAACCTATGAATGCTTGATCTAGACCCACATAAACATGAGTAAACAACACAATGTTAGTCCATAAACAAGTCTAAAACAATCATTCCCCATAAGATCCATTCAAATGAAATGAACAAGAAATAGGAAAAGAATTCAAATGAAAACTATCAAATCTTATTCAAAATAATCAAACCACTATCCCATGGGGGAATTGCTGCCAATTTGATGTGGAAATTGGCCCTTTCCCAACTACTTTGCAAGCTTGATGATCTTTGATGAAGATGTGATCTGCTTTGGTTAAATTTCTGCATAACCTAGCTATAAACTTAATAAAATTGATGAAAATGGTGATGCTTGAAGATGAATTTTAGCATAATAAGTTTGCTCAAATTGTGGATGATAGAAATGAAGGATGGGCTCTCTATTTATAGAATGTCAAGTTGAAGAGATGTCCAAAATGAAGCAATGTGGGACTAAGAATCAACCAATGGAAAAGTGCCACTTGTCAACATGTGAATGGGTGAGGAATGTGCAAGTTTTGAAGAATGTGTCAATAAATGCATATATTTGAATTTTGAAATTATTGAAATGACATGTAAGAGGGCAGAAAGGTGCATTGAATGCCACTTGGCTCAAGGAAAAAGGACTTTGTAGGTGGATTAAATTCCTTGTTGGAAGGACAAAGTCCACTTGGATTTTGAATTCAAATTTGAGGAATATTCCTTAAAAGATGCCTTGTTGAAGAAAATAGAGATTTAATAAATCAAACAACTCTATTTTCATGTGCAAGAGGAAAAAGATGGAGGATGGGACATGAGAAGAGATTAAATTAATCAAGCTTAATTAATTTAATGAAGGGATTAAGTGATGTGACCTACTTGACTTAAATTTATGGATTGATTTAAATCAAATATGAGAAGAATATGATAAATGATTAATTAAATAAGGACTTTTGATTTATTTAATTAAAAGAGATGATGTTAGATTAAATTAAATAAGGTTTTAATTTATTTAATTTAATAGATATAATTTAGAGATTTAATCAAATAATATGGATTATTTAATTAAATAAATATAGGAAGATGAAATGACCTAGCTAATTACACACAGACAATGATTTAATTAAATCGAGGGATTTATTTAATTAAAGGGGGAATTATGATGACTTTAATCGAATAAGGCTATTTGATTAAATGGTTAGACAGAGGGATAATTAAGGATGAAGTGATCTTAGTAGATCAGGATTGAGTGCATGTACATTTTACGTGTCTACACAACCCTTATTCTAGGACTATAAATTTATCATTTTCTTCATGTATCATTTTAGATTCATACTTCTAGCCATTCATTATCTCATTACTAATCATAATGTTTGCTCAATTCCTTGATCCTAAAATCTCAAGGTCATATTCCTTATAAGGGTTCCCCTTTAGGAATTCCCCCATTTCACATTCCATTTTGGCATGACTTCCAACTAAACTTTATTCAATGCTCTAACCATAGGTATAAGGTATGAGATTCCTTTGACCTCCAAAGTCTAACATTATTTTACTTTCATGACTCCTACTATGAGTGAGAAATTTAGAAATATGTGAATGGAGACAAAATTAATGCAAAAGAAACCTATATAAACTATCACAAACCTCAAATAAAGCTCAAAAATGAAAGAAAAATAAGATAACAACATAAGTAATAAACTCAAAAGTTACAATAAACCTCAAATGTTGAATGATTTTCTCCTTGATGTACTAGAATATGGATACTCTCTTTTCTTGAATATCACCAAACTAACATGTACCTGGCTTAAATGAAAATAGATGAGAATGAGGGATGGAGTTCTTGAATTTTTGGACTTTGAGAATGAGGAATGGATAGTTAAGATCTAATTGTGAGATCAACATTGGAGAATGATTGAGAGAAATTCCATAGGATATAGGAGAGGATGAAGGGTGGAGATGAAGGTCTAGCTAGAATGTGAATGACTAAAATTAACTTACCAAATTTAGGAAATAGTTTTGAGGATGAGGGAAATTAGGTACATGTGCACCTAAAAGGGATACAACTTTGAGATGTGTTGAGAGAATAAGCGGACCATAAGGCAAAGTCTTCCTAGGTGCCTAATATTCTTGGAATGTGTTAAGAGAATCATGGGAACACAAGGACACATGTTCTTAGGTCTCCATTGTTCTTGAAATGTGTTGAGAAAATAATGACTTAATTAAATATTAATAAATTATTTAATTATTTTAGCCAAATCGGTGACGTGGATAATATGTGGAATAAATAATTTTAATTATTTATTTATTGTGATAATATGGAAAAGGGTAGCTAATTAAATAATATTATTTTTTAATTAAGTTATTAACTCTAGGTGAAACTGATGTTTCCTAGGATAATTAGCATTAGATGATGGGATGTAGGTATAGGCGATGAAATTCATTAATTTAGGGAATAAGTGATAAGTTTAGTGATGATGAATAGTATTAGGGAATATTTTCAATTTCTACACCCACCTACCCTCTTGGATGGCCTAAAATTCATTTAATAGTCCATAAAGGTTGGTGCTTATTAGAAAATTTCCTTTCCTACCCAATAACCAATATTCATCATTTTTCCATAGAATTGTAAGAAATTTTCCAATGATAAGAAAAATAACTCAAGAGCTCATTAATGAGAAAAAATGGCCTACCAACCAAATAAGATCCAATTGCATTTAGAAATTATTATTTATGTGAAAGCACACAAATTCAAAGAAAAAATGAGTGAAACAACCATACCCTAATTTATTGTAGTAGTTGAAAAGTGTAGATATTGACATTCATACCATTTCCTTAGATTGTTCTCCATTAGATTTCATAGGCACTCTTTCTCCATGTAGACAAAAATCAAGAAGTTGTCATTAATGAATTTGATGGTGAATTAAATATGAGTATATATTTATTGCCTGTATGTGTATTTATCGGTCCCATAAGGATGGTTTTGGTGCCCAAGTTTTACATTTCATGATGTTGCTAACATGGATGTCCTTGGAAGATACAAATATGCCATTTCATCTTCATTATGGCTACATGCCCTATTTTTTAACATCTAAATAGTCTCTTGATTTTTATTTAAGGGATTGGTCTTAGTCATAGGTTTAGACTCACTATAAGATATGGTGACTCTTTTAGATCATATTTCAAACCATTTTTAATAAGAGTTTATATTAATGCAATACAATTTTAAATATGTATGATGTCTTTGGTTTCTTTGCAAGTTTCATTTAGTAAATCAATGTAAGAAATATTTTTGTAGACATACGAAATTAGCATCATTCACATTCATCCATTCATTAGGTAAATCAAGTTCATTAATTTCAATCACCTAAAGTCACCCATTTAAATTAAATAAATCAACTTTGTTTAAATTAAGCCTAACATCATCCTTTTAATTAAATAAATCAAAATTTATTTAATTAAAATCTCAAAATTCATATTCCTCCCTTTTGATTTAAATAAATCAAAGTATCTAAGTCAAATGGGTCAAAATCACCTAATCCTTCACTAAATTAATCTAATCTTGATTAATCTAATCTAATCACCCATCACATCCTCTATCTTTTCCCACTTGCACAAATAAAGCATTTTAATTCATTTATAAATTCTTCGTTTTTCCTCAACAAGGCATCTTTGGAGAATATTCCCTCAAGTTTGAATTTGAAAACAAGCTGACTTGTCCCTTCCAACATGGCAATAACTCCCCTCTTACATGTCACCCACTTGGCATTTAAGTCTCTTTTTCTCCCCCCAACAAGCCAAATTTAAATTTGAAAAGGCCAACTAATCCCATTTATTGGCACATTGACCAAAACTTGCACATCCTCCATCCACTCACAAGGTGACAAGTGGCTCCTTCTTATTGGCTAAATATTTATCCCACGTTGCTCTCTTTTGGGCACTCTTTCAACTTGAGATTCTATAAATAAAAGGCTCATTCTTCAACAATCCATCCACAATTCATGCAAAGTTACTCTCTTCACATTGAGAACTAATTTTTCCCACTATTATTTGCAACATCAAGCTTGTCAAGGATTGGGAAAGGGTCACTTCTCACAAGTGACACCAATCCACTATGGAATAGGTATATATCATACTTCTTTTATGCTTTTAATTAGTTTGCTTGTGAGGTATGATGTGTTAATTCATAGGAGTATTCATAGATTTGCATTTGCATAAACTAACCCCACTAATGAGTGTTGGAGATTGATCATATGTAGATTTAAGGGTGCTCACAATTTTATGTCACTTTTGTATCTTTTCTCCACTACTATTCAAAATTAATAGGGGATTTAATGAATCTCTAAATTCACTTTTTTTAATTTATATATTTTCCACTTAAGCTTAAATTGTAGAAGAGCTTATTAACTCTTTTCATTTTATTTGAACCATCGTTAATCTATTGATGAACCCTCCTTTTTACCATATTGATGGCATATCCCTATTATTGATGGTAAGAAATATTCTAGAATTGGGCAGAGTAGTTTTGGAATTGGATAAGTGTAAGAAGTTGGGTCCACGAAGAGGGAAAGTTTTGACAAAAGAAAAGTGTTGATAGGAATGGGTACCCATTTTGAAAAAATAGGTACCTATTTAGGAATGGGTTCCCAAGCCTGAGATTAGGATCTCATTTCTAAATAGGTACTCATTTTTAAGTGGGCACCCATTCTAAAAAATGTGAAAATGCTAACCTGACTTTCAAATTTGTTTTAAGCTCAAAAAATGTTGGGTAACCCAACCCTTAGCCTTTGACCTACAACTAAAAAATCTAAGACAATATCAAGAGAAATATCTAAATTTGGCAATATAGCTGATGGGTTATTTTTTTTATAATTGGTTTATGGAATTAAAGCCCATTGTAGATCACGATGTCTAGTTTATAAATGTGTATTTTTAATGATTGGATTATGTTTGGTATTTTTTAATTAATTTCTAAGCAAACTAGTCCATAAACTTGAAATGTTAGGTTTTTTTAGTTTTTAAATACTTTTAATCTATTAATTTTTTTGTAAAAAATAAATACATGACATCAATCGACAAAAAAATCTCAACACAAAGAAAAAATTAAAAAGAATTAGTTTAGGTCAAATAATGCTATTTGTACACATTGGTTTTCAAAAACAACAACTAGGGCCAATAAAATATTATAAAAAAATTATTAAAAAATATTGTCATCAATTTTCAATTTGTTATACATCTTTCCCTAAAAGGAATGAGAAAAATAATTTTATTATGTCAAATTATGGTGTTTGTACATGTGCATGGTATGGTCCTAGAAAAACAGCTTTTAAAAGTGGTTTTTATATATGCCTATTAAAAGTTAAATTTTATCTAGGTATATTATAATAAATCACATATTTTTAAACTAGAATCAAAATACTAAATTTTATATTACTTCAATTTTTAAAGATTCAATGTGTAAGTTTCAAAATTTTAGTCAAAATGTGACAAATTCCAAAAATTGGGAAAAACACTTCTACTTTTTGTATATTTTGTGGACCCAACTTCTTGCACATGCCCAACCTAACATGCAAAACATTAATCTTAAGAAAGTTGAAGTATCTCTAATTTACAACTTTCATTTCTTTAAAACAAATAATTATTTTTCGTATCCATGTAGTTAACATTCAATATGACCATATTGTTGAGATAGACCATGAGATGTAAAAGTATTACATCCCCCCTTCCTTGACCCTATGGATAACTATAATGATAAGGAGGATACTAGCCCTCCTCATAGCCCTACATAGAACACTAATGTAAAAGATAAGGACGTCACAATGAAGCTACATAACCATGCATTGGAGCTTGAAAATTTGGTGTCTAGTAGTCTTTTTGACATGTGTACTCATCTAAAAGATGCCCTTCCTAAAATTACTAAGCTGATCCATGGCATTATGGAGAAGGTTGTTATTAGTACTATCGCTAACTATTTAAAGATTAACAAACTAAAAAATAAGCGAGCTAAAGGTAACAAAGTGGAGACCATGTAGATTAATAATGATGTTGAGTAGAAAGATAAGGAGGAATGGGAAACCTCCCTTGATGCAATCCTGGATGGTTGGGCCCTAATAGATGTTAGCAGGTTCTTGTGCTATGTTTTTTGGGCTCTCATTTTTTGTTGGTTTGTTCTTTCTCTGTGTCTACATGCCCTTTTCTATTTCTTTGGGATTGTGTGCCCTCCTATTGTTTTTTTAATATGCTATTCTTGTTCTAAAATTTTGGGATTAGAGTACTTTCCTTTCTTTTTTAATAAAAAACATTGATTAGATTTGAAAGAGGACAAGATTGAAATGGAGAAAATGCAACTCATTTTTTTCTTAAAATAGGGATAATTTTTTTTTTAAATTGGTAATGGGCACTTTTTAAGGTGCCTAACACTATTGTTGTTCAAATCCGTGAGCCCACCGGCCCAACAAAAGCACAAAGCCCGTGAGTGTAGCAGCCCAATGAAGATTGGAACTTTGGCAGTAGTGTCACCAAGCAAGTGTTTCAACTACTGCGTTATACGGGTCACCCCCTTAAAATAGGGATAATTAATGCCACATTAGTTATTGAATAAGTTACTAACCAATAAACTAAGAAACATTAAAGAGAACTCTACTAATAAGTTTTTGTTTGCATTATAATTATTCTTTTTTGAAGTTCATCATACTAAATTTTATTTGTATGTTTAAAGAATGTTATATATAATATTATTATGGAGATTAGTGTTTAAATAATGATGTTAAATATTGGAATAGTGTTATGCATTTGAATAGTTAGGTATTAAAAATAAGAATAATATACACATAATTTTAATAATAGCATTGCAATATTTAGTATCTTTACTTACAACACTTTTCTCTAAAAAAAAGTAACTTTTATAACAAATTTGTACATTATCATTATTAATTATTTAAAAATTGTCATTAGATTTATCATAACAATCATGAAATCATAAATCGCCTATAAATTATAGACATTGAAATTTTAGAAACTACAATTATAGATAAAATTATAATTTACAACTAACCTTCAAAAATTATAAATAAATACAAGACATTGTATCGTATCTTTATAAATTCTACATGTTGTATCTTGTCTTTGTTAATATCAGTTGTTATTAATTATGCTGAATGTGTTTTCACCGGAGAAAGGAAGAGTGAAATTCTCACATAAATGAATGTTACGTTAAAATAAAGATGGAATTGAATATTGATTGTTGAGGTTATATACATCATTTTAGTACAAGATTCTGCAGTCAAAAGGTCATTTTCCAGTTAAAACCCAGCTAAAGCATTTCTGCTAAAAAACAATGAAATAGAAATGTCAAGGGACTTTCCTACAGTCCAAAGTAGGCGCTGCTTCCTTTTTCAAGAATAATGAAATGCAAAGTGCCAAAACACACATCAATGTAATTCTTTTGCACCGCCCAAAGTATCTGCTTTATCTTTTTCCCTCAAGAATAAAACTTTCCCACTATCTAAAGCATTAGCTTCCTCCTACAAATAAATCGTCGCTTGGGAACTCACCTCGACAGCGCAGGCTTGGGGTTCTTAGATCACAAAAACCCACCTGAATTTCCTTCTTCCAACCAATATGCCCAAACCGAGATTGGAACCAGTGACCACTCGCTCTAGCGATATGACTTCTGTCACACCGCTTTTGTCGATTGCCAAGAATTTATTTAAACAGGAGATTCTGTAGCGTAACTTGTAATACCAACGTAACGAATCAAGTCGCAACCCCCAGGACACAAATCGCATGGAAATTTAACTAGAAGGGAATGAAGAGGACCTTTCCTTGGAAAGAGAGCATCTGTAACGCGGTAAGTACGATGATGGGTGATGAAAAGAAAGCTCCAGAGATTCGATCGAGGGTGGAAGCACGAAGCACTCTGTGGTGTGATAGGCTTCATTGTAGGAATTCAACATGCGGCTCACATAAGCAACATAACCAGGAGTAAGTGTGAATTTTTTGTAATGTGAAATTGATATTGTAATTCCCAGATTTCTTTTCTGTGTCCACGCGACCTAAGGTTTGATTTGTATTTAGTTGTCTCTACTTGATTTCGAAAAACGTTCAGCACACCCAAAACCCACGTAGATTAGATAAACACGGAATTACTGCCATGAGTAAACTTCTTTTATATATATATATAAATCCTCAATCAAAATAGTTAAAATCCTTTTCATCTCAGCTTTGCTAAACCGCCCCTAGAAGTTATAAAGCGGATCATAGCTACTGTTATTTATCTGTCATAATAGTTGTTAAAAGTGGATCAGAACTAGTGTTAAGTATCTGACATAATAGTAGATAAAATAAATTTTATGTTTAGTCTCAAAATATTAAGGTTAATTTGTATTTTAAAATTTATTTCATGTTCCTAAATGGAAAATAATTGTTTGATCTAGGTGAAGTTATATAAAACATATATTTTGTTTTGTCTTTGAATATTAATGTCAAAATTGTCATTTTCACTTTTTTTTATCTATGTTTGCCAATTGAAAACAATTATTGACTCTTTTTCTTCATAAAAGATGAAATTGTATAAAGTAACATTTTAAGCCTGCAATGGTCCATGTGACAACCTATTCACTAAAGCTTTATTTTAAAGTTTTTAATTATAATAGCATACTTTTATTAGTGTTTTAAAAGCTTTTTTTTTTTATAGGAATGATATGCATGAGAGGCAATTGCGTCATTTTTTTTAGGTTGTAAATTTTATAAACAAAATATTTTTTTAAATTGTTTAATAAATAGAGATAAATAGAAATATTTCTTTCATATGTTGATCATTTAAATTTTGTGTATTTAAAATTTATTTATTGTTGGTAGTTTATTTTGATAATAATATGAAGTTGTATTTATTATATTGAATATTACATGTTGTAATGTATTATTTAGATATCACACTATTTAATAGTCAAATAATTAATAGTAATTTTACACCCAATCTTTATAAAAAATGGTAGACAGTTGTTCTTTTGTAGGTCAAATCTTATCTTTAAGCATTGAATTAGGTGATATCTAAGAATAACATATATAGTATGTTTTTTCTACTACAATTGATTTTTAATTAGATTGAAAGAAAGGTGGATTCAAATTACAATCTCCATTTCGTTTAATTATGAACCAAGACATCAATGATTAAAAATGAGATAATCATTAAGATTAACAAAACACGTCTCAAGTGTACATTAGCAACAAATAGAAAAACCTAAGAAGTGTATCTATAAGAGAGAAAACATCATATAAAATTATTTTTAGGATTTCAAAGCTGGGCCTCTTAACATTTGAGCAATTGTTCAGGATTCAAGAGATATCAGTAGTGAAGCACCAGAATAAATTTTCTATCCTCACTTGCACATAGTCATGTTGTTTTCATGACAATTAGAAATATGCCACTTCGATTCTCATAAAATGTTAATATTGAATTGTACATATAAAAATGATTGTTTCAACCTACTTTTATTGAATTATCTATAAAGATCCCTGGATAAAGGATGAGGCAATATAAAATTTGGATTTTTATAATGTTCACATTTAGTATTGAATTCAATACACTATTTTTTTGAGTATTTTTTTCTTCAAATTATCAAAAAAATACTCTTAATTTTTTAATTAAGTTGTTTTAGTTAATGACTTGACTCATTTGATAGATTTATCATATTCCCTCATGTGTTGGTTAGTAGAGAGAGAAGCATTTTCCCTCCCCTACCTCTTTAGCCATATTCCTCAAACATCAAAAGAAGGTAGAAAATTAGTTGGTGATGGATGAAACCATCAATGATGATAACAAACCTGTTTTCTTGTACCCAACAATTATGGAAAAATACAATGTATAAAGTTGAATATGTCACTGTATTAATTCATAGAGTTCATGTCATTTATTTTTCTTCTCCATATCTCATTTTGATTGATGAAGATATTTTACTTTCACATAATTTCATTGGTTCTTTGTTCTCACATAAAAAAATTATTTAACAACTTAGTTCTTTAGTTTGATTTTTACACTCACAAGGAACTAAATTAATTTAATTTAGGGCTTATGACTTGTGAAGTAAGTGTCACACAATCTAGTAGGTGATTGGTTATAAAAATGGAATAGGTTAGGTGGTTTAAAGATGTGGAAGAGGGGTAGAGATTAAAAATTAAGAGAATTCTAAATTCATTGGTGAGAAAATATGAAGTATAGACTATCAGGAAAATATATTAGAAATAAAAGAGGGTTGGAATATGAGGAGAATAATAGAATGTTTAGGCTTAAGGGATATATTGGAAGCTCAAACTAGTAAAAATAGAGGTGATTAGGTAAAAAATAAAATAAATATAGTTAGGTAAGAAGAAATGATAAATCTAATGGATTATAAAGGTTCATTTCAAACTACGATATAGCTCATGGTGGTTTCCACAAACTACTCTTTAAAATGGTATGGATCATGCCCTATCTTTATTTAACATTTTTTTACACATGAAGGATAATAGATATATGGTACCCAAAAATTAAGAATAGGAGCACATGTGTACAATGTTGATTTACAATGACTAACTAACCCATTAAAGCAATCAAAAAATGTTCCACTTCATTAATATAAATTAAGAATTATTGTGTGATAATTGATAATACTAATAGATTATCATTATGTATTAGTTTGATACTTGAATAAATTTAACATTTGTTGAAATGCTTTGGTATGCAGAAAACATGGTTTGGGAATGCGTTTTCTTGCAATAGTATATAATGATTTTGTTTGCATTTAGAACTCTTTATGACATCCATTAGATAACTCTTATAATTTTTCTTTAACTTGTTAAAGATAGCCATTTATAATTTTTGCAATTAGTTGTTTTAATTTTTCCTATTATAATTATTTACATTTTTATCAAGGTTAATTATCATGAAAGGGGGAGAGCTTTGGGAGTGTGAGTTGTGATTTTAAGTTTTGTTATATAGTAAAAAATATTAATTTATGTTTCTATAAATGAAACTTAAAAGATATGAAATTTTAAAAATTGATGATGTTTATTTTCTAATTATACTTAGATTAAATAATTTCAAGTTAAATTTTATTTTTAAAATCTTAATATTTCACTCCAATTTTAAATAGAATAACGTAATAATATCAATAAAATTTATAATGATAATTTTTCATTTTATAGAAACTATTGAAATTAATTCAATTTATTATAATATATTTATCCAAGTGAGATAATGTATACAAATTTTATAATTATATACACTTTTTTTTATTTTTATATTAAAATTAAAAAAAAAAATTATGATGAAAGAAGACTCTCATTTCTTAAAGATTATTTATAATACTTTAAAAAATATTTAGCCGATAGGCTATTATATGTGGGGGAACCCCACCGGTATTTCCAGCAGTCTGATGTCAGAAAAAGGTAGGGGTTCCCTCTAGTCTAATTGCCAGTTGTGTACGGGTTGCCAATGCTTTGGTAATCGTCTCGATACGAATGAAAAGGACTGATGTTATAGTCAAATCATGTGTAAGTTACTTGGTATGTGCACAAAAAGTCATGCATATGGTTTCCAGTTAAATTCCTGACCTGCTTCACAATTTATCGGACACGTGTACATATGCCAGTGACTAAGGTTACCGCATACAGCCGCATGGGTCTATTTACCGGCCTTTTCCCGTGTTTCTATTTGAATGCAAAAAACACTAATTTTTGTTAGCTATGTAAAATATTTCGCCCATTCGATTACTAGACTCCCACCGGATGGGACAGTTGTCTTCATTGGGAGCTAAGTTTAAATATTAGTTTCGCAAACGTTAATTTTTTTTCCTAATTTTTAATTTTTAAAATTTTCAAACTTACTTGAAAAGGAAGGAGATTCTTGTAAGATATTATATAATTAATTATAATATCTATTCCAATGAGCTGCTCTACACCAGGGATTAAATTTGATGGTCGACTTTTCCTGTCAACAAATTTTTTAATGACGGTTTTCTATTCAAGGGTGCCCTTAAAACATTATGATATACCTTAGTGTATGTAAAATTATATATAAATCAAAAATATATATCATTACAATTCTATATAAATTTTGACAATCTATCCAAAATATATTCTTTTATCTGATACAATCTCGACAAAAATCTCTAAATACAGTCATACGGCCATCAAATTTAAGCCCTGCTCTCCACTACTCATCGTTTGTAGCTATTTCCAAATGGTTAATTGTCCAATTTACTTTTATATTATTTTAATATAAAATAGAATTATAATTCGAATAAGGTAATACTTCTGTAGATTTACTTATATTTTTATGATGAAAAAATTAATAAAAAATAAAAAATATGAAATGGTCTATTTTATAATAAAAATAAAACTTAGTGAAAACTTCAGCTATAGTATTAGTATTTAAAAAAAGATGAAGATTTAAATAATTTAAATATAATTTTTTATAAAAAATAATACAAATAAATGTTGATGATTGATATATATATAGTAAATAAAATAAATAATAATTTATATAATAAATAAAATAAAATAAAATAATTTATATAATAAATAAAATAAAATAAAATAATTTACATAATAAATAAAATAAAAATGATTCTTTAAATAAAATAATATAATAAATATTTAATAAAAGTAAAATTTATATAATAAATAAAATAACTATTTAACTACAAAATAACTTATATATACTATAAAAAAATAAATAAAATAAATATATATAAAAAAATAAAAATAAATAAAATAATTTATATAATAACTAAAA